>CM018680.1:70721271-71051271 GCA_009363875.1 Mikania micrantha | reverse complement strand
TGTTGTGTATGGCGTGATTGTTTGTTTTATCTTTTATTATATAATTAAAAAATGTGCGTGTTTGTGAAATGAAAAATAGATAGTTAACAATTTTTCTTAAAACCGTTTAACGTTATTTACGTTCTGATAACTATTGTTTTAAAATCATTAAACACGATTACGTTAAAATAATTTTCAAACAAACCATTTAAATTTACGAAAATCATAACTGCTTATGTTAAAAAAAAATTGTTATTTAAATTTAAACGTCATGATGTTAAAATATTTTTCAAACAAAACAAGTAGGCAAAATAATTAAATAATAACGTTAAAATACTTATTATTTTACAACAAAACGATTAAAAATAGTTACGTTTTTCTTTCAAAGAATTAAACGATATTATAAGTTACTTAAACACGTACCGTACGTGTTGCGTTTAACAAATACCGGATTTCAAAACAAAGTACGATTATACGCTATTATAAACAGATATTATTTATAACTTAAAAATTAAACAACTAGACGATATGATATAACAATTAACGTTAAACGCGTACGTATACCGGAATTCAAACAATGTACGATTTTATAATTACATTAAAATATATCTTTTAACCATTTAAAACAGTTAGACAATTACAATGTTACAAATAAGTTAAACACGTACGTATATCGGGCGGAAAAACAAAAGTTTTAAATTTTCAGGTTTAAAAACGAGTCGTATAGGCCAATACCACTCGTATTCTGTTTTCAGCCGCCAGACATCTCACTGACATTTTCTGACACACTCTGACGGCTTTACGGCCCGTAAAGCCCTTTACGGCTCGTATAGAGTCAGGTAAGTGTTAACTGAACCGTAGGGGGTGTCCAAATAACGCGCCCCTTCTATATGGGACCCTATTTATCTATAAAAAAGTTTTTAAAATGCAAAAACATTATGAGCAAACTATAAATTTTACCCATTTGACCCGTTAACCAATCTAAATAAACTCATGTTCACACGGTGACATGTGAAAAAAATATCTTATATGATTCATAGATTAAAAATGTTTTTTTTTGTTGTTGTGGCAGGTCCACTGTCGAGTTTCTTGCATGGGGTTACATTATGTATGGCATTATGACAATTGCAAAACATATAAAATGGTAAATGATTTACATTTTTTACATAATCATTCCACAAAAACCAAGAAATGATCTTAAAGTGAACAATTAATTAAAAGAAGGTTCATATTTGCATTGCAGATCTTGAACTCCAAGCAAGTAATTAAACACCATCATAAATGACTTCATAACATAACACCAAATATGATAATTTAATTAAAAACACAAAACTAAAGTGAATTTCTTTCTTCAAGTGTCATATTAATGTGATTCCCATTCGTTAGTTCCATGCATTAACTATGGGGATCGTAAAGATCTTGCTCAACTTTTACGAATAAGCATCTTGACTCAATATGTACATGTTGTTGAACCCAAGGATGAGTTGTGAACTTCCTCAAGCCCTCTAGCTCCGCTACCACTTCTTTCATTGTAGGTCTGTCACGACCTACCGAACTTAGGCATCTTTTTACGAGATCACCTAATACTTGTAACTGCTCAAGAGTTGTTTCTCGTAAAAGTCTAGGCTCAATAATTTCAAATAAATGGTTTCCCTTAACTGAATTAACAAAATATGCCGCTAGATTTTTTTCTTCGTTAATTCTATCTTCACCAATAGGTTTTTTCCCAGTTAGAAGTTCTGCAAGGACTACTCCAAAGCTATACACATCACTTTTTTCAGTTAGTTGACTTGTGTTAAAATATTCAGGATCCAAATACCCTAGAGTGCCTTGAATAAGAGTAGTCACTTGGCCGTGATCTAATGGGACTATCCTTGATGCACCAAAATCTGAAATTTTTGCTGTGTAGTTATCATCTAATAATATGTTGGCAGACTTGACATCTCTGTGTATGATTGGCATGTTAATTTCTGAATGAAGGTACCCAAGTGCATTTGCAGCTTCAATAGCTACTCTTAACCGATTCTCCCAAGTTAACCAACTCATTCCACCCAATCTATGATGAATGTGATAGTAAAGAGTGTTATTAGAGATGAATTCGTAAACTAGTAAAGGAACTTCCTCTTCCAAGCAACAACCAATAAGCTTTACCACGTTTCGATGAATGACTTGTGTTAGGATCAAAAGTTCATTGATGAACTGCTCTCTTTGGGTTGTATCAACTACTTTAGACTTCTTTATTGCGACTACACGCTTATCTAACAGAACTCCCTTGTACACCACACCATAGGCACCTTTACCAATAATTTGATCTCTAGAATAATTATGAGTGGCTTTTCTAAGTTGTTTAGAGCTAAACAAAGTCATTGCCTCATGAGATCCTTGTGCTTTGAGCTTTTGTTTAAGCAAAACACCCCCATTTTGCTCAAAGAACTTTTCGCGAAGCCTTGTTAGCTTCCTCTTCATTACAGCAAAAACAACTCCCACTATTCCAGATAGTATTGCCAAGAAGCCAGATACGATTGCTACATACATGCATGGAAATGAACAAACACTATATTAATAGTTTGTTTTGCATACTTGCAATGAAAGAATATAATCGTTCAAAAACTAAGGTGTTGAAGGAGCGTCGGCTCAATCCTTTTGGTGGCTTAATGCGAGTTTTTAAGTTGTGATTCTTTCGTAATTTTTTTATTCATCTTTTCCTTTAAGCACATGTTGATTTTACTAATGTTTTGCTCTTTAAAAGTATTTCAAATTGTAATAATACTATAACTAATTTAGTTGGTAAATTGATAGATACAATTGGAAAAGAGTACTATAATACTATAACTAATTCAGCAGGTCGTGCACAGTAATTCATCGACACCGAAGAACGCTAACTTTGTTTTCAGTAGGATCGGATTTGTCATTCAAAAGGGGTGGCGGCGCAGCTTGTTGCTCGCTTACCTGCCTTTCTATTGTAATTGGATCCATATTGATCGTTTTATTATCAAGGTTTATAGAATAGAAAACATTCAAGTATGCTTATTGGAAACTTTTAAATAACGCAAGTCTCAACTGGTTTAAACAAATTGAAGGCCCTAAAGAAGTAGGGGTTTAAAGCTCTTGCATGGGTTGTCTCCCCATTGGGCCGGTCCTTTGTTAAAGAGAGCGAGATTTATATTTGTTAAAGAGAGCGCACGAGATTTATAAGATCATCCCTGTTTGGTAGCCTCTTAATTTTATTCAGAGGCTGCCTCTTAATGGTTCAAAGCATGTAAATGGTTAAAAAATATCCTTAGTCTGAATGGTTAAGAGGTTGGTAATGGTTCATAACCTCTGAATGGTTAAGAGGTTATGAACCATTCAGAGGTAACCTCGTAATGTCATTCAGATGCAAACAAACAACCCCTAAATTAGTGAGCCTAAACATATTCATATATACAATAAATAAGAATTACCTATAATCAGTATAGTAGAAATTGAATTTTTAGCAGCAAACGGTTGACAACCATTGGTTATGTTAGCATCACCAAAGGTTCCTGGTGGACATTTGCAATTGTAGCCTCCTGGTGTATTAATACAAACACCATCACAAGGGTTGGTTCCTTGAATGTTGCACTCATCAATGTCTAATAACATAACAAAAATTAGACATGTTATATAATCAAGAAAAACAAAGGACAACTATAGATGTCTAAATGGTTTAATTTTGGTTGAGTTTAGGTTTTGCTTGGAAAAGATGGTGGTGGGGAAGAGAAACAACTAACAAGCATTGAGTATTCGAGTTAATTTGGACTCTATATTGATTCTTGTAAATAAAATAAAAAAAATGCAACTAAAATCAATTTTACTTTTATGGATATGATCTAATAACTAATTAACGGATCTAGTCACTAGAAAACTGACCAATTGTCACAAAATTTTTCTTCAAAATACTATGATAAAACTATGGTTCGAAGATAGACTTTAGAACGTTTCATTTTGATCATTTGGATGGTTATTATAATAGAATATTTGTATTTTTCAACTATTTATGATGTTTTATTTGTTACTAGGGGTGTTCAAAAAATCCGAAATTCGAATCGTATTCGAAAACCGAAAAACCGATCCGAATTAAAGATTTGGATATTCGGATGGATTCAGGTCGGATATCCGTTTTCTAATTCGGATCGAATATCGGATATCAGATATATAAAATCTTGTGTATTCGGATCGGATATCCGATTTCAATCTGAATAAAACCTGTTTATTCGGGTTTTTTGTTTTTCGGGTTGTTCGGATTATCCGGATGTAAAAATAAGTTTATTTAATTTTTCGGGTTATTCGGATATATAGTTTTGGATCGGATTAACAAATTTCTAATGCAAAAACATCTCCAACCCATCTAGAAACCATCTGCTTACGTTCAAATCACCTAAAAGAAGAAAAAAATTCGTGTGTTGTGTAGTAGCTAGTGTAAAGTGAAAATAAATAATGAACTAGCTAGAGACTAACCTTGGCAACCTGGATGAAGGTAGGGGTTACCCTCGTAACCTTCATTGCATTTACAACGATAACCACCAGTATCCTCAACATCATAACATGAACTGTTTCCTTTGCATTCGTTAACCTTATCGGCACACTTTCCATCTGAGTCGATTACCCAGTCAAGCACAACAGGCATTGAGGACCTAATCTTACGACGAAAGTCTAGATAATCACTGGATAGATCGGTGACACCACCAAACTCAAAACGGCCTTCCTCAACAAGAAACCCATAGCCACATTCATTGAAAGACAAAACATCCGAGTGGTTTTGTAACGAGTTTAGTGTAATATTGTAAGATGTGAGACCCTTGGGTATAGACGTTTGACAACACCCGATTCCTGAGCATTCCCCATCAGGCACGTCGCGTGCTTTGTTACACAGTCCAAAACAACCACCAGAAGAAGAATCGGCTCCGTTTGTGCCCGAAATGAAAGCATAATCGTCACAACCCACAACTGTGAACTTGTTCTTTACTGAGAAAGTGAACAATTCCGCTAAGTCGATCCATCCTTTATGTTCATCCGCAACCCCACTTTGGTTGTAGCATCTGTGAGATATTGAAGTGAAGACGCGTAACTCGGAATCAGAAATGTTATATATTTCAAGGTTACCGGTTCCTTGAAACAACTTTGGGGGTACAGAAGAAGTGTTGCAGGTCGTGTTAAACTTTCGGTCTAGGGAACAATCTGTGCCAATGCCGAAAGGGTACGGAACTGTAATATTTCCGCATGCGGTTTTACAGTTTGGTTTTGCTATGTTGTTGTTTGTGATTGCATTTCGATACGTTCCCACGGCCATTGCTAGGGGAAACAATGTAACCAAAAAAAGAATGAAATGCATCTTCATGTTCTTTTTTTTTTTTTTTTTTTTGCATGTTTTAATTAAAAGTTATCGTATCTATTTATAGGGGTTCGCTAGCTCATAGGTGCAAGGAAGTGGTCTACTTATCTTGTGTTTTGGTTCAATGATTTTGGTTTTATTTGAATGCATGGGTTGCATTTAATAAAGACTTTACTATTAAAATGTGTAATTGAATTTAATATCATAATAAAATGATTTGGTGATGATTTTGACTAACTTTTTGCATGGGTTCATTTTGTTTTACATTGACTGATGAGCTAACTTGTGTTTTGGTTTAAAGACTTTGGTTGACTTGTCGTCTAGAGAATCTATGCACCATGATATTTCTTCTTGTTTGCCTTCAAATTTGACTTTTGAAACTTAATTAATTTGAACAAGTCATGGTCCTTTTTTAAAAAAAAAAATAATGACTTGTTTGCAACTTAGTTAATGTTCGAAAATGGCTTAAAAAGCCAAAATTACTTATCTAAACAAAATTAAATTATGAACGTTAAGTTTGTGTTGGTAATGCATAGAGTACAACTAATAATTGCATGAATTTGGTTGATAATATATATATTTTTAGTTCAATTGTCAACATAGTAAGGATTTGTCACAGTGGTCGGAGCATGCGTGTTTTTCTTTTGTGTTTTGATTTCAACTAGGGTTCAATCCTCACTTCCTATTTTGTTTTTCTATACTTTATTTTATTATTTTTATTTATATTTTTCTTATGTTATGTGTTCAATCGTGAAACAATTATGTAACTTTTGTTTTGTAGGTTTGCATATGAATAGTGTTTATCACGATAGATTCATTTTATCGCGATAAATCCGATTTTATTAATTTTGAAATTTTCCATTTATCATGATAAATTCATTTTATCACGATTTATCGTGCTAAATTAACTCTATCGTGATAAATTCTTTTTTATTGATTTTTTAGTGAGATTTTCTGTGAGAAATCCAATTTTTGTGATTTTTTTCGTGAGAATTTCCTTTAAATTATCTCGCACACTGGCTGTTTAATTTTAATTTAATTTCTTTTTGTTTTTTTTCTTAACTTGTAATAAATTTGTTTTATAATTATAAATGTTTCTTTTGTACTATATCTTGGCTCATAATATATTTGTTTTATAGTCACGATTTTTTATACGTTAATGTTTTTTTTAAGTTTGTTCCCGAGTCAAAACAAGGGTGTTAAATTTGAGCAATAATGTGCCAAAGGTGCCATCTAGTTATTATTAAACCAATTTGAATACAAATAAAATAATTTTAAAAAATAACAAAAGATAAAAACCTTAAATTAAGCTAAGCAAAAAAATAATAATGTATTTCTAAGCATTTGGTCGTGCAATATGAGACGCAAAACATGATGTAAAGGGTAGGAGAGCAGAGGATCTAATAACTCAAGTTTAAACATATTCAAAAAATAATAAAATACATATGAATCATATGTTATAGCATAAATAGTTAAATAACAAAAAAAAAAGTAAGAAAAGGTAAAATAGAAAATCCAACTCAAAATCAAATGGAAGGATTAGAAGATAAAGCGCAATAATAACAAAAGTGTAAACATACATAAACACTAATGAAATACGACGTGTGTTAAAATACGAAAGTTCTAATAAAATCTATTTAATCTATCTATTCTAATAAACAAAAATCTACATTTGTCACTTGTCATATTCTAATGTCATAATACTACTTGTCATTTTTTTATAAAATCATTTAAGTATCTCTTATTAAATACATTACATCATCTCTCCTATTAATGGGTGTTGTTATTCTCACACCCACTTTTTTTAAAAATACACCCCTGAGACGGCCCGTAATGGCCATTACGGCCCGTCTCAGTACTTGGTCAAACATTCCTTTCTGACAACCTTGCCAATGATTGGGAGCAAGACGGGCCGTATTGGTCAGTACGGCCCGTCTCATTCATCGTACAGACATTCTCTGACATCATAAGACAATGATTTGAATCAAGACGGGTCGTACTGACCTTTACGGGCCGTCTTGCCCAGACGGCCTAGTTTGGCCGTTTCACCCCAAAACCAGGCCGTACTGACCTTTACGGGCCGTCTTGCCCAGACGGCCTAGTTTGGCCGTTTCACCCCAAAACCAGGCCGTACTGACCTTTACGGGCCGTCTTGCCCAGACGGCCTAGTTTGGCCGTTTCACCCCAAAACCAGGCCGTACTGGTCAGTACGGGCCGTACTGGTCATTGCGACGGAATTCCGACGAAAAAGTGAGATCATTGCGACGGAATTCCAACGAAAAAGTGAGATCATTGCGACGGAATTCCGACGAAAAAGTAAATAACGTAAATAAACTAATTATAAAATGAAATATTTGGTTAAAACGACATTCTGTGGGACGGGCCGTCTTGTTGTATAAAATGAAACCAAATTCACCTAGTTTTTCACCTAGTTCATTTATTGTTGTATTTCAAGTTGTTCCTGACGCTCTTTTCGTATTTCTTGTTCTAGCTCAAGCCTTGAACACGTAAATAATTAACATCGTTTAAAATAATAACGTAACAAACCTATAACGTTTAAAATAACGTAATAGACATATTCCTCAAAGTTTTGGTGTAATCGTTTAAATGTATTAAAATTGAATTCTTTTGTTTTTTAAAAAAAAAATTAAAATTTTGACCAATACGGCCAGTACTGACCAGTACGGCCTGGTTTGGGGTGAGACGGCCTGGTTTTGGGTGAGACGGCCAAGTTAAAATTTTGACAAGTACGGCCCGTAATGGCCAGTACGGGCCGTACCAAGATGTATCAAAACTGGTTGACACCCAAAATGGCTTGAAAAAATAAGCTTGGGGCCAAGACGGGTCGTACTGGCCATTACGGCCCGTCCCACAGAATGTTTCACTGATTCCAAGGAATTCTCTGGAATGTTTGTCTGTACTCAATACCGGGCCGTAATGGCCAGTACGGCCCGTATTGGCCCTCAGGGGTGTAAAAATATAAAAGTGGGGTGTCCAAATAAAACAGCCCTAAATAAATTACATTATCTATCTTATTATATAATTATAATAATAATAACTAATGATATTATTTTTATTTTACAAATTTAAAATAGTTTTAATATATTTAAATCGAATAATTTTATTATAAAATATATTTTTAAAAGTTTATAAAATATATTTTTTCATAAATATTAATTTTTTTTAAAAAAAAAAGAAATATTTCAATTTGTTTTAGAAAATAATAGTTTCACAAAAAAAATTCTTAAAAAACAATTTTTTTCAAAAAAATAAAATATAAGCAGAAAAATATGTAAATAATGATAAAAGTTGCATTTTTTTTGTTTTATATGTTTAACGGTAATTTCAAATTAGGTTATTTAACTTTAATAATTACAAAAATATTACCTATCATCTCACTTTAAAATAGTTAGTTTTTGATAGAAAACTAACTAATAAGATATTTAGCTTTAGTATGTTCAAATATTTCAGTTATTACAAATCAAGAATGTTAAAGATATTACTATTTTTATTAAAAAATTTTGATTATTGTTTTATTATCTAAAGTAATTATTAATACATAATTTAATTATTTTATATAAAAATATCATCATTTATAATTTTTAAATTTTTATTATTAATTGTTTAATATTTATATTTAATCCATGTGTTCACACGGGTAATAGACTAGTATAATAATATAAAAAAATTAAAGGCAACAAAAGAAGACCCTACTCACACCAGGTTCTAAATTCCAGCCACCATGGCATGCATATTTTTTTTCTTTTTTTAGTCGAAACGTCTTTATTTAATGCAAAAGAATTTTGTTTGTTATAAATAATGAAAAAATATTATGATTGGCTAACTTTTCAAATTGAGATATATATAAGGAAAAATCACAACAATAACCATTTTGACCAAATATTTAAACAAAATAACTATTTGACTTTTCAATCACCAACATGTCCATGCCTTTACTGGTGTCGGCGCCCGTATACTTACGGGCGGCCGCCTATGTGAGACCAAATGGGTTTTCGTCATTTGTCCTTAACGGGTGTCCACGCCCCTTAAATCTGACGAACGCCCTTTAAAAAATTAAGTTGTCACGGGCGTCCGCCCCTAAAAAAAAAACTTCCGTTCAAATCACAGGCGCCCGGACCACCTACACAGTCGCCCGAACCGACCTTACAGGCGCCCGAACCTAATTACGGACGTCCAAAAAAATTACACTTACGCTAAAAATATATACCCCTCTTTATGGTAAAACGACTCTATGTAAAGTTGTTTAAAAAAATTTTAAAAAATAGAAAAAAATAAAAAAGTACAGGCAGGCGTCTGTAAAGTACAGGCGTGCGCCTGTGACACGTTTTCCGAGAAAAAAAGGCTTGGACGCCCGTAACTAGGTTCGGGCGCCTGTATAGGTGGTCCGGGCGCCTGTGATTTGACCGAATATATATTTTTTTTAGGGGGCGGACGCCCATGACAAAGGTGTCAGGGTGGGCCCGACGCCCGTGACAACTTAATTTTTTAATGGGCGTTCGTCAGATTAAAGGGCGTGGGTGCCTGTTAAGGACAAATGCCGAAAACCCATTGGGTCTCATATAGGCGGCCACCCGTAAGTATAGTGGTGCACAAAAAAACCGGTTAACCGAACCGGACCGGTTTTTTGACCGGTTAGAAACCGGTTTTTCGTACCGGTTTGAACCAAATGCAATAACCGGCGGTTATGAACCGGTTGGAGTTTTTGTAGGGAAAACCGGTTATGAACCGGTTAAAGCAAAACCGGTTATTTTGACCGGTTAGAAACCGGTTAACCGGTTTTTATTCAAAAAAATAGCCGTTTATAGCCGTTGTAGACAAAAACTAGCCGTTGACACCCGGTTAACCGGGTATTAACCGGTTAACCGATCGAACAAAAAAAAAACTAGCCGTTTATAGCCGTTTTTTACAATTTTTTGGACCATTTTGCCCCTAAACGTTAGTATAAATAGATGCGGATTATTTTGGTTTGATCACACAACATCTTACAACATCTCTTGTTCTTAAACGCTCGAAAACGATCAAAAACGCTCAAAAAACGATCTCCTACTTCTTCTCGATTCAATCTCTTCTTCTATTACGTTCTTAATTCAATCTTTATTTCATCCATGGCAAGCTTACGAAGTGCTCAGAGTTCCGTTGGTGTTGGTGCATCCACTTCGAACGAACCAACCGTTGTTAGAATAAAAACTACAACGAGGAACAAAGAGCTATTTCAACATTTCGACTTATGCGAAATGTCGAACGGTGCCGATAAGGCACGGTGCAAAGGTTGCGGTACTTTTCTTAAACCGGAATCTAATTCCACTTTAAGAAGCCATTTGACGAAGCATTGTGTTGCTGTCAAAAATAATCCCGCAAGCGATCAAGCACAAATGTCTCAAGAGTGCGGGGTTTGGAATTTCGATCACGACATGGTTCGTGAAATGATGGGAAACTTGGTGATTCAAGAAAGTTTGTCATTCAATCATTTTGACAACCCACGCTTGACGAAGATGATTCAAAAGGCGCTACAACCACGTTATCATCAAGTAAGTCGAACTACTATTAGACGTGATTGTTTGAAACGTTGGCGTCAAGCCAAACAAGAATTAATTTTAGGTTTTCAAAACTTAAATACCGGTGTTAACCTAACAACGGACGTTTGGTCGGCGCCTCACGGTTTGCCCGAATCGTACCTTTGCGTTACCGCGCATTGGATTGATCCCGATTCATGGCAAATGATGAAACGTACGATTGCGTTCGAAATGTTTCCGTATCCTCACACGGGGGATAATTTGTTTTACATGTTAGATGGAATAATACAAACATTCCATTTACAAAATAAAATATTTTCTATAAGTTTTGATAACGCTTCAAATAATACGAATGTTGTTCAAAAAATATTAAAACTTAAATATAAACCGATATGTAACGGTGCATTTTTTCATACAAGATGCGTTGCTCACATTATTAACTTGGTTGTGAGTGATGCTCTTGCGGTTGACGGAATGAATATGTTAAAAGAAAAATTTAAACAAATGTTAAAGGATGTTTTTATGAAAAGCCGTAGAAGATATTTGGAATATCAAAAATTATGTGAGGATACGAACTCCCTCTTTTTAGGTCCGTCTTGTGACGTACCAACAAGATGGAATTCGACTTGGCGTATGTTTAACAGCGCCTTGCGCCAAAGGGAAACCTTGGAAGTATTTCATAATTTACTTGTGCGACGGCATTAAACCCATGTTTCAATGGTGCCGGCGTTGAAACATTAATTGATGAAATAGTTGGTGCTTTGGGTTTGGATTTGGAAGACCCAAACTTTGCAACAAACGCTAAAAATAACTTTAACATATATTTTCAAAATATGTTTGATCATTATTTACAAAAATATGGTGAAACATCTAACATACAACAAACAATGTATGCGGCTTCTAGTTCGAGTAGAAGCCAAGATGTTAACTTTGATTTATTTAACACATTAAGACAAAATGTAACTAAACGAGCCCGAGGTACTAGCGCAAGTAGCGAACTAGGAAGGTACCTAGGGACATATTGGATTTCCGGTCTTACGCCGGAAGAATTTGAAAACTTTGATATTTTGGCCTGGTGGAAACAAAAGGAAACCTACTTTCCGATTCTATCTGCCATGGCCCGTGATTTACTAAGCGTCCAAGCTTCTACGGTAGCTTCGGAGTCTGCTTTTTCTCTTAGTGGCAGGGTTTTATCGATACGAAGGACGAGGCTTACTCCTGCATCATTGGAGATGTGCATTTGCTTGAAAGACCATTTGGACGCAATGGAACGTGTACAAGACCACGCACTACTTGAAGGCGAGCTTGAGGTAGAAGTGGCAATACACGATGTTGAAGTTGAGGAAGGAATGACGTTCCCACTTTCCGACGAAGAACAGACAATGGATGAATGGATGCGGAACAATAGTCCGGAACTACAATCCGAAGCACCAAGCGAAGACTAATTTGTATTTTCAATTTTGTATTTAATTTTGTAACTTTAAATCTTTTGTTACTTTAAATATTGTGTAATTAATTTATTTTAATGAAATATGCTATTTGAAATTGTTACTAAGTTACTAATAAAGTTCATTTAATATTATTTACTAAACCCTAATAAAACCTTAAACTAATCAACTAATAATTACTAAACCCTAATAAAACCTTAAACTAATCAAACTAATATTAATCTAATAACTAATAAACCTTAAAATAATTAACTAATAATTACTAAACCCTAATAAAACCTTAAACTAATCAAACTAATATTAATCTAATAACTAATAAACCTTAAAATAATCAACTAATAATTACTAAACCCTAATAAAACCTTAAACTAATCAAACTAATATTAATCTAATAACTAATAAACCTTAAAATAATCCACTAATAATTACTAAACCCTAATAAAACCTTAACCTAATCAAACTAATATTAAGGTTTTAAGGTTTATTAGTTATTACTTATTAGTTTAATATTAGTTTGATTAGTTTAAGGTTTTATTAGGGTTTACTATTATTAGTTTAAGGTTTTAAGGTTTATTAGTTATTAGTTTAATATTAGTTTGATTAGTTTAAGGTTTTATTAGGGTTTAGTAATTATTAGTTTAAGGTTTTAAGGTTTATTAGTTATTAGTTTAATATTAGTTAGGGTTTAGTAATTATTAGTTTAAGGTTTATTAGTTATTATTTTAATATTAGTTTGATTTTGTTAAGTTTTTATTATGATTTTTTTTATTATGATTTTATTAATTTAACTTTAAGGTTGAAAACGTATAAAAAAAGAAAACGGTTCAGTACGGTTACGGACTTACGGTTCAATACTTTAAGTTTAACGGACAGATCAAACGGATTAACGAAAAAAAATTAAAAAAAAACGGTTTTTGAACCGGTTTGGCCGGTTAACCGGTTCGGTTCCATAGGTTAGAGATTACAGGTTATAATAACCGGTTATTAACCGAACCGGTTTTTAGGAAAAACCGGTAAACCATTGGTACCGGTTAACCGGTTCGGGTAATCCAAAAACCGGTTTGAACCGGTTAACCGATTTGTGCACCTCTACGTAAGTATACGGGCGCCGGCGCCCGTAAAGGCATAGACATTTTGGTGATGGAAAAGTCAAATGGTTATTTTGTTTAAACTTTTGGTCAAAATGGCTATTTTTGTCATTTTTCCTATATATAATTATATATTTGCTTAATTTAAATTAAAAATGCATATATCATGTCTTCTAATAAAACAAATTTCTAATTACCCAGTTTGACTTATTTTATCAAAAAATAAATTATAAATTACTATTTTACTTAAATTTTAAGATTTCTCATGTCATGTTTTCATTTTAACACATTTTAAACTTTTTTTTACCTTCTTTAGGGGTTTTTTATTATGTTTCACTGAGTTTTTTTTTTCAAATTACTTTTTCTTTTTGAAGTTTTTACCATTTTTTTCCTTTTTTTTACGTTTTTCATTATTTTTGTATACATGTTTAGTTTATTCTTTCTTATCACTAGCTTTTTAAGTACGAGTAAAACAAATGACAAAGTTTTAATTCATTAGGGTACCAAAAATTCATGACAAAAAATTATCACCAAAAAATAAAATCAAAATCTCCAAAATGCAAACCGTAGATACTGGCTATTTTACGAGTATCGCAATAATCACATGTAACAAATTATTTATTTTCTCTAATAAAAAAGTATATTTAGACAACACTGGTATTTTTCTAGCCCTTCTACTTTTTCATTTTGTCTTCTAAATATTTGTTCAAATAAAAAAAAATAGTATGATAATTATTGAATCACAAGTTATGTAGGAAATCATTTTGGCAAACCATAATCAATAAATCAAATTAGAACAAGAACAAAAAAAATACATATGAACTTTCTGAATAGATATGATCGATCAATTTTCAACAAACCATAGTTGGGTTTATGTAACCCTGACCACAGTTAACAAGTTTAATTCTTGACATAATATACACTAAATATATTACATAATACACAATAGTCAATAGGTACAATAAGTTGTTTTTCAAACCTAAAATGACTTTTAAAAATGACTTTTTGTAAAAGAGTAATAAGTTGTTTTTTAAAAGCTAAAAATTCTAACTTTTCAAAATGACTTATGCCTTATTGACATAAAATTATAAATCTACCTCACTCTTTAACCTTTATCCAATAATTTTAAAATAGTGTCAATAAAAAAATGTCATTTTTGGCCATTTTGAAAAAGATAATCAAAACACATTTTAAAAACTTTATTTCAAAAAGTCACAAGTTAATAAGCACTTTTGACAAAAAAAATCTTTTTGAAGTTAAATAAGCAATAACAAATAGAGCCTTAGACCTATTTACTAAACTTAACCCATTAACTTTCCTAACTTGGGTTAACAATTATAAGGCCAACATTCGCCCCCTAATTGTTAACCCATGTTTGAATCTTCTTGGATCTTCGTTTGTTCTCATAATTCATCAATGTTGATTGCTTGCCATACTTGTCTCCTTTTTCTTTCCAAATTCAAGGCAAATTTATGAATGCAACCATATTTTAAACTGAGCAATCCAACTCTTGACTCACAATTGATTTGAAAACATGGCTACATGATCCCTCTTGCATCTACCAAATCCATCGTAGAAACACGCTTTGTTTTCTCCTGGATTTGACTTGACCCGTCATGCCTTTGGTCCAATCATTCATCTTAAACAGCCCTTATGGCTTATTTCTCTTGTGATGAACCAAATTTCACATTCAACAGCAACTTCCTTCATGATTTTTTGTACATCAAACAAAATATAGCAAAGTAATTTCTAAATTTCTAGCCTTTTCTTCCTTTTTGTTTCCCCATGAATATCAACAACTTTCAATCTTTCTTCTTCATTTTTCTTCACTGCAGCCTTTCCTTTTCTTTGTTTAATATCATAGGATTGCACAATCAATTGAAGTATTCGATCCAATGTTAAGATTTGCAAGGCCCCTCGTGATTCACTTTTTGGACTGCCTCTGGTTTGAACCATCGCCTGCACCCTCTGTGCAAGACCCATATGGACCCTGCTAGTTCTCCTGAACCCGTTCTAGCCCCTAAATCAACATCTGAACTTACTGTTCGAGGCCAAACAACAACAAAATCGAAAACTCATTTACTTCAATTTGATTTGAATATGAGTTCTGATTGACTGAATAAAATTTAAATGAAAATCTGGACCAGTAAAAGTTGAACAAAAACATTGTGGTTCGTTGGCTTCTATTTTGCAGGAAAAGAAGGATTCAATTTCTTAACCTTATGCCTTGAATAAATTCAAAAATTTGAACAAAAATCGAATTCAGTGATGATTTGCGCCCAACCTTTGGTTAAGAGCCTATAACGATTCTGGTTTTGAACAGATTGGGTCAAAATTGAAACCCACATCAGGTTCGTTCTTGAATGTCAACACAAAAAATTTCAAGAAACCACAGCCATTTGCCTTGATTAAATCCCTAATTGAAAACGTAATCACCCATAGGATGATGTACGATTCGATAATTGCAATCGAATTGAAGATTTATGATCAGAAAAAGAAATTGATTTTTTTGATTTCTTGAGTGCCGCGATGTTTCCTAGATCAAAATCGAGCCTTCAGCTCTGACACCACTATTGAATCACAGGTTATGTAGGAAATCATCTTGCAAACTATAATCATGAAATCAAATAAGAACAACAAGTACGTATCAACTTTCAGAACAGATATGATCGATCAATTTATTATAACAAACCATAGTTGGGTTTATATAACCCTAACCACGGTTAACAAACTTAATTCTTGACATAATGTACCCTGAACATATTATATAATACACAATAAATAACAAAACATACTTAGACCTATTTACCAAACTTAATCCATTAACTTTTTTAACTTTGGTTACAATTATAAGGCCAACAATAATTTTCAAAGAAAATTTTTTGGTGGTTGTATAATTATTTTCAAGCATTTTCTTAATTTTGGTTGATATTTACTTTTACTTTTAATGAAATTCAAATTTTATTTCTTTTAGTTATTTTAAGATCTATCAAACAAAAACCAAAATTAATTTTGTTATTGTTAAATATATATATATATATATATATATATATATATATATATATATATATATATTAAGTTTAAGGGAAAAAAGTATGTATCGTTTTAATTTGTATTAAAATAATCTACATCAATGTCATCGGAACATATTTTGTTTACACACATTTAATATAATAATCAAATATTATTCAAAAAATAATTTTTTAATTTGTATAATACTTCTTGACTAGTTACATATACATAGTAATTTATATTTATATATTTGCTAGGCAAGAAAAACGGAACATACGAGCAAATGAAAACAATTATGCGTTTAAAATTGAAAAGATAAGGTGCCTTCATTGTTTATAGAAGATAAAATGTTCAAGATGAATATCCACGATATGTTTCTAGAATGTGTAGTCATCGTGAATATTCTCTCTCAGATATGTTGTTGAGAGAGAAGTTAACACTCGCAATTCTACCGTTATTGAAGGGTTCATATATTTATTTTAAATAAAATATTATATACTTTTTGTAAGAACGAAATATGTTACAAATAGGTATTGATGACTTTGAAAAAAAGATTGATGAAACAAATAATAAAAAATACTTAATCAAAAAAGTATCTACAACGAAATATGTTACAAATAAATTTCAATAATTTTGTTCTCGTACATCTATTTGTAAAACTCCATTGAAAGTTTGTTTGCTGTTTTGATGGTGTTTTCATTGGGAATGTATATTTCTTCTTTATTCGTGAACCCTTGTAAAAAAAATACAAACCCAAACGCTGCAGTCAGCTGGTGTTCCACTCTGACAAGAAACATCAGACAAATACATGCATCCAAATGGAGTATGTATATACATGGTTCCCATATCATAGTTATTTCGTCAACCGTTGTAAAAAAAATACAAACTTAAATATCACAGTCACCTAGTGTTCCACTATGACGAGGAACATCATCGGGATACTTGCATCCAAATGGAGGATGTCTAGACGTGAGAATTCTCGATATCATAATTATTATAAGTTAACCATGTTGCTTTGCTTATAATAATACTTAAACCAAAAAATATTTACAACGAAATATGTTACATATAATTTTCCCTAATTTAGTTCTCGTACATCAATTTGCAAACTCCATCGATAATCTAAATATGTGCATGTCATATGGAGAAAGAGGATGTCCTTAAAGGGGTATGTTTTAGGGGTGTTCGTAAATCCGAAAAAATCTGAAATCTGAATAGTATCCGAAACCCAGAAAAACCGATCCGAATTAAAGATTCGGATCGGATATCCGTTTTCCGAATTCGGATCGGATATCGGATATACAAAATCTTCTTCATTCGGATCGGATATCCGAATTCAATCCAAATAACCCGAATAAACCCTGTTTATTCGAGTTGTTCGGATTATTCGGATGAAAAAAATAAGTTTATTCGGGTTTTTCGAATAGATTCGGATCGGATAGGAAATTTTTTAATTCGGATCGGGCCAAGTTTCGAATAAGGTCTTAAAATTTTCAAATCCGAACAACCCGATCCGAATAACCCAAATAAGCTATTATTCGATCCGATAGACACTCCTAGTGTGTTTGGCATGTCCGGCAGATTTTGTGTTGGACAAGATATAAGTTCTATGAGAAAATCGTTGACTTTATGATTGTATTATGGAATCAAAACTCCTAACAGTGGGCCTATTGTGTCACACTAGGCAAATCCTACACGAGCATGGATATGAAATATTCTTTGTTCATAAAAAATGTTCATCCTCTAATATCACCAACGTGTTTTGGACGTATTGGGTGTGGATAAAAGGAGAGCCAAGTAGCCAACTGTTATTGGGTGACATCGTTAGGAAATTTTCACTCGGACAACCAAAAGAAAACCTATGAGCACAGAGTGGATAAAACGAACAATATTTGTAGTACAAAGACATGATGTCACATAATGTCTCTTATCTCTTAATTGTGAACGATGCTATTTTTTTTAGGGAGGCTAGGGTTTTTATGGTAGTATACAAAATATTGCCACATGTTTTTTTTTAGGTTTAAGAGTTAACTATAAATCTTTGAGACTAGGTTGGATGAGGAGCATACTTCTTCATTGGCTCTTGGTATCTAATGCCAAATGGGTTCCTTCCCTTTCATGTATTTTGGTAACTCTGTTGACGCCAATATGAACATCAAGCATTGGCAAAAGTCGTTTATCAACATGGAAAGCTAGAACGTCGTCGTATGACGCTTATTAAGTCCGTTTTTGGGAGTGTTTCAATACACTACTTGGTGTTATTAAGGCTCTAATATATGTAACTGAATACTTAGAACGACTAAAAGGCTTCTAGCCTAGTGGTAGTCTCTTGACTTCTCTTATGAGAGGTCTTGGGTTGAAGTCTCACCTAGAGCAAATATTGCTCTGGGTTCAGCCAGGGGGTTTTCGTAGTTGTAAGTTTTCTCCTGGACAGGTGGGTCAGGTCACAACGCTCTGTTATTCGGGCGGAAGGGTGATCTATTTGCCAGGGTGATCCCGGGTGACCGGGCGTTTGCTGTTCAAAAGAAAAAAAGAATGCTTAGAACGTATAAGAAGACACTTTATTCGACGTGACCGTTCAAATGGGTCCTCGAAAATCAATTGGATCGCATGAGATAAATTGTTGGCTCTCAAAGCTTTTGATCTTGGTATCCTTTGCAAAAGGTGGTGGAGGGTAAACACTCAAATACTTTATGAATATAATCTCATAATAGAGGAAATTATGGGGATTTCGTCATCAAAATTCCAAGAGAAAAGCCAAGCAAAGGTGGTGGAGGTAATTCTATTATGGTTTGTTTTTCTTAGCATAAAATTTATACTATATTACAGGGGAAGGATCAAATAAAAAGTTTATTTTGCCTAAGAAGGCTAAAAAGGATTTTTAAAATCTCTAAAACCGACCCAAACGAACACCAATTGAACTAATTTCGATCGCATTGGAACCGTCTCATCAAACCCTACAATATTTGATTTTTGGTTTTAGCTTTAACAACTAGTTTTAGAGTTTGCATTTTAAGGCATATTTTATTAACTTTTAGGTTTTATTTTTATGTTAAGGGTTTGTTTTTATAATTTTGGTTTTATGATTAGGGTTTATTGTTTATGATTTAAGGTTTAGGTTTTAGGGAATTATAAGCCGGTTCCAATGATGTAAAATGAAATCAATCAGAATTTGTTTGGGTCGGTTTTTGAGTTTTTAAAAATCCTTCTTAGCCTTCTTAGGCAAAAAGGACTTTTTAGGGGAACCTTCCCCCTATATTATAACACCTATTAAAAAGATATAATAATTATTTGACTAAATCTCTTAAAATTAAGAGTTTTACAACTCTTATAATATGATAACATGAAGTACAACTTACAAAGTTTTAAAAACCATAAAGTTTTTTTAACGTTTTGCAACTTTATATTATGGTTTGTTTCTTTAGAGCATAAATTTTTTTAAAATGGGTATCTAAAACACTTCCTAAGGATCGTGGAGGGTTGGACAAATATACTTGACAAAACAAGTCGGGTTGGACCTTGATTATGATGGGTTCGAATTGGAATGGACCAGTTAAAAAAATTATCATTTTGATTTGGGTCATAGTAGGTTTTTTCGAAAATGGGCAACTCTAAAGGAAAAAAAATACAGGCCAGTCTAGAGTGTACCTACCCTGTATTGTGGCGAGAACTCTCATGTAATCTGTAAATTGTCAAAATGTTCTTTCTTTGCTTCAGTTGGCTGTTATGATACTCCGCCTAAAAAGCAAAATAATAATCATAATAAAAATAATAACATTGATTAACTCTATTTTTTGTTTTGCTATATTAAAACCTACCAAATGATCAAATGTCGAGTACTATACATCTACTATGCAGACAATGTGAATTGTTTTTTGATATTCGGTTGAGTACGTGAGATAACTTTATTTTTTTCATGTCACTAACTACAACTCCTTGCTTCGAATAAGTAATTATAATGCGAATAGTAAACAATAAGGTTTAATATTAGGAAATCAATAGTTACCTACACTAACCGGTTATGGATGTCGGCCACATCTTCAAAAAAGGTTGTCACCTTATCAATCGGTTCAGTCTAAAACATTGATAATCCTCCAAAAAGGTTGTCACTTATCTATCTGTTCCAACAAGGATAGTTAAATATTAAACAGTGCACATAATTTCGTACAATGATAGTCACGTTTCCTTGTGCAGTAATATGGATCTCATTGCAAAAGTTTACTAAGCAAAATTTACACAGGATCTCATTCAAAAATCACTAATTCACAAAGAAAAAATAACTAATCCTTCCACATCCCAAACCCAAACAAAGAAAAAATAACTATTCCTTTCACATGCTTTTTAATATATTTATAAGTAGGTTTATTCCCCTCGCGCGTTGCGGCGGGTTATCACAACACACTCCCCATAACATGTATTATATATTATTTGCAGAAGCATAAGTTGCATAGCAAAATCAAATCTCTCATCACGAACTCTATACAAATTTTTCATAAAAACATAAAATCATACAAAATTCTTCACAAATATGTTATAAAAATAATAGAAAAATTACTCACAAAATCCGTCTTATCGGCAACCATTCGTTTAAATTAAAAGAAAAACCCATATCTTGAAGCAAATCTCTAAAAGTTAATACCATTATCTCTGTTTATTACTTTTCAAAGTTAAAAAAAAAAAAACTTTTGATGGTTTAAGTCCAAATTTTAAAAATGTCACTACTTAGATTAAACACCTAAATAATATAATATGTAATAATACAATAATATGTATAATATATATATATATATATATCTGTGTGTGTATACATATAGGGAATAGATAATTTGAAAACCCCTCTTTAGTAAGAAAACTATGAAAACCATGTAAAACATACGTAACAAAACGTAAAAAAATTCCGTCAGATCTGACGCAGCGTTACGTATGTTTTACATGGGTTTATAAAAAAAATTTATATTTTTTTTAAAATATTTTCTTGGCGCTTTTTTGATTTTTTTATAAACATGTGTCCAATGATGTTACAAACCTGAAAAAAATTTACAAAAAAAACGTTTTTTTTGCATGATTTTTGCTTAGTTTTTACGGTTTTCACACTAAAATGATGTTTTTATTATATTAATTTCCTATACATACATACATAACAACGGGACCCACAATCAATATAATAATATTTTTACACTATTTCTTTTCACTCATTTTAATTATATATAGTAATGATTTATAAATAATTAAAAATATGATTTATAATATAATTATAACTTGTTGTAAGGATAGCATCAGTGCCGGAACAATGATCACAACAGTACCATGAACAGTAATCAGGTACAACTGTTATGCATTTCAGTGTATATTTATATTCATATCATATACTGTTATCATTTCATGAATCAAACAGTGAATTCATAATCATTTCAGAGAAACAAAACTCAGAAAACATGGTTTATCAGTCAGATAATTATCTGGCAACACAGAACCATCATGTGATTACTTGTTAGGATTTATTATGTATAAACGTATGTGAGGCTTTATAGAACAAAACAACACGAATGTCGTTACGTGAATGTTAAACCGACTGATTATTCGTATTGGTGACGATCTGTACGAATAAACGTGAAAGTTTAACATTCTGAATGATATCCAATAATTAGCAAACAATATTGGAAAGTATAGTTATTTCCGTGTTCGTACGAGTGACGATTCGAACGAATACGCGCGATAACCGTACGATCCGATTATAAACAGTAAAATTTATATAATTTAAAATAAATAAAAGATATTAGCTAATTTACTAGGAATAACCACTTAAATAAATTTTAAATATTCTATTTCATGACCGTGTCGTTTCGTAACGAAAACCACGAAAAAACGACATTTTACGCGAAACCGAACGAGATCGAACAACCGGGTGATAGAAACATAAATTATGGCATTGAATGCCATAACTCACTTCACCAACCTCTTTCTCTCTCTCTAAATTCGTGACTTTCTCTCTCTAGAATTCACTCAACTTCTCTCTAAGATCTAGAGCTCATTTCTTGACGGATTCAAGCATTTTGGGTGTCAAGACGACCACCACGCAAAGTAGATCAAGGAAGTACAAGTTATTTGGGTTTTTCACCATCTAATTCGAGGTAAATCTATGATTTAAATTCGGTTAAGAGTGCATTTCACGAACCATGCAATTTTCTGTAACATCACTGTACTTTAGGTTGTCCGTACATCCGTACATCCGTACGATTGTACTGTTACGACCTGAGATTTATTAATTATTAATGATTATGAAGTTATTGATTTTCATTACTGATATTATCACTGTACTGGTATGCATGTTTATAATATATTATACGCGTAAACTTTTGGAAGTTTAGTGATAATTCAACTAAACAGACCCATAGAGTTTATCGCAGTGCTAATACTGATGATTACGAATTATTGGTTTGAGAATGGAAATGGGAGTTTGTTTGAGTCTGGCTACTAAACATAGTCAAGGACCCATGGACATGGTTTATCGAAATAGCGGTGGGACGGTGGCTAGGGCAGTTGCGACTGACCCTTACATATGCCCTATATATATGCATATTTCGGTCTATTATGGATGTGTCAGTGACTAGGGTTTAGTGGGTTTTTGGGTTGGGAAATGATAATATTAAATTTAATAATGATGGGAATCAAATTACGCGATGTGAGGATTCAGACACTATTTAAACGCGATTATTAATTCAGAAATGTTAACTTAATAAATGTATTCGCGTGGGTGACGATTCACACGAATATAATTATTAAGAAGGATTTTCTGAAACGATATTCCATAAATCCTAAATCAAATCGAAATACGCTACGAGCGTCGGATTCGCAAAGGTGACGATCTTTACGAATACGTACGCGAGTAACGTGTTTCGACGAGATAACTAAATAATATCAAACGATATTAGATTAATAAATAAAATTTTAAAATATTTATTAGGAATCACAACCTAAAATAAATTAAAATAAATTAATTTACTAAATAATTATTTGACGATAATGAAACGAAAGCAATTTACGAAATAATTTATTCAAACTTATTTTATTTGAACAAAACTAAATTATTTAAAATGATTTATTGTTTAAAATTGTTACGTTAGAAAACCGAGCATCTATGTTATTGTATCGCGATAAAAACGAGACCGAAAACACGGGGATTGACCGGGTATAGAAAACCCTCTTTCCCTTCTTCTTCTTCATTTCCATGATCTTCTTTCTCTCTCTAAACCCACATTCACGAGCACCCTTTCTCTCTCTAACTTCTCTCTAAGAGAACTCTCTCGTTCTTTGACGGATTCGCGAGATCTTTGCGGCTACGCGTTCGGGAGATCAAGAGGAACAAGAAGACACAAAGATATCCAACGTTCACCAACCGAATCGAGGTAAATCTAAGAATGTATGTTCGGTTTTGTTAGTTAGTCGTGGGTCTTGAACTTTTGTTGATAAAATCGATTAAATGGATGGTGAAATCCCAAAACGAGTTGATAGGAATGAGTAGAAACGGTTGGCAAGGTTTGTAACAGGCTGGGTTAATAGTGATGATGGTGAGCTGCCAAGAAACACAGGGTTCGCGGCTGCCATAGCCGAACCCTCTCCTTTCGAACACAAGCAAATGGGCCGAACCCTAGGGTGACGAACCCTAGGGGATGCCGAACCCTTCAGCCACCACCAGTTCCACGAACCAGCTCCTATGACCGAACCTTCTTGTGACCTGACCGAACCCTATTAACCGACGAACCCTTTCACCCTTGGCGAGCCTTGCATGGTTGCATGGGCTGCGAACCCTTGGGCCAAAACATCAACAGCGAACCCTTTTCTTTCTGTTGGCCGAACCCTGGATTGCTAAGGAACTCACGAACCCTTTTTATTCACTTGGACGAACCTAGGTGCACATAGGGTCGAACCCATGCAGCCCCGAACTCTTTGGCCGAACCCTTGAGACCATGAGCCACGAACCTTGTATCATGGAGGGCGAACCATCGGCCACAACCCTAAAGGTTCGCTGCCCTCATGTGTGTTTTAACTAAAACCCGTTAAACAAAAAGGATTAAGGATAATTGGAGTCAAACACTTACATATACACTCATATATTCTAACATGCATGCATTGGTTATTGATTTGTGCCCACCTTTACTTGTTAAAATGAACTTTGTAAAATAAGATTTATATGATGGAAATATTTTATGAAAAAGGCGTAAATATAATTTTGATAACGCGAATTGGATGTTACAACCACATCAAGGTGGACGATTGAGTTAGCCATGCATGAATGTTACAAGTGACCACTTTTATTTAATAATATAGGTTACATATTATAAGGTTTAATATAATGTGTATTTCTTTATAATACAATGACTTATTGGTAATTCCTTAAAACTCAAAGTTAGATGTTAGACATAAACCATATTGACTAATTTAATATGTCAATCATGGATGGATAAGGGTAACACCCCTTAGCATACATGTTTATGAGGATTATACACGAGAGTGTAGAATTGAATTATCCTCACTAGATAATTAATCTATCATGTATAAATCCCAACTATTAATAATCAATAATGAGATCAAGTGTTACACACTTAACTTGGACTAAAGAAACAAAGTTCAAGGGACGTTAGTAATCTAAAGTAAACACTTATGATTATGGAACACACTATAATTACAGATTCTTGAGTTGCTTTGAGTTTACCTACGCGAGCGCGCATTATACGAGAACCCGAATTCTAAGGACTTCAGGTGAGTTCTCATAACCTCCCTTTCTTTAAACTGTTTTAGTTTTAAAACTCGGAGGTGAAACATGTATACCGATTCAAATATCATTTTGATAACTCAAGGCTAATACCTGTTTATCAATATGATATTCACAATATTGAATTATTATTAATTATGGGTTATTACCGATTGTTATACATCCGTGTAAATATTGTCATTGACTTCGGTCAATAACAAAGATTACATGTATTGTCTCATACTCCGTGAAATCATTACTTTTAACTTCGGTTAATTGTTTTGACTTCATGTATTGTCACGTGGATGATTTCCACATCCGTGAAGTATTGCCTTTGACTTCGGTTAATTGCTTTGACTTCATGTATTGTCACGTGGTTAGCGACCACTCCATGAATCATGTATTTAACTTATGTTAATTACAAAATGATCATGTATAGTCACGAACATTATTTGAGAATATGATTGATGAGATTGGTTGATTTGTTGTGGATTGATTATCTATATTTGATTATGATTAATTGTGATTGACTATGACTGATTTGGTTATGTGGTTATGTGATTGTATATATGTTTGGTTGTTGAATTGGTGGATGTGTGTTGGATTATCTCATACAGGTATTCATATGGATTTCTCAAGAAGATCATAAGTTTTATACTCGTTTTAAACAAAGCATTTTATAAAACCATTTTTTTTAGTATAAACCTTTAAACTCATTTTACTAAAACGTTTTTAATTATAAAAACTTATGATTACTCACCAACTACTTTTGTAGTTGACACTTGATTTCTTACATGTTTCAGGTGATGGAGACAAGTAGGAATGAAGAGAGGATCTCTTCTATTTTGGACATCATCATATAGGATCTTGGACTTAGTTAATTAACTAAATTTCTGGCGACTAGAGTTTAGTTAGTTTAACTAATTCTTTTGTGTAATTGATGTACTTGATTCATGATGAACATGATTTTTGTGTAACTAATTTGGTTTGATTAAATGATATATGATGATTGAATTAGATGCCCATGAGCTTTTGAACAATCTACACATCCCTCGTGGCATCCCGATGATTCCGCCGTCGGTCGGGGTGTTACATTTTCATTGTTTTAACCGGCTATTACACTTAGAAATCACTTAGATAAGTGATTGGAAACGATTAGGAAACCATAGGAACTGATTTATAACAGGTTGAGCTCGATGGATGATGATGATGATGATGCAGGTTCATGGTTATCTTCAGTCGGCCGAACCTTTTGGCTGATGAAGATGAGGGCCGAACCCTCGATGGCTAGCCGAACCTGCAGCGAACCTGCTAACTCACCTGCAACGAACCTGCACCACCTGCAGCGAACCTGTTATCCACATGCACCGAACCCTAGTTGATCAACGAACTTAGACCCACGAACCCTAGAGCCGAACCTCTAGGTAAACGAACCTTTGACCAACGAACCAATTGGGCCGAACCTAAGTCAGACGAACCTATGCTGCCACAAACCTGGGGATGGGGCGAACCTGCATACATGGCGAACCCAGAAGGTTCGTCGAACCCTAAAAGTTCGCTGAACCTGCTTTAAAAATGCCAATAGGTTCGCTGCCTTAGGAGGATCAAAACCCCAAAATGTTGGCTAATTAAGGAAATTCAGTACCTAAGGCTATTGAATTTAATTATAAGAACAAGGAAATGAATATACGAGTACTCAAAGTTTAGAACGAACTAAGAAACATGCATTAGTGGATGCTAGAACTTAAGGTGTTAGTGTTAATTTCACTATTTACATCTAACACTTAGAAATCTCATACGAATGTATATAATTGGATTGTTCAAGTGTGCACTCTAAGCTAAGTTATATACGCGGACGAACAAAGGACTATGGGAAACAAATATCTAGTGATAGGTTTAAGGTTAATTGAATGTGATTAACCTAAGCCTAACTTATTGATCATAAACTCTTAAAGTAACCTATAAGTTTTCATTTAAAACAACCTTTTGATTACATAAAGTGAACCATACATCACTAAGGTGTAATGGTCATTGTTTATGGATTTGGGATTTTGATGGGGTAATAAGTTAGAATTAGTTAGATTAAATCATAGGAGCACTTAGTAACTTAGGACACTTAGTTACACACACCGAGACCAAACCCTAGAGGCGACAACTAATATGTATACTTATCGTATTCTCACTCTCTTAAAACAAATCAGGATCTGAAGAAACCTAAGCTACAACAAGAGCGTGCATTTTGTGATAGAACAATTACATAGCAACACAGGTGAGTTCATTGCCCCTTTTCTAAACATTTTGTTTTAAAACACGGGGCTGTGAAGCATGCGTAAACTGTTTTTATTTAAATTGTTTATTTAAATGTTTCTATTCATTATATGTTATATCTGTATGCTTGTTGATACTCCTAGACTCCTGTCTAGGTAATTACTATGCAGATCAAATTATCAAGTTAATTAAATTACTCTTATGAGTAATACTTTAACTCTAAAGAAACCCTTAGTCCATCAAGCTCAAATTCAAGAACCTAAAATCAAAGTGAAATCAAAGAAACTATAGATCATGTTCAAAGAAACCTATTTCAGTGTGTGATCTGAAGACAAAGGATCCTAACTAAGAATCAATAATCATTGTGAAATCATGGGAATTCTAGAGATCAAATCAAGAGACTCAAGGAATCAGAAATCATAAATGTGTGTGAATCATTGAAATAATGAAATCATTAAGATCTAATGAAATCATTAATACTTGAGTTAAGGTGGATGTCAGTTGTATAGAAATCAAGACCACGTGTAACACACATAAAGTCCCGGCATAAATAGTAGACTCTTGTAGTCAAGCTATATGGGCAATAACGTGAACTATCAAATGAAATCAAAATCAAGAGAATCAAAGAGATCAAGAATCAAAGGATATCCGTAAAGTCCCGGCATGTACAGTAGACTATTGGGTCAAGCTGATATGGGCATCATTAAAATCCCGGCACGCTCAGGTAGGCTCCTTGTGAGTCCTGCCTGATATGGGTCACGTGTGAGAGGGTACAACTTGGACTATTGGGTCAAGCTGATATGAACATGATTTTTGTGTAACTAATTTGGTTTGATTAAATGATATATGATGATTGAATTAGATGCCCATGAGCTTTTGAACAATCTACACATCCCTCGTGGCATCCCGATGATTCCGCCGTCGGTCGGGGTGTTACAGATTGGTATCAGAGCCTGGGTTATAGGGAATTAGGTTACTAGAAATGGTTGACCTAGTCTATAACCGTAGGATACCCTAGTATGAATAAATTCATACACTAGTTAGTATATTCAGGATTCATGCTTATGTGTTTATTACATGTTAATTGAACTCCTGTTATACATCTGATATATATACTGCTTATTGATTTCTTGCTTACGTGTGCCCTAATGATTTGATAAGGACATACACGTGGTGTATCGTAAAGGTGGTGGGACGTTGGCTAGGGCAGTTGCGACTGACCCTTACATATGCCCTATATATATACCATTTACGGTACATTGGGTGGATGTCAGTATTAAAGAATGTGGGAACTACCCGTTTGGGAAATTATCTGTTTAGGAAATTAACTGCTTAGGAATTTTCTGTTTTAGGAAAATTATCTATTTGATCTATAAACTCCAGACAAGGACACACTCGTGGTATACTACAAAGGTGGTGGGACGGTGGCTGGGGCAGTTGCGACTGACCCCTACATATGCCCTATACATATACCATTTGTAGTATATTGGGGGTCTGTCTGTGTCAGGAACATAGGATATTATTAGGACCTTACTAGGAATGGTTGAGAGGATATGATTGTGGACTGTTGATGATATGTTTGATGGATTGACTGGGATTGACTCAGGGATGATCATACTTGCTAAATATTTATAAACTCACTTATGAAACATACAGATTGGACACGTAGGGTGCATAGGATTAACAAACGATAATGAGCGATTAGTGATGTGATATGGACTTGGGGGATGATATAGACACTTGATGATAATATAAACGCACAGTGATAATACTAACACTTAGTGGTGGTATGGACACTTGACAGGAATAAACTATAGGGAGGATATGAACACTTAGTGACAATAAGAGCGCTTCGTGATGATATGAACCCTTAATGATGATCATTGACATTGAGATTGATATGGATTTTAGTGAACTTAGACAATTGGGGGAAAACTTAATGTCAGGTGAACTTAGACATTAGGTGAACTTAGAAATAGGCAAGCCTACATGTCAGGTGAACTTAGACATTAAGCAAACCTAACTGTCCAAGGGAACTAGAGATCACTTCACTCAAAATTATCCTACTAAGGATAAGGTTTGTGAAGTGAGATTTATGGTGAAATACATGACACACTCTACACCCTAGCAAGGGCATAATCGTGGTGCAATGGAACGGTGGTGGGACGGTGTAGGGGAGATTGCGATCTACCTCTGCATATGCCCTATATATAAGCTTGTTGCATTGTATTGGGAGGTTGTCAGTGTTAGTATAGAGTGAGGAATGTATAGGAATTGGGAATAGTTAACTAGCACTAGTTATGACCAACTAGGACACTTAGTAAAATAATAGGGAATTATGCACATTCTGAGTTTAATGACAGATAGGAGATAAATATAGTTCCTATATGTAATCCTAATTGTCTAATGAACTCATTTAAACATTGTTTGTAAGACTTACGTTGTAAACGGTAGTAACATGTTTCTATTTCCTTCAGAAACATGCCGCCTCGCCGTCACAACGAAGATGACTCGAACAATGGGGAGACTAACAACAGTAATGCCAACTCCGGCATACAAGAGTTAGCCACACTTATTTCTGGATTGGTTAGCCAACTGACTCAGGCTAACCAGAATGCGAACCAGAACCGAGGTGGTGCAAACCAGACAACTTGCACATTCAAACACTTCAATTCCTGTAATCCTCTGAAATTCACGGGTGCTGAATCAGCCACTGGTCTGCTGCAGTGGTTCGAGAGTATGGAGAACACCTTCATCAACAGCGAATGTCCCGAGAATCTGAAAGTTCGCTATGCCACAAGTGTTTTTCAAAAGAGAGCACTAACTTGGTGGAATGGGGAAAAGCGAACTAGGGGAGTGGATGCTGCCTTAGCTTTGACATGGACAGAGGTCAAGAACCTGATGACCACTGAATTCTGTCCTCGAAGCGAGATGAGGAAACTGGAGACTGAGTTCTGGGAGCTCAAGCAGGATAGCGGGGAGAACGTTATCTATAATACTCAGTTCCATGAGTATAGTCTACTGGTGCCTCATATGGTGACACCCTTGGATAGGGCGATCGAGAAGTATATCGGCGGATTGCCGGTACAGATTCAGGACACAGTCTATGGGAGCAATCCCAAAACACTGGAGGCTGCGACCCGTCTATCTGCAACTCTTACTGATAATCACGTTAGGAATGGAACTCTTACCCGGAAGGGATACAAGAAGACTGACACCAAGACTACTGCAAAGGAAGTCAAAGCTGAAGTCAAGTCTGAAGCTGCTAGCTCGTCTAAAAGCAGCAACAAGAAGAGAAAGAATAGGAACTTCATGGTAACTGTACCTGCTGCGAAGTCTGCGCAGCAATCATCAAACAATTCAACTGCCAGGAATTTCACTGGGAACACTCCTCAGTGTAACACCTGCCGTTATCATCACGCACCAAATTTGCCATGTCGCGTCTGCAACAACTGCGGCAAGTTTGGTCACTTTGCTAATGTTTGTCGGAGTGCACCGCAAGCACAAAGGTTGCAACATGCACCGCTTGCACTGCCAGCTCCTCATACACAACCTATACCAGCTGTACCCGTTCGCCAGGTACCTCAGACACAGGCAAGAGCCTGTTATGAGTGTGGTGAAGTGGGTCACTTCAGGAATCAATGCCCAAAGTTGACCGGGAATAATCAAAGGGTGGCAAGAGGCCGGGCTTTTCAACTGAATGCTCCAGCTGCTCAAGCCAACCAGGATGTGGTCAACGGTACATTTCTGATCAACAACTCTTATGCATCTGTCTTATTTGATTCTGGTGCCGATAGGAGTTTCGTTTCATATGATTTTGAATGCTTGCTTGGTAGAACACGTACATACTTAGATAAACCGTTCAATGTGGAGGTGGCTGACGGAAACACTATTGATATTGACACTATTATAGTTGGATGTACGGTGAACTTAAATGATCACGTTTTCCCAATTGATCTCATACCTATGCATCTTGGTAGCTTCGATGTTATCATAGGCATGGATTGGTTAGCCACCCACAGAGCGGAGATTGTTTGTCATGAGAAATATATTCGTATTCCTTTACCTTCGGGTGAAACTTTGAGAATACTTGGAGAAACTGCTAGTCAAGGTCTTAAGCTGATGTCTTGCACTAAAGCACATAAGTACCTTAGAAAGAAATGTATAGCCTTTTTAGCTCACATTGTGGAGAAGAAAGAGAAAGGAAAGAGAATTGAAGATGTTCCAGTGATACGAGATTTTCCAGAAGTATTTCCAGATGATTTGCCGGGTCTTCCACCAGAACGTCAAGTTGAGTTCCGAATTGACTTAGTTCCTGGTGCGAACCCAGTCGCCAAAGCTCCTTATAGACTTGCGCCTTCGGAGTTGCAAGAATTGGCGAGTCAGCTGCAAGAACTTACCGATAAAGGGTTTATTCGCCCGAGCCATTCGCCATGGGGTGCACCGGTCCTGTTTGTCAAGAAGAAGGACGGGTCATTCCGAATGTGCATCGACTACCGTGAATTGAACAAACTTACAATCAAGAATCGATATCCACTGCCGCGTATCGATGATCTCTTCGATCAGCTTCAAGGCTCGGCATGGTTTTCAAAGATCGATCTGAGGTCTGGGTATCATCAGCTTCGCGTACATGATGATGATATTCCCAAGACAGCTTTCAGAACAAGATATGGCCACTATGAATTTCTGGTAATGCCTTTCGGCCTTACCAATGCACCTGCGGTTTTCATGGACCTCATGAACCGTGTTTGCAGGCCATACTTGGATAAATTTGTGATTGTATTCATTGATGATATTTTGATTTACTCAAAGACTAAGGAAGAACATGAGAAACACCTTAAGTTGGTTTTGGAGATCCTAAGAGAGGAGCGACTGTATGCCAAATTCTCTAAATGTGAATTCTGGCTTAAGGAAGTTCAATTCTTGGGGCACATAGTCAACGAATATGGTGTACACGTAGATCCTGCAAAGATTGATGCTGTGAAGAATTGGATTACGCCGAAGACACCGACGGAGATTCGATCGTTTCTTGGACTTGCCGGTTACTATCGGCGGTTCATATCGAACTTCTCCAGAATTGCTGTCCCTCTCACTGCTTTGACTCAGAAGAATAGGCCATACGAGTGGGGACCAAAGCAAGAAGAGGCATTTCAGACTTTGAAGCAGAAACTTTGTGATGCTCCTGTCTTGACATTGCCTGATGGAAATGATGATTTCGTGGTTTATTGTGATGCATCCAACCTAGGTCTCGGTTGTGTTCTCATGCAACGAGGAAAGGTTGTGGCTTATGCATCAAGACAGTTGAAGATTCACGAGAAGAACTACACTACACACGACTTGGAACTCGGTGCAGTCGTGTTTGCTTTGAAGATATGGAGACATTATCTTTATGGCACGAAGTGTGTAGTCTTTACTGATCACAAAAGTTTGCAACATATTTTGAATCAGAAAGAGCTCAACATGAGACAACGGAGATGGGTTGAACTGTTGAATGATTATGACTGTGAAATTCGCTACCATCCTGGTAAAGCGAATGTAGTAGCAGATGCGCTTAGTCGCAAAAGTCAAGTTCAGATTCATAGTGTCCGAGTGCACACTAATCTCCGTAATGATGTTCTCACAGCCCAACAACACTCGTTAGCTCAAGATAACTTGAAAAATGAGATGTCTTGTGGGGCTGAAATCTTATTGGAAACTAAGGATGACGGTTTGATGTATTATTTGAATCGGTTGTGGATACCGAACAGGGGTGATCTGAGGATGCTGATTATGGATGAAGCTCATAAATCTCGTTACTCAATTAATCCGGGCTCTGATAAGATGTATCAAGACCTTAGGGGCTTGTACTGGTGGCCTGGAATGAAGAAGGATATTGCTGAGTATGTGTCTAAGTGCCTTAACTGTACTAAGGTCAAGGCGGAACATCAGCGACCTTCGGGATTGTTATTACAACCAGAGATACCGATGTGGAAGTGGGAGAATATCTCTATGGATTTCATTACTAAACTTCCACGAACCACGAACGGTAAGGATAGCATCTGGGTAATTGTTGATAGATTGACCAAGTCGGCACATTTCTTACCGATACGCGAAACTTACCCTGTGCGGAAGTTAGCTCGTATCTACATTGATGAGATCATTAGCTGACATGGTATTCCTTTAAGCATAATATCGGACCGTGATGCTCGTTTCACGGCACGATTTTGGGAATCACTTCATGAAGCCTTTGGAACAAGACTGGATCTTAGCACTGCTTACCATCCTCAAACGGATGGTCAAACAGAGCGAACGATTCAAACATTGGAAGACATGTTGAGAGCTTGTGTCATCGATTTCGGTGGAAATTGGGATGGCCATCTACCACTGGTTGAGTTCTCGTATAACAATAGTTATCACGCGAGCATTGGTATGGCGCCATTCGAAGCTCTTTATGGCAGGAAATGTCGGTCACCTATTTGTTGGACCGAAGTCGGCGATTCGCAGATCACTGGTCCCGAGATTATTCAGGAAACGACTGACAAGATCCGCCAGATCCGTGACAATCTGTTAGCTGCTCGCAGTCGACAGAAAAGCTACGCGGATAAACGAAGAAAACCCTTGGAGTTTGAAGTGGGAGATATGGTATTGTTTAAAGTGTCGCCTTGGAAGGGCGTTGTTCGATTCGGAAAGAAGGGGAAGCTTGCTCCACGATACGTTGGCCCTTTTAAGATCCTTGAACGGATCGGGAAGGTTGCTTACAAATTGGAACTTCCTCCAGAACTTAGTAATGTGCATCCGACGTTCCACGTGTCCAATCTAAGAAAGTGCTTAGCTGATCGGGATCTTCAGGTACCACTCGATGACATCCGCATCGATGATACCATGCACTTTGTTGAAAAACCAGTGGAGATAATGGATCGTGAGATTAAACAGCTCAAACGCAGTAGAATTCCAATTGTCAAAGTACGTTGGGAATCGAAGCGGGGTCCAGAATTCACATGGGAACGGGAAGATTAGATGAAGCTTAAGTACCCACATTTATTTACTACGGTCACTCCAAGTTGAATTTCGGGACGAAATTCCTTTAACTAGGGGAGACTGTAACATCACTGTACTTTAGGTTGTCCGTACATCCGTACATCCGTACGATTGTACTGTTACGACCTGAGATTTATTAATTATTAATGATTATGAAGTTATTGATTTTCATTACTGATATTATCACTGTACTGGTATGCATGTTTATAATATATTATACGCGTAAACTTTTGGAAGTTTAGTGATAATTCAACTAAACAGACCCATAGAGTTTATCGCAGTGCTAATACTGATGATTACGAATTATTGGTTTGAGAATGGAAATGGGAGTTTGTTTGAGTCTGGCTACTAAACATAGTCAAGGACCCATGGACATGGTTTATCGAAATAGCGGTGGGACGGTGGCTAGGGCAGTTGCGACTGACCCTTACATATGCCCTATATATATGCATATTTCGGTCTATTATGGATGTGTCAGTGACTAGGGTTTAGTGGGTTTTTGGGTTGGGAAATGATAATATTAAATTTAATAATGATGGGAATCAAATTACGCGATGTGAGGATTCGGACACTATTTAAACGCGATTATTAATTCAGAAATGTTAACTTAATAAATGTATTCGCGTGGGTGACGATTCACACGAATATAATTATTAAGAAGGATTTTCTGAAACGATATTCCATAAATCCTAAATCAAATCGAAATACGCTACGAGCGTCGGATTCGCAAAGGTGACGATCTTTACGAATACGTACGCGAGTAACGTGTTTCGACGAGATAACTAAATAATATCAAACGATATTAGATTAATAAATAAAATTTTAAAATATTTATTAGGAATCACAACCTAAAATAAATTAAAATAAATTAATTTACTAAATAATTATTTGACGATAATGAAACGAAAGCAATTTACGAAATAATTTATTCAAACTTATTTTATTTGAACAAAACTAAATTATTTAGAATAATTTATTGTTTAAAATTGTTACGTTAGAAAACCGAGCATCTATGTTATTGTATCGCGATAAAAACGAGACCGAAAACACGGGGATTGACCGGGTATAGAAAACCCTCTTTCCCTTCTTCTTCTTCATTTCCATGATCTTCTTTCTCTCTCTAAACCCACATTCACGAGCACCCTTTCTCTCTCTAACTTCTCTCTAAGAGAACTCTCTCGTTCTTTGACGGATTCGCGAGATCTTTGCGGCTACGCGTTCGGGAGATCAAGAGGAACAAGAAGACACAAAGATATCCAACGTTCACCAACCGAATCGAGGTAAATCTAAGAATGTATGTTCGGTTTTGTTAGTTAGTCGTGGGTCTTGAACTTTTGTTGATAAAATCGATTAAATGGATGGTGAAATCCCAAAACGAGTTGATAGGAATGAGTAGAAACGGTTGGCAAGGTTTGTAACAGGCTGGGTTAATAGTGATGATGGTGAGCTGCCAAGAAACACAGGGTTCGCGGCTGCCATAGCCGAACCCTCTCCTTTCGAACACAAGCAAATGGGCCGAACACTAGGGTGACGAACCCTAGGGGATGCCGAACCCTTCAGCCACCACCAGTTCCACGAACCAGCTCCTATGACCGAACCTTCTTGTGACCTGACCGAACCCTATTAACCGACGAACCCTTTCACCCTTGGCGAGCCTTGCATGGTTGCATGGGCTGCGAACCCTTGGGCCAAAACATCAACAGCGAACCCTTTTCTTTCTGTTGGCCGAACCCTGGATTGCTAAGGAACTCACGAACCCTTTTTATTCACTTGGACGAACCTAGGTGCACATAGGGTCGAACCCATGCAGCCCCGAACTCTTTGGCCGAACCCTTGAGACCATGAGCCACGAACCTTGTATCATGGAGGGCGAACCATCGGCCACAACCCTAAAGGTTCGCTGCCCTCATGTGTGTTTTAACTAAAACCCGTTAAACAAAAAGGATTAAGGATAATTGGAGTCAAACACTTACATATACACTCATATATTCTAACATGCATGCATTGGTTATTGATTTGTGCCCACCTTTACTTGTTAAAATGAACTTTGTAAAATAAGATTTATATGATGGAAATATTTTATGAAAAAGGCGTAAATATAATTTTGATAACGCGAATTGGATGTTACAACCACATCAAGGTGGACGATTGAGTTAGCCATGCATGAATGTTACAAGTGACCACTTTTATTTAATAATATAGGTTACATATTATAAGGTTTAATATAATGTGTATTTCTTTATAATACAATGACTTATTGGTAATTCCTTAAAACTCAAAGTTAGATGTTAGACATAAACCATATTGACTAATTTAATATGTCAATCATGGATGGATAAGGGTAACACCCCTTAGCATACATGTTTATGAGGATTATACACGAGAGTGTAGAATTGAATTATCCTCACTAGATAATTAATCTATCATGTATAAATCCCAACTATTAATAATCAATAATGAGATCAAGTGTTACACACTTAACTTGGACTAAAGAAACAAAGTTCAAGGGACGTTAGTAATCTAAAGTAAACACTTATGATTATGGAACACACTATAATTACAGATTCTTGAGTTGCTTTGAGTTTACCTACGCGAGCGCGCATTATACGAGAACCCGAATTCTAAGGACTTCAGGTGAGTTCTCATAACCTCCCTTTCTTTAAACTGTTTTAGTTTTAAAACTCGGAGGTGAAACATGTATACCGATTCAAATATCATTTTGATAACTCAAGGCTAATACCTGTTTATCAATATGATATTCACAATATTGAATTATTATTAATTATGGGTTATTACCGATTGTTATACATCCGTGTAAATATTGTCATTGACTTCGGTCAATAACAAAGATTACATGTATTGTCTCATACTCCGTGAAATCATTACTTTTAACTTCGGTTAATTGTTTTGACTTCATGTATTGTCACGTGGATGATTTCCACATCCGTGAAGTATTGCCTTTGACTTCGGTTAATTGCTTTGACTTCATGTATTGTCACGTGGTTAGCGACCACTCCATGAATCATGTATTTAACTTATGTTAATTACAAAATGATCATGTATAGTCACGAACATTATTTGAGAATATGATTGATGAGATTGGTTGATTTGTTGTGGATTGATTATCTATATTTGATTATGATTAATTGTGATTGACTATGACTGATTTGGTTATGTGGTTATGTGATTGTATATATGTTTGGTTGTTGAATTGGTGGATGTGTGTTGGATTATCTCATACAGGTATTCATATGGATTTCTCAAGAAGATCATAAGTTTTATACTCGTTTTAAACAAAGCATTTTATAAAACCATTTTTTTTAGTATAAACCTTTAAACTCATTTTACTAAAACGTTTTTAATTATAAAAACTTATGATTACTCACCAACTACTTTTGTAGTTGACACTTGATTTCTTACATGTTTCAGGTGATGGAGACAAGTAGGAATGAAGAGAGGATCTCTTCTATTTTGGACATCATCATATAGGATCTTGGACTTAGTTAATTAACTAAATTTCTGGCGACTAGAGTTTAGTTAGTTTAACTAATTCTTTTGTGTAATTGATGTACTTGATTCATGATGAACATGATTTTTGTGTAACTAATTTGGTTTGATTAAATGATATATGATGATTGAATTAGATGCCCATGAGCTTTTGAACAATCTACACATCCCTCGTGGCATCCCGATGATTCCGCCGTCGGTCGGGGTGTTACATTTTCATTGTTTTAACCGGCTATTACACTTAGAAATCACTTAGATAAGTGATTGGAAACGATTAGGAAACCATAGGAACTGATTTATAACAGGTTGAGCTCGATGGATGATGATGATGATGATGCAGGTTCATGGTTATCTTCAGTCGGCCGAACCTTTTGGCTGATGAAGATGAGGGCCGAACCCTCGATGGCTAGCCGAACCTGCAGCGAACCTGCTAACTCACCTGCAACGAACCTACACCACCTGCAGCGAACCTGTTATCCACATGCACCGAACCCTAGTTGATCAACGAACTTAGACCCACGAACCCTAGAGCCGAACCTCTAGGTAAACGAACCTTTGACCAACGAACCAATTGGGCCGAACCTAAGTCAGACGAACCTATGCTGCCACAAACCTGGGGATGGGGCGAACCTGCATACATGGCGAACCCAGAAGGTTCGTCGAACCCTAAAAGTTCGCTGAACCTGCTTTAAAAATGCCAATAGGTTCGCTGCCTTAGGAGGATCAAAACCCCAAAATGTTGGCTAATTAAGGAAATTCAGTACCTAAGGCTATTGAATTTAATTATAAGAACAAGGAAATGAATATACGAGTACTCAAAGTTTAGAACGAACTAAGAAACATGCATTAGTGGATGCTAGAACTTAAGGTGTTAGTGTTAATTTCACTATTTACATCTAACACTTAGAAATCTCATACGAATGTATATAATTGGATTGTTCAAGTGTGCACTCTAAGCTAAGTTATATACGCGGACGAACAAAGGACTATGGGAAACAAATATCTAGTGATAGGTTTAAGGTTAATTGAATGTGATTAACCTAAGCCTAACTTATTGATCATAAACTCTTAAAGTAACCTATAAGTTTTCATTTAAAACAACCTTTTGATTACATAAAGTGAACCATACATCACTAAGGTGTAATGGTCATTGTTTATGGATTTGGGATTTTGATGGGGTAATAAGTTAGAATTAGTTAGATTAAATCATAGGAGCACTTAGTAACTTAGGACACTTAGTTACACACACCGAGACCAAACCCTAGAGGCGACAACTAATATGTATACTTATCGTATTCTCACTCTCTTAAAACAAATCAGGATCTGAAGAAACCTAAGCTACAACAAGAGCGTGCATTTTGTGATAGAACAATTACATAGCAACACAGGTGAGTTCATTGCCCCTTTTCTAAACATTTTGTTTTAAAACACGGGGCTGTGAAGCATGCGTAAACTGTTTTTATTTAAATTGTTTATTTAAATGTTTCTATTCATTATATGTTATATCTGTATGCTTGTTGATACTCCTAGACTCCTGTCTAGGTAATTACTATGCAGATCAAATTATCAAGTTAATTAAATTACTCTTATGAGTAATACTTTAACTCTAAAGAAACCCTTAGTCCATCAAGCTCAAATTCAAGAACCTAAAATCAAAGTGAAATCAAAGAAACTAAAGATCATGTTCAAAGAAACCTATTTCAGTGTGTGATCTGAAGACAAAGGATCCTAACTAAGAATCAATAATCATTGTGAAATCATGGGAATTCTAGAGATCAAATCAAGAGACTCAAGGAATCAGAAATCATAAATGTGTGTGAATCATTGAAATAATGAAATCATTAAGATCTAATGAAATCATTAATACTTGAGTTAAGGTGGATGTCAGTTGTATAGAAATCAAGACCACGTGTAACACACATAAAGTCCCGGCATAAATAGTAGACTCTTGTAGTCAAGCTATATGGGCAATAACGTGAACTATCAAATGAAATCAAAATCAAGAGAATCAAAGAGATCAAGAATCAAAGGATATCCGTAAAGTCCCGGCATGTACAGTAGACTATTGGGTCAAGCTGATATGGGCATCATTAAAATCCCGGCACGCTCAGGTAGGCTCCTTGTGAGTCCTGCCTGATATGGGTCACGTGTGAGAGGGTACAACTTGGACAACCACCAACAACTAAGTCTAATTGATTGAGTCAAATAAGACCCAATCATCATGTCTTAGTTGTATTTAAATGTTTATTTATTTATGTAATTAAATATTTAACATTATATTTCTATAATTGCTTTTGGGAAATCATGTAACTATGATGAACTCAAGAGGATCAAAGGTAAATCGAATTGTGGAAATCAGAATCTAAATCAAAGGTGAATGGAGTGAAACGCTTAATTATCATTAACAACAATATGCTAAGCAGTCCGGTATGTGGTGGGATGTTGGCTGGGGCATGTCCCCTGCATATGCCATATATATAAGCATACTTGATTGGATAGCATAGGTGGTTGTTGATGAGGTTAAGGTTGTCATTTCGGGGGATCAAGGTAAACTTTTCAGGGTAATCAAATGCTATGAATCATATATCATGAAATCAAAGGTATGGGATGTAATGCTTAATTATCACCAGGAACAATATATCATGTGGTTTGGTATGTGGTGGGATGTTGGCTGGGGCTTGTCCCCTACATATGCCCTATATATAAGCATACTGAATTGGATGATATAGGTGGTTAATGGTGAGGTTAAGGGGGTCATTAAGGTCATTCAAACTCCTTTTTATAAACTATATGAACTCACCAATCATGTGTTGACTTTATTTTTTTGCATTACTTCTTATGTGACGAACAGATCAACTGAAGAGTTATTTCTTTGGACTAGGTTATCTGATTGAGGACCTAGCTTTTTGGACCTGCATATTTTGAAGCATCATTATACAGTTTATTTTGTATATCTTGTGCAGATACAAGATAGAAGAGTTATGATGTGATAGTAGATTTACATTGTTAAATTATAAACTTAACTGATGTAATTTAACATTATAATTCTATTTTATTTTAGCAAGTTTCTCATTTATGTATCATGTGCAATGTAACAATCTGATCATTTCGATTATCACTCACGATATCGCGCCCCGGGAACCTTCCGCCCGACGGGGACTCTGATCCAACCCCGCCGGCTCAGGGTGTGACACCGTGCGTTGCATCTGGGTGCATGTGTTATATATGTAAGTTAATATAAAGTTGTATAGGGGTTAAATATATTAGACATGTACTTGTAAGTTTATATAAAGTTGAATTAGTTAGTGTCCAATTTTAGATTGAATTTATTTTGTTAAGCATACATGATTTTATAACTGTGTTCTTTTTGGTTTAAATATCTCTATCAAGTTGCATATATGTATCAAGTTGCATATTTTGTAACTGATTAAACCGATTTTAACATTATTTATTATTAATAAGAGTAATAAATTTATATCTAAACTCGGTTTAATCTGTTAATCGGATGAACCAAATTCAAAAAATATATGGAAGCGATGGCCAAATTTGGATTGACATATCAAAACATTTTTGTTTATTATATAGTATAGATATTTTATTCAACATGTGTAACACGGGTTTATTCAACCAATGTAATATACATATTTTTTAAAGACGTAAATTTTTATTACTAACTATATAACATTTCATTTGTTTAACACCATGTAATTATTAACGTGATTTTAATTCTGTAATAAATATAAAAATAACAAAATTTTAGTATTTTGTTGGAAATTATCAATGATTATCCAAGCATTACTAAAATCACCTTCAAAAACCCAAGCATTCGTCGAGCGAACACAATCAACGAAAAACATTCTGGAAACCCAACGAAGTGAAGCAACCTTTTCACAAGACTACAAAGATCAAAACATTGTGATCCCAATGAAAAAGATTCTGGGGTCCGGCCCTCTTCACAACCCATGAGTTTGAACCTCTTCTTTACAGAAAAAATGAATGGTCCATGCCTTTGTAACTTGAGCAATGGTCTGAATCCATTTGCAAACCCACTTTGGTTATTGTAGCATCGGTGTGAAACTAGAGTGGGACCTGAATTGTTGTGTGTTTGGATGCTGCTATAGTTCAAAGTGTCACGGGTCAGGTTAAACGAGTCGTCTAGCGAACAATTTGTGTCAAAACCGAGAGGGAAAGGAACTGTTATATCGCAGCACGCGGTTGAACATGAGCCTTGTGGTGTTGTATCTTGAAGGGTTCCCACGGCCATTGAAAGAGGAAATGTAAACAGAAAAAGAATGAAATGAAACAGCATGTTTGATCCACTATGTGTAGAACACCTTTTCTGTGTGTTTTTTTAGTAACATACAATGATCATATTAATTTATAGGATTGTAGAACTTCATATTATTTTATGATTCATTGACTTTGATGTGGTTCACGTTAGTTTGAGTTTTATATGTATGAGAGATGCTTCTTTTGCGGTGAAACATCGTTTTTGATCGATGGTACTGTTTTTGTTTAAATTATTGAACCAACTTGTGTTATGAGTCGTTGACTTTGGTTTGATTTGTTGGTATGGAATAAGTATGAGAAAGAGTTAGGTTGAGTTTGGTTTGATTTGATTTTTAAAGTTTAGCTTGATTTGATTTATAAAAATATCCGAGGATAAGGGTATCGTTGAGACACATCACTTGGATTATCACAGTCTATACGACTCATAGCCTTATATCCAGTTGAAAAGTTGATTTTAGTCACATCATTTCACGACGTGTTTATGACACATATTAGGTCTATACAAAACAATATTTACAACTTGTGTAGTCTATATGAGTCGTATACAAAATCATTTCCAACATGTGCTGGTGGAAAATATTTATTTAAATATTTTTATAATTCTATAACTTTTTTGATATTTTTCAAGTATATGTGATGTTATCCGATTTTTTAATATGGTCAGACCATTTTGTTTACGTTGAAAGAATGGGCATTTGAATCTAACCCATGCTTCTTTTCTTTTTTTTCATCAACTAGGTGATTATGTGTAAATTTTGGAATGCTTAAACATGGTTGTTCACGAGCCAAAGCAAACCAAGCATACGTTTGCTCGTGCTCGGTATGCTTACGAATTAAATCAGACCGAACCAAGTGTTTTTCAACCGAGCTCAAATCGAACAAGCATACTTCCAACCGAGCTCAAATCGAACAAGCATACTTCCAACCTGAGCAATTTTCGATTGAACATCAAGCAAATTTCAAGTTTCGCATATCACAAGAGAAGTGGTGATAAAAGTGTTAGCTTTTTTAAAATACTTCCGTTCAAATAGCTAACAAATACTAACAATGTTTTTAATTCTTTTACAAAATGGCCTAAATTTTTGTATACTTATATCATATAACATCTTCTTCTCATCTATTTATATTCATAATCGCATAAATTCATAAAGAAATAGTTTCAAAATTCACACACAATAAACGAAATGATAAAATTAAATTACTTTCTTTCTTTCATTTCTCGTCTTACTATGGTTTTTAATCATTTTTTTTTTGTATTTTATTAGACCGCACAACATTAGTTTCAATTAAACATCGCCTACTGTATTTAGAACTTATATAAAATTATATTTTTGTGTGTTTATATATATATTTATAATATATATTAAGAAATTAAATCGAGTTAACAGAGCGAGTTACAAATAATTAAATAATATCAAGTATTAAATGAGTATAAAGCATCAAGCCATTTTGATTAGCACTAACTTAAAATGTAAAATTACTGGTGGTGACACTGACAACTCCATTACTTTTGCTTTGCCCTGAAGTCAACGAAAGTCAACGAAAGGCCTGCCCATGGCTTACCTGTGTATAAAGCTGATCTGATGGGTTTAATCCATGGCGATAAGCTTGAAGAAGACGATCTGAATCCACACAAACAACGATGGATTTCGAATCGGTGAAGAATTACTTGGAGAAAACGAGCTCTGGTGCATCATCAGATGATATTGATTCCATGCCTTTTAGGTTCTTCGAACCCATGATCATGTCAGGCCTCAAAGTAGATCTCATCGAACGCGGTCGAGTCATCTGCTCCATGAAAGTCCCTCCTCGTTTACTGGTATCTTTTACTTTGATCGATTACGAGAAAATGACCTGTTTATGAAACCCTAACAAGTAATTTTGGGGAAAATTAAGGACCTTTTTTTCGTTCGTTTACGATTAGCTTCTTATTTATGATTTTTCAAGGGCGAGATTAAGATTTAGTAACTAATTTTCATCGTTTTGATATTATGGAATTGAAGAACGTAGCTAGTACGTTGCACGGCGGAGCGACGGCGGCGTTGGTGGATGTGGTGGGTTCATCTGTGATTTTGACTGTTGACAAGGCGACCACCACCGGAGTTTCGGTGGAGATCAACGTTTCATACTTGGATGCTGCTTTTGTTGGTGTATGTATCTCTATATTTTGTAATCTATATTGAAAGCTAATTTGGGACCTTTATGGCTGGTACAATGCAAAATACCATTAATATAGTGAAAGATATGATGAATGAAGTAATCACAGATGATGCATATTGGTACATATTGGTTTCACCATGATGAAGCTTTCCTCGAAATCTTGTATGATCAGATGCCATGATAGAATTCTAGAAGTGAAAGAATGTAATTAGATTGTTTAAATCTAGTCAAAATATACACATTCACACACAAACATGTGTGTATCCATGTTCGATTCAATTTTAAGCAGAGAACTATTATTTTAACCTCATCACATAAGGTGGTTATGTGACCACATAGCAAATGAACCCTTCTTTTTTCTCCCACTATGTTTGGCAAGGGAGAAAATGGTGAGTTGTTGCTAAGCCAGTTCAAGTGGGGTCATGCTTTCATGTCCCTCAATATGTAATTAAAATACATTGTTCTCTAATTATCGATGTTACATTTCGTATGTATAGTTTTTCTCTCTACCTTGTACTATTAGCAGATTTCTGGTATCCTTGCTAGCATCTTGTGTTGTTGTTTGATTCCTTGTGCCATACCAGTCACCAGATGTTATATTGCCATTGATGTATGTTATATCCCCCAATGTATGTTATATGTATTACTTTAGCATGCTATTTAGATACTAAACTTGACATATCAATTATCAAGTGATGGTTTCTTTTAGGACCGAGGGTCTCTATGAAAGTAGCCTCTCTATCCTTAAGGATAGGGAAAAGCTTTGCCACCATCTTACCTTATATGTGAAATTTTACTGGGTTTGTTTGTGTGTTTATTTCTCTCCTGCTAAATTCGGCCCACTCTATATACAAAATGCTTATAGGGTTCTTATAGTACTTTACTTGTATTTATTTTGTATTGAATGCACGGTACTCACAAATGTCATCAAGATTTAACGAGTTTGGTGTCATTAACTAGAAGTTAACATAATGCAACTAATTTTTATAAATTCTCGTTTGATCTTGCTTATTGAACACTTAAAGCAATGGATTATGTATAACACAGCAAAATGTATACTATAACTTTGAGCATGTGTATCTTTTAAAGGTCTTGCATGATGTATAGAAAAGTATTGGTTTGCATTTTGTACCGTAGTTCAGAGCTATGTATTTCAATAACATTTATACGACTCTACTACTTTCTTACAGGATGAGATTGAGATAGAGGCAAAGGCTTTGCGTGTCGGGAAGGCTGTTGCTGTTGTGACTGTGGAATTTAGAAATAAAAAGACTGGTAAAATAATTGCACAAGGGCGGCATACCAAGTACCTTGCTGTATCAAGTAAATTATGAATGCAGGTATAGTATGTCTACATATTTTTAAACTAAACTGATATTATGTCTTCAACAATTCCGTATCATCTGTTGAGTTGAAAAAACAATAATTATATTCATGTTTTCACATTGTTGAAGTCACTGCTAATATATATCTGTTTACTAAACTGTGTTTTTAACTTTTTATTAAATTTCTCTCCTTGTGTAGGCTCTTAGAACTATTGTTGTAAAAATCGGCCTAGGCGCTCTCCAACTGTGTTGATTTGGCCCTAGGCGGGGGTTTTTTTTTTTTTTTTTAACTTTTTTCGGGTAAAAAGGACCAGATCCATGATTATTCGAGACATTTTTCAACCCAGAATCCTTAATATGTCTAAAACATCGAATTCAACATTTGAAATATCGAATCCAGCCACTGAATATCGAAATTCATCTTTAAACTTTGAACTTAGTGTTTAAGTTTGAACTTTGAAGTACTTGACTTACTTGTTTAAGTTTATTTTTTAAATTATTTAAAGTATTATATTGAATTATTGATATTGATGTGTGATGAGAACAAATGTGATCCTGAATACCTTAATGCAGATAAAAAATTTCGTAATAGGTGCACTTCGTCGTAAAATGCTAGAGTGTACTATGTTGTTAAAGTGAGTGGCATATTTGAAACTCTGAAAACGTGTAGCAAACGTCTAGAAACCCAAACACGAAAAAAAGGTGAAGGAAACTCACAAAATGAAAGAAAGTATTTTCTCTCATTCATCTTTTACATACTTGGCAATCTTGACCCATAAATTGGGGTGTTCATTGAATCGAATGATTTCGAATTTTAAATTTTGTAAGAGCATTCAAATTTGATTCAAATCGGTTTGATTCAAATTTAATTAAAAAAAATTGTTTATGCTTGCTACATATGTTTATGCATTCAAAATATCAAATACACTATAAACATGTAAATATCAAATAACTAACATTTAAGTTGTAATACTAGTGATAACATTCAAACTAATAAAATTATAGGTATTATATAATTGGGTTGACACTTGTGTAAAATTCATTCAATTTTTATAAATTAAGCTACTTAATTAAAAAATTTAATTTTTAAATATAGTAACTACTTGTATATATATAATAAAAATATATATATAAATAATTTTATTCGAATTTCGATTCGAATACGAATATTCGAATCGAATTTCGCCTTGGTGATTTTCGAATAAAAATCGAATTGAATTTCGATTTTTTCGAGTCTGATTCGAAAACTGAACGCCCATATCCATAAATGGGTTAAGATGGGTAACACATTAACACAATTATTGTATTTTGATTTGAAATAAGTATCATTATAATATTAAATGAGTTAAGATGGGTAACACATTAACACAATGCAGATCAAGATGTGTAACTTAAAAACTATGTGAATATAATGTATTTAAACTTGTAAGAATGATCAATTGTATATTTGATGATAAATTCATTAAAACTTATCCAAATAAACTATTTGTTTAGTTACAAGTTATTTTATCTTGAACAAAATTGATGTTTTTTAAAACAACATATTTAAATGCAAACTGATTTTGCTTAAAATTCATCATGACACGTACTCGTTCTAACTTTTTATTCAACTCAACCAGCCTATTTTGTCAGGAATAATCTTTATTATATATAATGATTCATTGTATACGAAATCAATAATCTATATATATACTATATAATAAATAAAGGTTTTGATATGACACATGTCAACATTGTAAGCTATCTAAAAATTAGTTTTCCCACTTCTCTCTCTTATTAAATGTTTGTAAACCTTCTTTTGTTAAATCTTGATTTTTTCTTCTTTTTCTTTTATTAAATAATAATAATTTTGTTCAATTTAATAAATAATATGATTATATCATAAGCCATATTATTTAATTTTTTACTTATTTTTTAAGTAAATAAGTAAAATTTATTTTCTTAACATGTGTAATACACAGGGTTTACCTAGTTGAATAATATAGGAATGTTTTGCAATAGAACATGAATTTCTTTTCTGTGAAAGACTGGATGTTGAATTTTTGTCTAAAACAGACCCAACAAATTCCTTCATTTTGTGGGATGAAACATTGCAATGATCCTGTTAAAATGTTTCAACTCTGCGAAAGATCGCGACGGTTAGGGTTAGAATCATCAGCAGTTATTCAATTAGATGAACATTGAAAACCTCTCACAAAACTCGTTAATAACTAAGTTGTCTGAGTAGCTAGACCAAGTTGATGACCTTGTTGCCATTGTCAGTCATTTGGCATTCGTATGTATCATACAGCCATTTGTTATTGATGAGTATTAGTGTAACCTATCAGGGCGTTACTTTGAATTGCTACATTGCTTCTTTAAAGCCCTAGAAGTTTTTATGCATGAAAAACAAAATATTACATTAAGAAAGGGAAGCCATTAATTTTCCATGAACTACACTATTTATTCATGCTTGGTTTTTGAAGAGATGCCTTTTTTTGAGTCAATATGGCCTTAAGGGCCTGATTTTGAGCAAATGCATTTTCACTTTGTCAATTCAGTGTAGTCTAAGTGATAGTGGTGGTGTTTGAAGCACCGTTTGGACCAGTAATTGTTGACGATTGAATTTTCCAACTATGTTTCGTTTTTGTTGAGTGTTCTCAAAAGAAGTTAATGGTGGGAATTCAGTCTAATAATATGGTGATGAAATTGATGGAGTTATAATATAACATTCATTTTCTGGTTGTTTAGGAGGAATTGGGTTAGATGTGGTTATGGTATCTTTATATGTAATACAAGACATAGTAATCAAACTTTCTAGACTAATCACTAAGGAGTCCCACATTAGGATCTTCTTTTCAAATCTTTTGTAGGAAAGAAAGAACCCGAGCCCTGTGACAAAAGATTCCTGACGTTGATGATGCTAAAATTATTAAATATTGCTTGTGCCTATGTTAAACCTACAATAGGTTACTGTCTTGCTTCTGGCATAGGGTTGACTGCCTTGGTGAACACCTACACCTTGTGTGCTTTTGGCCACTATGGTCAAGATGTTATAAGTTGAGGTAGAACTGACAATCTTGATCCATTGCAAGATAAATGTGTATATTTGGGTAAAGAATTGGTGTATTTTGGGTTGAAATAGTAAGCCTATGACATTTAATAGGTTGAAATAAGTAACACCTTAACATAATACGGTCAAAATGAATAACTTAAAATTATATGAATATAATGGATTCAAACAAGTAAGAATGATCAATAATATATATGATGAGAAAAATCATTAAAAATTAATCAAATAAACTATTTATTTCATTACAACTCATTTTAACTTAATTTAGATTGATACTTTTAAAAGCGAGCCATTTAGACCTAAAATGATTTTCCTTAAAACTCATCTTGACCCCGCAAGGGGGCGCTGCTCCTAGGACCCCGCAAGGGGGCGCAGCCCTCTTGACCCTTGCGTTTGGTCTGAAGCTCAGAAATATTAAACGAGTGTGCAATCTGCACTTCCAACTCTTTAATATTCCTTTACAACCAATTACAATAAAATAATAACATGGAGTTAGTTAATAAATGGGCTCGACCCAATTGTATTGTGGCTCGACCCATTAGGGTTTTCATTCATGTAAGCTAGTGTGAGTAGAGGTGAGAAAAAAAACCAGAACTGACAACCTGAACCGAAACCGAAACCAAAACCAAAACCGGCGGGTGCATGCGGTTCCAGATTCTTAGAGAAATCGGAACCAGAAGTGCCGTAACGGGTTCCACCTTTACCCATCCAAAACCATAACCAAAACCGTTCGAAAACCGGAACAGGTTCTTGACTTTGTTAACCGAAACTGGTTCAAAAAAAAACATTTTTGCCTACCTCTAAGTGTGAGTGTCTGTTAGTAGAATGTTGATGTGGATTCCTTAATCACCGTGTCTAACCCTCGTTGAACAATCATGATGGGTGGATGAGCTTGGATCCCAGGTTTCATGTAGGCTTGTCATATGGTGAACACCTTGCTGATGGGCAAAATGTGATTGTGATCATAATTTTTTAGTATTTGCTATCTAGTTATATTATGACCATTGTTGCAAAAGTCGGTCTTCAAGGCTGAGTACTCGCTCCAAGAAGTTGTTCCGAGGCCGAGTATTTTCTGAGCATTACCCGAGTACTCCCGCCTAGGACCGAGTACTGACCGATTACTCGCTCCAAGGAGCTATTTCGACCTAGGAACGCCTAGCGACTTTTGCAACCTTGATTATAACACGTTACACTCTTAGTTTTTGAGCACCTTATTAATTGTTGCATATTTTTTTCTCACACACTAATCTGTGTAACGTTTATGTTATTACATAGTTTTATCACTATCACTAACCACTACACATGGGTTAAGTCAACTATAGATGACTCAACCATGTGTTTCAGTGGGCTTGCAGTTGGTAGCAAGCCAATTAAAAAAAAAAAACTAAAACAATATTACAAAGTAAACCTAAAAAAACAGAAAATAAGACTCCACGACAAAAGACGAGCACAGTTGGTAATAACTAACAAGTCTAGTAAAACATACCATTGATTTTAGTTGAGATTTTTTATTTTGTATACTGTTAGTTATGAAGATAAACTAAGAAAAGGAAACATACCATTGATTTAGTTTGGAAGCATGCATCATGAAGTTATGTAAACATTGAAATCCTGATTGTTACAACTTCATTGATATGAAATCAAAAAGTTACATGCTTGGTTATAACTTGTTGTAAAACAAATAAATAACACATAAAGCCAACAAATGAAACTTACTTAATCAATTTACAACTCAAATAACTAAAATAACTATTTGAATAGCATGATAAATAAACAAGTAATTAACAATATATTTATAACAATTCCAAAATTTACACAATATATATATATATATATATATAGGGAGAGGATCAAATGTTAACCCTCCCTTATAGGCTTATAGCGTTAACCCGTTAACCTTGGCAAAAAAAGTTACCAATTTATGATACAGAAGAAGAAATAGAAGAAATAAACTCCGAATTTATAAAATTTGAACAAGAAGAAATGGATTACAGTTTAGTTGAAGAAGAAGAAGAATTAGTAGATGAATCGATATTCAAAAATGAAGAAGCAAACAAAACTATAGAACAAATAATTAATAAAAAATTTACAAAATAAAATATTACATTAAGAAAGGGAAGCCATTAATTTTCCATGAACTACACTATTTATTCATGCTTGGTTTTTGAAGAGATGCGTTTTTTTGAGTCGATATGGCCTTAAGGGCCTGATTTTGAGCAAATGCATTTTCACTTTGTCAATTCAGTGTAGTCTAAGTGATAGTGGTGGAGTTTGAAGCACCGTTTGGACCAGTAATTGTTGACGATTGAATTTTCCAACTATGTTTCGTTTTTGTTGGGTGTTCTCAAAAGAAGTTAATGGTGGGAATTCAGTCTAATAATATGGTGATGAAATTGATGGAGTTATAATATAACATTCATTTTCTGGTTGTTTAGGAGGAATTGGGTTAGATGTGGTTATGGTATCTTTATATGTAATACAAGACATAGTAATCAAACTTTCTAGACTAATCACTAAGGAGTCCCACATTAGGATCTTCTTTTCAAATCTTTTGTAGGAAAGAAAGAACCCGAGCCCTGTGACAAAAGATTCCTGACGTTGATGATGCTAAAATTATTAAATATTGCTTGTGCCTATGTTAAACCTACAATAGGTTACTGTCTTGCTTCTGGCATAGGGTTGACTGCCTTGGTGAACACCTACACCTTGTGTGCTTTTGGCCACTATGGTCAAGATGTTATAAGTTGAGGTAGAACTGACAATCTTGATCCATTGCAAGATAAATGTGTATATTTGGGTAAAGAATTGGTGTATTTTGGGTTGAAATAGTAAGCCTATGACATTTAATAGGTTGAAATAAGTAACACCTTAACATAATACGGTCAAAATGAATAACTTAAAATTATATGAATATAATGGATTCAAACAAGTAAGAATGATCAATAATATATATGATGAGAAAAATCATTAAAAATTAATCAAATAAACTATTTATTTCATTACAACTCATTTTATCTTGAATTAGATTGATACTTTTAAAAGCGAGCCATTTAGACCTAAAATGATTTTCCTTAAAACTCATCTTGACCCCGCAAGGGGGCGCTGTCCCTAGGACCCCGCAAGGGGGCGCAGCCCTCTTGACCCCTGCGTTTGGTCTGGAGCTTAGAAATATTAAACAAATGTGCACTCCGCACCTCCAACTCTTTAATATTCCTTTACAACTAATTACAATAAAATAATAACATGGAGTTAGTTAATAAATGGGCTTGACCCAATTGTATTGTGGCTCGACCCATTAGGGTTTTCATTCATGTAAGCTAGTGTGAGTATAGGTGAGAAAAAAAGCCAGAACTGACAACCTGAACCAAAACCGGCGGGTGCATGCGGTCCCAGATTCTTAGAGAAATCGGAACCAGAAGTGTCGTAACGGGTTCCACCTTTACCCATCCAAAACCATAACCAAAACCGTTCGAAAACCGGAACAGGTTCTTGACTTTGTTAACTGAAACTGGTTCAAAAAACAACATTTTTGCCTACCTCTAAGTGTGAGTGTCCGTTAGTAGAATGTTGATGTGGATTCCTTAATCACCGTGTCTAACCCTCGTTGAACAATCATGATGGGTGGATGAGCTTGGATTCCAGGTTTCATGTAGGCTTGTCATATGGTGAACACCTTGCTGATGGGCAAAATGTGATTGTGATCATAATTTTTTAGTATTTGTTATCTAGTTATATTATGACCACTGTTGCAAAAGTCGGTCTCCAAGGCCGAGTACTCGCTCCAAGAAGTTGTTCCGAGGCCGAGTACTTTCTGAGTATTACCCGAGTACTCCCCGATTACTCTCTCCAAGGAGCTATTTCGACCTAGGAACGCCTAGCGACTTTTGCAACCTTGATTATGACACGTTACACTCTTAGTTTTTGAGCACCCTTATTAATTGTTGCATATTTTTTTTCTCACACACTAATCTGTGTAACGTTTATGTTATTACATAGTTTTATCACTATCACTAACCACTACACATGGGTTAAGTCAACTATAGATGACGCAACCATGCGTTTCAATGGGCTTGCAGTTGGTAGCAAGCCAATTAAAAAAAACTAAAACAATATTACAAAGTAAACCTAAAAAAACAGAAAATAAGACTCCACGACAAAAGACGAGCACAGTTGGTAATAACTAACAAGTCCAGTAAAACATACCATTGATTTTAGTTGAGATTTTTTATTTTGCATACTGTTAGTTATGAAGATAAACTAAGAAAAGGAAACATACCATTGATTTAGTTTGGAAGCATGCATCATGAAGTTATGTAAACATTGAAATCCTGATTGTTACAACTTCATTGATATGAAATCAAAAAGTTACATGCTTGGTTATAACTTGTTGTAAAACAAATAAATAACACATAAAGCCAACAAATGAAACTTACTTAATCAATTTACAACTCAAATAACTAAAATAACTATTTGAATAGCATGATAAATAAACAAGTAATTAACAATATATTTATAACAATTCCAAAATTTACACAATATATATATATATATATATATATAGGGAGAGGATCAAATGTTAACCCTCCCTTATAGGCTTATAGCGTTAACCCGTTAACCTTGGCAAAAAAAGTTACCAATTTATGATACAGAAGAAGAAATAGAAGAAATAAACTCCGATTTTATAAAATTTGAACAAGAAGAAATGGATTACAGTTTAGTTGAAGAAGAAGAAGAATTAGTAGATGAATCGATATTCAAAAATGAAGAAGCAAACAAAACTATAGAACAAATAATTAATAAAAAATTTACAAAATTAAATATACAAGAAGAAGTAGATGATATGATAATAGAATGTATAATGGATTTAAAAATGACATATGAAGAAAGTTATAATAAATTACAAGAATATTTTAATTTACCCTTAGTAGAAAGTATATCACAAGGAAAAACAATGATTTCTGATTTTTACAAAGAAGAATATATATTTATGGATCAACATTATTCAAGAAAAAGAGGAAAACCAGAATGGAGTACAACAGGATATGAAGGAGAAAAAAGAGTAGGAAGAGAACCATGGGTAAAACCATCGGTTAATTATCAACATAAAGATACTAGTATAGGAACAGGAAATAGATTACCAATAGGAAATATACATAGTAATAGTATGTTAATATTAGAATCACAAAAACCACAATTATGGATTGATGAAATCCTAATTTGGGAACAAACAGTAGTAAGAATGTGGGACACAAATTAAAGAGAAAGCATGGATATGTTTTCATATTTAGAGACCAACAGCTCTAGGAATATGGGAGAGTAAAAAAACTCAAGATCCAACTGAAATAAATAGATTAAAAGCCTTAGGAGATAATCCTTATAATTTTACATCACATATTAGAACTCTTCTTATAGGAGTAGACTCTTCTATGATTCATATTCTGTTAAATTCATGAAATTAAATTCTGTTTGTGTTTCATTTGTTTCACTATTAGTTTCAGGTATATTTTCTTCTTTATAATTTGTAAATCTTAAACTTTGTGTTCCATCTATTCCTTCATATAAATAACTCTTTTTTGGTATTAATGTTACTTTTTCTTCTTCTTTTATATCATATATTTTCCATTCTAATCCTGCTAATTTTTCAGGATCTATTTTTATAGGTTCTATCATTTGTATTGATTTCGAGGCTATTGTATTTACTATTCCTTCTATATTAACTTTAAAATTCATTCCTGATCTGTTATTAGCTCTTCCTAGTACTCCTATTGTTATAACTATGTTATTTCCTTCATATTTTTCATATCCTTTAGTTTGTAATGCTATTTTTAAATTTTTTAAATCATTTATATCTTTTAAAATTCCTGGTGTACAATAAAATAAAGCTGCGTTTTGACTAAGATCTATTTCCATTCCAGATATTATTGCTTTATTTAATTATGTTTTCCAGCATTTATCTAATATTAATGCTAATAATTTTGTTCCTAAATTTTTTCATCCTAAAGCTTTTATTCCTATGACTATCAATCCTGTGTGTACAAAGTTTTTTCCTGAATTTTTTATTTTCTTTATTGTTTCTGGAGAAAATAATTCTATAGTAACTGTTTTATCTATTACTCTTAATATTTCTTCTCTACTACTTTTTATTAATGTAGTGTTAACATTTAATACTCCTGTTTGATATAATACTTTTGGATTTAATATTTCTATTTTATTTTTATTGTATAAATCTATATTTTTGTTTACATCTATTTCTTCCTCTAATTGTATATTTTTTGAATTATTAGAACATGATTATTTTCTTATTATTTTGTTTATAAAGGATTCTGAATTAATTATATCATTTATATTACTTGTAGAACTTCTTTAAGATTAGTAAATTATGCTAGAAAATTTATAATAAATTTATCAAAATTAGTAGGACCGTTGTATAGTAAAACCACAAAAAATGGACAAAGATTTTTTAACAAAGAATATATAGAGTTAGTAAAACAGATAAAAGAAAAAATAAAAAAAATTAAACCTTTAGAATTACCATTGATAACAAATTATATTATAATAGAAACAAATGGATGAAAATACAGATGGGGAGCAGTTTTACTAAGTAAACCCAATAAATATAGTTTAAAACAAGAGGAGAAAATATGTGTTTATGCCAGTGGTAATTTTAAGATAAAAAATAACTGGACAAGCATAGATTTTGAAATACAAGCATTAATAAATTCTCTTAAAAAATTCAAAATATTTTTACAAAAGGAATTCACAGTTAGAACAAATTGTGAAGCCATAGTAAAATTTATAAAAAATGATCAAAGTAAAAAAGTAAATAGAACCAGATGGTTTATTTACAAAACACTATACAAAGGACAAGGATACATTATAAATTTTGAACACATTAAAGGAAAAAATAATGGGATAGCAGATATGTTATCTAGAAATATAAACAAGTTATTTTGTATAGATGGACAAGAGAAATAAAGGAAAAGGAAAGCTGGTAAAGGTTGGAAGAAGCTAATCTCCAATGAAGATATCTTCTGACGAAGATAAACAACAGTTTACAACAAGCTACAGAAGATTACCGACATCTTTAATAAATCCCATTACACAAGTGCAATTTACAAAGCCTCATGGATCAAGTTTGTGACAATCCGACATTTTGGATTGACACCGTTAAATAGAAATTATCAGAAATGATGCGAAAGCAAACAAAAATCAAACTAGAAAGACTTAATTTGAACAAAATAAGTTCCGAAACATTTAAAACACAAGGATTAATCTTGAAATCAATCAAATGCTCAATTTTGACCTCAAAAAGTCAAAATTCGTTCATAAACCTTGGGGGAATTCGAAATTTAATTAAAACCTTGTAATTAATCGAATTAAATCATTAATAACGGTTGTATTAATGATTAAAACCATCAATTGGGTGATTAATTGAAATAATAATGACGAATTTAAACAAATTAATCACTAATAACCGATATCAAAGTTGGGTTACATTCGAACAAGTATAGATCAAACTCAATTAATCAAATTATGATTTCAAAACACTAAATCGGAACCCTCTGAGGCTGTTACATTCATCAATTCGATTCCAGAAGTTTGAGGTTGAAGATTTCGATCGGGAGTGGCCGAAAGTCAAAGCCCTAGTCGAACCATATCGATTCAACATCAAAAACAGGTAAAATTCACACCTACACGTTCTGAATATTCCGACTAAGCATAACCCTATGCTAGGTTCGGTTACAAATCTCGAATTATAAGAATCCCAATTCTAGGGTTCATCATCTTTGATGAATTGGGGATTTCGATCGAAAATGGCTTAAAAATCAAATTAAATGATATGTTAGTTTCAGAGGACCCCGATTAACATAAACCTTATATCAATTTTGATAAACTATATTTAATTGAATAAAAACCGGTTTCACGTTTTAGATTGAAAAACGTTTTATGGGTTTTGATCTAAACCAAAGCAAAAATGAAATTAATGTATACAGAAAGGATCGAAATTCTGTTTTTAATGAAAACCATATGCCAATTGCTTCAAACAAACACGAATTTTATGAGTTTGCATGCTAGGGCTTGTACGATAAAACGAGTTGGGGTTTTTAGTGATAACAAACATCAAAATCGAATTAAATGATACAGATAGTTTCGAAAACTATTGTTTGACAAAAACCCTATGAAAAATAAGTTTAGAACAAACGAATTTGACAAGATTAAATGGTGGGTTTGAGGATTCACGTTCGAAACCATGCGTGTCACGAAATGGAGCTTTAAAATGATGATTTATCAAATTAAAGGCATGGTTGAATTCGCTTGGACCACTGGAACCATAACCCTATGGTTTCAGCTTCGAAGACAATAGAATTGAGGCTCAATTGAACCCACATGGTTCGGTCAAAGTAAGCCCAAGGGAACCGGTTGGTTTGGGTTTAAAAAGGACTAATTGGGCCCTTTGTTAACAAATGTTATTGGGTTGAGATGGTAGTTCGTGGGTGTGGGGAGTTGGAGGTCACGGGTTCGAACCCGGGCTCCAACTGTTTTTAATATTTAAACCATTTTTAGAGTTTCGATCATATCTTTTTCATATCAACTCGGTTTTAACCCGTTCCAGTTGCGTTGGAACCGTAATGGAATTCCGAACAACATAAAACAATAAAATTTATAATTTGACTAAAGATTACAGTCGCGTATATTTGCGTGTATATAAACATAATCGTATATGTTTATACGATTTAAACAAACGAATCCGAAATCATTTGTACTTTTGTATGAATGTATGAAACAAATTAATATACGTGTGTAAGATCACAAACACGATTTGACATTACGAATAACACGATGTTATTGTAATAACACAGATTTTTCGTAGAAGGTTGTCTACGCGATCTCACGTGTATTTGATCATTCTATTCACAATCAAAGGTGCGTACACGGCCCCTTTCTTATTTTAACTGTTTTGGGGGAGAAAACATGTGCAAACAATCATTTTAGATACACATCACTTGCATGAGTTAGCTGTTTACATTAAGTGCAAACATAGCATTACAAAGCCTTACATTTCGAACCGTTTAGTTTGCCGTAGCGCAAAGCGTGGTAGTTGGAAATAGATCTATTAGGTTTGACAAACCTCACTTGGTAGATGGGATCTACGCAGGTGTTTGACTGACCAAACACACATTAAAATATTTGGTTCAAATATTTGTGATTATTCATACAAACATGTGTATGCACCAACCTTTGTGTTGACTTGATTTACATGTTTTCTCAGGACACTAAGGCACAAGCAAGGACAAGCAGGGACTAGGACGTTGAGTCTCATGCATACAGTTTACGATAGTTGTTAATTTAAAACATTGAACATTGTATTTATGGTTCTGCAATAGTTATTTTCTATTATTAGTTTTCGACGCTTCCGCAAATATTAAACTTTGATTTTACAGTTTTGGACTAAAGTATGTTTGAAAATCATATAGTGGTCTTCGTTATGTCTAATGATCTGAGATCCTGGTTTGTCACGTCCCAAACGGTATGATTCCGTTAGTTGAAAATTGGGGGTGTGACAAAGTTCAAAAATACAGCTTACACAGAAAACAAATACATTTCCAACAGTTATTCAAAGTTCTCATATTGCCTTTGGAAATTATTCCTTATAAAGGTGTGAAGATCAAAATAAAAAGTTTCGTCCAATGATATATATTAAACTTACAGATAAGCAACAATTCTTATTAGACAATTTATGGCATATTCAAACCATGCCACAAGCTGCAAAGTTTAAAATACAGATTCTAAATGCTCTAAATATTTATTTCTCTGAGCAAACAGTTATAAATTCCGAAAGAATACAGAAACCCAAATATACACATTATGTTATATTTAGGGGTATACAGTTGGGAATTTACAACAAATGGGAAACAGTTGCAAAATATATACAGTGCCCGAATCCTATCTTTAAAGGTTTTTGTTCATTCAACGAAGCCCTTAAAGTTGCAAGAGAAAATTTTGGGTTAACATTTTACATAGAACCTGAACAGGTACAGACGTTCTCGGATATAGTAAGGGCTAATCCAGAACAAATTATAAAGAAACAGTATGAAGAAATTACACAGTTACAAGATAAGCTCATGAAGAGTGATAAAGATACACAAAATCTACAGCTTGTTATAGAAAATAAATTGCTAAAACAGCAAATAAAATTATTAGAATCAAAAAATACACAGATATTACACATATTTGAGAAAAAGAAGACATAAGTGTCTAGGAGTTCTGATGATAGGAGCTTTGATGCTTTTAAATGCAGAATGATTGATACTCCCTGGAAACAAAATTTAAAACCCCTTACAGAAATTTTCCAGAATTTGAAAACATCATTTCTCAGAAAATTTGTGCAGAATTCCCAATTATTCTGTATAAATTACAACAAAAGATTCTGGATATTGCTTTTACATCAGATAAAGATAATCAGGGTGTTAAAGTGATAGAAAGAACTGATAAACAAGAAAGAGGAAGAACAGGGTTATTATTATTACAAATTTTTTACCTTACAAACTTAACAGATTATGAGATAATCGAATTCTATCATTATGGAATGATTGATTATCTAGAACTTAGATTAAATAGAAAAACAGAGAACTTATTACAGAGATTCGGAGAAAAATTCCTAGTTATCGTTGGGAATATCTCTACACGTTCTCAAGATCCCATTGTGGGATGTAAAATATTTTCTTCTTTTCCACAGTTAACTGAAAATACCTATAGACCTGCTAGAAAGAGAATCTTCGTTTCTCACAGAATGTATCTACATAATTATCTAAAAGATCAGCAGTAAATGAAGACATTGATGTTGGGAGTCTTCCATGGATTAATGATTTGTTATTAGAAGATAATCCCATAAAAACAACAGAATTCTCAGTATTTTACAAAAAGTAGCAAAAAACTCCAAGATTTCCTGAAAGTTTTAGATGGCAAAATTATATATTAATTGGAGAAGGACATTATGTACAGATATATGTACATCAAAACTGGAATATGCTTCTACCATTTGTAGGAGAAGGTGAGGATTTGGAGTTAGAACACATAATAAACCAAGAAGATGACAACTCACCAGGATCGCCTCACTCAGCAGATAGCATACCAGATACACATAGAGACTTCTAGAAGACACCGTCATCACTGACGTCTACACAGAAAAAACAAACAAAGATTGATGCTTATAAAAAGATTCGACAGGCAGCATCTTACTTTTGCTTTTACTTTTTCTTTTTGAAAATAATTGTACTTACATTAATAAAAAAAATAAAATCTAGACCATTAGATTTACTTTAATGTGGGCCCTAAAGTAATAAGATGTAGTTATTCGGTTATCGCAATAAGGATGAGTTAACATTCGAACCATCCCCTATATATACACACACACATACATACATACATACACTCATTTAAAAGTATCGGTGACATTGCCACATTTTAGATGTTAAATATGTTTCCTTAAGATAGAAAACACAAAACACATATGTGAGCTTGTTCGACTGGTGTGTGGGTGTTATGCGAGCTATAACCCACTTGTTTTTTGGTCGGTTGTTCCTAGATGTTAAATATACTTCCTTCATATACAAAACACATGTGTGACTCTGTGAGATATCACTTGCGCATGTTTTATTAGCTTGAATAGACACATGTTCAAATCCTCTATTTAACGACCAAAAGGACATTTGTCCCAATGGTACGAATGTGTATTAAGGTATTCCTCTCTATAATGGGTTGAGGGTTCTAGTCTCATAGTGGACAATGGTGAAAAAATTTGCTGTTCAAAAGAAAATTAAAGTATTTTTTGTGTGGGTTCAAAAATTTCAAAACTTTCTTACCCTCATAAAATGTCACTTTGACTATCTCACACTGTTACAAAATCAGTCTAGTGCAACTTTTTTCTGTCAAAAAAGGTTGCAAATACGTTGTATTAGCCTAATGCAATCTTTTTCATACATAACACAACTTTTTTTAAAGAGTTGCATTTAAAAAAGTTTTATTAGTGAAAAAAACTGCATTACAGACCAGTATAACTCAGGCGAGTCAGAGGGCGAAGACCCAGTCCCACTGTCCTCAGACCAGTATAACTCAGGCGTTTATCAAGGATTCAATCAATCATTTGATCTCAATGAGCCTATAGAGGAGTCAGACGATTATGTTCTTCCCGATTTTGATGATGAAGATCATATGGATGTATGGAATGAAGATTCCAATGAAATCCGTCTTGGCATGTATTTTAATTCAGAAAATGATGTCATGTATGCGGTCAGAAGATGGAATGTTGGTTGTAATAGGGAGATCTACGTGGCAGATAGCAAACCATCTTTATGGAAAGCTAGATGCAAAACTACACAGCCACAAAGGGACTCAGTCCCTGTTCAACAGACTCCTTTGTGTCGGTGGTGTGTAACTGCTTCAAAAAGAAGAAATCATCACATGTGGAGAATCACCACATGGACTGGTGCTCATAGCTGCTACTCAAGTGTTATTCGAAAAAATAACCGATCTTTAAGATCCAAAGATGTTGCTGCACATATTTTCCCCCAAATTCGTGAAGATATATCATTTTCGATAAAACAGATTCCCGCTTACATAAAAGAGAAACTTAAGGTTGATATTACATATTCCAAGGCGTGGACAGCACGAAGAATTGCTATCGAGAGAATTCATGGTAACTGGGAGAGCAACTTCAATGAGTTGCCAAAGTATGTAGAAGCATTGAAGGCCTCAAATGATGGTACTATAGTAACATGGTTCCATCATCCACATAGTACACCGAAATGTGTTGTGTTTAAATATGTTTTTTGGGCATTCGGATCATGTATTAATGCATTTCATCTCTGCCAACCTGTAATATCTGTTGATGGTACTCATCTTAAAGGATCATACAGAGGTAAGCTTTTGATTGCTGTTTCAAAAAACGCTAACAATTACATATTGCCTGTGGCATATGCAATTGTTGATGAAGAAACAAATGAAAGCTGGGGTTGGTTCTTCCAACAATTTCATCAACATGTTAGAAGTAACAGCATGGGCAAGTTGTGTGTTATCTCGGATCGACATAAAGGAATAGTAAATGTAATGGAGAATTTGGAAGATTGGAGGGAGCCCAAAGTTTATCACCGCTATTGTCTTCGTCATATTCGAAGCAACTTTATGAAGAATTTTAAGAGTGTCAGCTTGAAAAAGTTATGTTGGGCTATTGGTAGCACAACACAACGGAGAAAGTACCGGTTGGCGAAGAGGGAAATGAGAGGTATAAGTGAAGAGGCATGGCAGTATTTGAACAATATTGAAAAATCAAAGTGGACTGTGGTGTTTGATGAAAGAAGACGTCGATGGGGTAACCTAACGACTAATATATCCGAAAGCTTAAACAATGTGTTACGTGGAGCTAGATTGCTACCTATAAAGGCGTGTATTGACTTTACCTTTCAAAGAGACGTAACTCAATATGTAAAACACACAGAGATTGCAATGAGTTGTAATACAGCTTTACCTCCTCGTATGTGGCGATTGTTTAATCATCGGGATAATCGTTCAAGGGAACACCAAGTATTTCTTTTTGATCAAATTGAGGCAAGGTACAGGGTTATTTCTAGGCTTCAAACAAACGAAGATGGGGGAAATGATTATACGGTTGAATACCGTAAGAAAACATGCACATGTGGTAAGTGGCAAATTTACAGATTTCCATGTTCGCATGCTATCGCGGTTTGTCATTGGAGGGGTGAAGAACCACATGACATTGTCAATAATAGATTCCATACTAGTACGTATCGAGCACAATACAGTGGTCACTTTTATCCACTCACCCACTGCGCTCATTGGAGAGAACCAGGTTGGAAAATACGAGGAGATACGTCAAGAATAACAGTGTCACGAGGCAGGAGACGCGTTAGAAGAATACACAACGAGATGGATACTCATTATGATGAAGAACGTAGGCCCCGGTTGTGTGGGTTATGCAGAGAACCTCGTCATACCATCAACACATGTCCCAACCGACAACAATGATGTGTTGTTTAATTATGCTATTTTACGATGATGTATTGTTTACGTTTGCTATTTTACTTAGATTTCCGAATTTTATATATTATTTATTTAGTTATGCTATTTTACAAGTTTTGTCTACATTTAATTCTAGTGTCTAAGAAATAAATGCCAAACCCACTCACCATGCTATATATAGAGGTTTCTTCTTCATAAAAATTGTCCAACAAACAAAGCCTTCTCTTTCTATCAACATAGCTTTCTTACACAATGTCAAACCCACATGAAAAAGAATCAGTTGAGCAATATCATTCCCAACCAACGAAAAATTCCTTAAACTGGATTCCTAATAAATGGAGGCGATTGAGTTTGTAACACGCTTCATCGTCATTTGGTGTCCCTAAAACATCTAGGGATGATGCTTCAAACATCCCTATGGATGATGTTTCAAACTTCCCTAAGGATGGTGATTCAAAGGTTCCTATGGATGATACTTCAAAAGTCCATATGGTAGATGTACCGGTAAACAACGAGTCTCGTAGTTTGTCAAAGGATGCAATTGAGTTTTATAATAATGGGGATGCCCCATTTTGCTATTCGCGTATCTTAGGGCTAAACAAGCTTCATACCGAATTTTGGGGAGTTCTACTGGGATATTTGAATGATGGTCGACTTTCTTCGATAGTAAGAAATAAATCTATTTATTCCTATTATTTAATAATTAAAATGTTTATGTAAACATTTTTAATGTATTTCACAGCATATTGAAGGTTGGGTTCGAAGGATGATGTTTATAAGAGGTGCTAATAAAAGGAAAAACCCAGCTGTCGAACTTGACTGGACAATTCTACCACCGCAATTTCATTCAGAAATGTATGATTATAAAACGAAGTTTGGTTCGGAATACGCCAACGTACTGAATGAATTGTATCCTCCATTTTGGGAGGTTCAATACATTTATATTCCAATTTATGTTCAGGCTATTGAGGACTGGCTACTTGTACAAATCAATTTATGTACAATGGAGTTGACTCAATACTGGAGTAACCACAAATACTCGAAACATTATGGACGTTTGATTCATAATGGAGTATTGCAAAAGTTTGACATGTTTTTTGATAAGCTATTAGATGCAGTTAGCTATTGGAGACGTGTAATTCATGGACCCTACAAACCTCAAGAGAAAGGATACCTAAAGACTGGAAACATTAATGACGACTATCTGCCAAAGAATGGAGGTAGTCTAGGTAAGGACTCGGGTGTTTTTTTGTGTATGCTAATGTACAAGCTGGTGCATAAGAAGGCCTTTACGGTGGAAAAAGGTATTGAAGAACGCTGTATGAAATTCCGTCACGTAATGGCAGATCAGTTTTATAAGACGCGTTTCTTTCCAGATGAATAAATTTTATAAATTGTATGAATTTCAGTCATGTAATTGTAATGGCAGATTGTGTTATGTTGTAATGCCAGCTATTGTTGTTTTTAATATTATATATTATAAAATAATTGTCACATGTGTAAGATGTGTTGTCACATCAAAGCTCAAGCCTTATTGCTTATTTAAGCAACCCTCATCTCCCATATTTTGTTGTCTGAGCTTAAGGTGTAAGGATGGCAATGTGTTATTGTGGTCGTTTGGCAACTGTCCAAACCTCTTGGATAGATCAAAACCCAGGACGTCGTTTCTACTCTTGCCCTAATGAGGTAAGAAGTTAGACTATCTTCTTTCTAAAATATTTCTTTTTTAAGCATGTATTTGAAATGCAGGCTTCTAGGTGCCAGGGATTTTTAGGTTGGCTTGACCCACCAATGTGTCCACGAGCTACTGTCATTCTACCAGGCCTTTTAAGATCAAAGAATAAGCTGGAAGATGAAGTAAAACAGCTGAAAGCTACCATTGGAAAGAAGAACTTTATTATCTTCTTTTTGATTGTACTTGTAGCGTTAATGTTTATGTTTTAATGGAAGTAGAAGTAGCTCGGGTACTAAGGCTAATTTCTTTGTAGTAATCGTAGGCGTACTTTTGTTATAACAATAATCATTTCAAGATCCCAGAACCATTAAACACATCCACATAAAAGGTAAATTAAAAACAACATGGTCAATAAAAAAGCCACTAAATATTAAGATTCACATATAGATCACAACTATTCATTTCCACTGATAGTCGTCATTTGACCAATCCGAGTCCTGCTCGTCATCGTATGGGTTGTGAAACTCACCATTAAAAGTGTCATCTTCATGCTTTCCACAATCCCAAGCATGTTCCAAAACCTCTGAATCATACATATCATATAACTGTTCGTCTTCAGGCTCACTTACTGGAGGGTTTTCTGGTTGGACAAATGGTGGATGCACATGTTCAGCAGGGTTTTTTGGTTGGACAAATGGTGGATGCACTGGTTCATGAGGGTTTTCTAATGGTGGATGCACTGGTTCATCAGTTGTAGATACTGGAGGACTTTTGGGTACTGAAAATGGTTTTCTTTCATTAGCCATTTTCGTAGTGTAAAGTTGTTCTGGGAATCAAAAGATGAGAATGCTACCCACTTTAATAGCAAGCCTTTGAAAAAAAATAATAAATGAATAAATTTTATTAACATACTACCTACCCACTTTGAAGAATAAAGTTGTGTCACATAGTACACTTCACATGTATTCTGAAACACACTACCTACCCACTTTAACAGGATTTGAAGAATAAAGCTGTGTCACATAAATCCTCTACCTACCCACTTTAACATAAATCCTCTACCTACCAACTCCAAACCAGTTTTTTTACATGTATTCAAGAAACAACACATTGCACACTAATACCTACCCACTTTAAATTTCAAAGCTTACCCCTCTACCTACCAACTTAAAAACATGTGAATAAATCCTTATAAATATGTAGACACTCACTTCAATTCCATTGCAAACCATTACATTCAATCCATAATATCAAACCCATGGATAGCCCACAAAATTACAATGATGAAGTGGTATGTGATACCCCCCGGGATCATCAAAACGCCAAACCGTCCAATGTAAAGACGGTTTTCGGTGCTGGTTATCCAGTTACAGAAGCGACCCCCCAGAAAACCAAACTTATGTCCAAGAAACACCTCCAGAAAATCTCCCAACAAACACACGTTGGTATCGTCCAGTTGAAGAGAGTAAAAATTGGTCATGTAATGTGATGGAATTTTATCACAATGGTGATGCATCATCCTGTATTTGCTTTCTTGTGGGAACAATGAAGTTAGATCGAGAGTTCTGGGGATCAATATTAGGATATCAAAATTATGGCTATTTATCAAAACTTGTAAGAAATTATAATTATCATTTCAATTATTCATACTATTATACAAACACTATGTACTAACTTATATGCGTTACTTTAAAGCATGTAAAAGGTTGGGTTACCAGGTTGATGCGTTTCCAATGGAAAGAAATAACAAAGAATCGTCGTCCAGAGCAATTGTTTCCTTGGACTATCATGCCACCACAATTCTATGACATTCTATGTGAAACACCAAACCATGGAGCTTTGCCATTTTGTATTGGAATGAAAGAAGAATACCCTGCACTATGGGATGTTGATACGGTAACAATCTTTTATGGTTAAATAATGTAAATCTTATGTTTTAAAATATTTACCATTTTGGTTAACATAAATATTTTTAGGTGTATATTCCCATTGTAGTTGAAGACATACATTGGTTACTTCTACGGGTTGATATGCGAACACTTGAAATGTATGTCTACTTTACTGAGAATTGTGACAATGTGGTTTGTCAAACAACTTGTATTCATCGGTTGTTTTACCCAATGTTCAAATCTTTTTTGGACAATATTTTATTCTGGGAAAATTGTCGTAGAGATGTCATCCCAAAAATTAAAATATTAGGAACAGAAGTCTGGCCTCAATACAATGGTCTGGTTGGAAGCAACTCTGTAGTTTTTGTCTGTATATTAATGAGAAACCTAGTTTTAGAGCTCCCTAATCAAATTGAAGGAAATCTACAAGATACGTGCACGAAATACAGACGTTTTATGGCAGACGAGTTTTATGCAGCACGTGCTTAACTTTATTCGTTAGAAATGCCTTGTAATATTGTATTGTAATGTCATTTCCAGTTGTAATGTCATTTCCAGTTGTAATATTATCATTATTTTTATTAAGGTTATTATTATTATTATTATTATTATTATTATTTATTATTATTATTATTTTTTTATTATTTCAGTTGTATTATTATTATTATTTTTATTATTATTATTATTATTATTATTATTATTTTTATTATTATTTTTATTATTATTTTTATTATTCTTATTATTATTATTATTATTTTATTATTTTTATTATTATTTTTATTATTATTTTTATTTTTATTATTATTTTTATTATTATTATTATTTTTATTTTTATTATTATTATTATTATTATTATTTGATTGGAAATTATTATTATAACAATGATGGCTTTTTTATAAATATAACAAAACATTCAAATTAAAACAAACATGTTAAATATAAAAATTTACAAAACCAAACATAATTATGTCCCACATCCGGGTTGTCTTCTGTGGCGCTGAGGATTCCTACGTCTAGACGCAATTTGATTCTGATCAGCATCTTCAGTATTTAGGGTGGTGTGAGCCAACAATGTGTCATCATCCCATTCTCCAACACTCATATGTAGATTTAAGTTCAATGAAGGAAGTGGTGATATACCACTAAACCTGTGTGTTTGAATTGGACTAAATTGAGGAGCATAATAATTAAAGTCTTCAGATTGAGATTGGTTGAACAATGGCAACATTGAAGCATGTGGGGTGTACACATCTTGTTCATTATTGTCTTGAAACATTATGTTAGATTGTATCCCCGCGAAAGAAGAAAGGGAAGGAGCACTTGAAAATTCTGAAGCTTGTACTTCATAATTTTCATGTTGAACATGTGATGTTCCAACTTCATAATTTTCATGTTCAACATGTGATGTTCCAGCTTCATGTTGAACACCAGATGTACCAGCCCCACTTCTTAAATTCCCACGTCTTATTTCTCTCCTTCGTAGACTACGTGGTACTGTGTCATCGCCACCTAAATTAACAGGTTCAGTTTGAAGATGTGTTGAGTAACGCAGACGACTTCCTTCGTTAACCATTCCCATAACTTGATTCGCAGTGTTTTGCAACAATTCAAAGTTATGGAAATTCGATGTTAAGTCGGTTTGCATAAAGCCCCCAACTTTTTGATAAGTTTGACTTATCCCATCCATCTAAAAAAAATAAAACAAAACATGTCAAAAAACGGTAATATAATGATAATGATGAAAATATTATAACATAGATGTTACATACCAAAAATTGCCACCGTTGCATATAATTTGGTTCTACCATAGGTGTTGCACAACGAACCCCTTGTATAACATTTTGCCACCGTTGGTTCCTCACAGTCACGTATTCCGAGTGAGTATTCATCCAATTCCTTTCTGGCTTTCCAGACTGAGTTAATGTGTGCAACTTCATGTGGTCATTAATGGATAAAGGGAAAGGACTGGAATGTGCTGAACCATTCCAAATTGTCTCATAACCCTTTGTGGCGTATAAAATTCAACCACATCCCAATAAATCACATAGCACTCGCTCTACCAGCTGCGAATACCACTGGTACAAATTTCTGGTAGGAATGAGATTACCTCCTCATAAGGTCTCCACTTGAACTGTTAAAAAAATATGATTAAACTTCAACATAAAATAATGAACACAAAAATAAAATAAACAATTGAAACAAATTACCTCCCCTTCCTGTAAACAATGTAGTTGTGATCTACATGCTCTTAGGGAATGTGAAATGACATCTTTATATGTCAATTTTTCCCACCACCTATAAACATTTAAAATAATTCATTATACATTACTTGATTGTTTATAAAAAATAACAAAGTTTTAAACCGTACATGGCACCATATGGTCTTGTATTATCAAATGGATGCAGAATCCTTGGTGCAATAGTAGTGATTCTACACCATGCCCACAACTGCAGTATATACATTGGTCCACCAATGTTGTTGGCATTGCTTGATGTTGCTTTACATAGATTCCTGTACAACACCGCTAAAACAACACTCCCCCAACTCAACTGACCACACGCAGTTGAATTTTCTAAATTATTTAGTATGCTAAGTGAAACTAGATTATTCAAGGAATCAGAAAATAAAGTGCCACCGCACAAATAAAGTATTATACAACGTGCACGTTGCATGCACTCTAAATCTGTTGAATTTTCATTAAAAAAATTATTTAAATGATTAAAAAGAGTGGTTAATTTTAAACAGTTTCCTCTAAAATCGGTTTCGCTAGTTGTCAAACCTAACAAGGTATGACATCTAACGATGCGATCGGCAACAGATGACGGGTGTTCACAACCCGAAACAACTCCACCTTCAATTGGTAAACCCCACAAAACATTAATATCTTCCAGGGTTACCGTCGCTTCACCGATTGGCAGATAAAACGTGTGTGTTTCAGGACGCCATCTTTCAATAAGTGCCTCAAGAAGGCCATGATCAAGGTTCCAATAGCCACAATCAAGTAACCCACCAAAACCAGCAATGTTAACGTAGCGTTTAACATTTTCGGTGATTGAGTTGTTGTTAAACAACGAAAAAAACTTTTGATCAGCACGCCTGAAGACCAAATTTTTAGGCTCCTTGTTATTAAATATATCTCGCGCCCGGTGTGATTTTTTAAGAAACAACACATCATCAACGATTGGACCGGGATGTAAATCGTAACTCATTTTTCTGAATGAGAAGTATTCAAAATGAGAGAGTTTAGTTTTTTATACAAAGATGCTAACTAACGAGCTAGTTTTTGAAACAAAGATTTTCACTTGAATTTGATGACAAGCTTCATATATTTTTTGGTTGAACGGCATGTGTGTGTGCATTTCAAAACTCTTTAATACCCAACTACCCAACTACCCATGCATATTTTGGTGTGATGTGCTTGGTCGTATGTGTGTAGGATTCAAATGAAATGAATGTGGGTTGTAATTGCTTCTGATGTGTATGCAGCCTTCAAATGAAATGAATGGTTTCTTTTAATTGCTTCTGACATCTTAACGTTGAAATAGGTTTGTGGTTGGGTTTTAATTGAAAAGTAGGTGTAAATTTAAAGAGTGGAGAGACCCGCTACCTCAAGTAGCGGGTGTGCTTAGGACCCTTAACCTCACATTTTCTGCAACATCACCCGATTAAAATGGAATTAAGCGGCAACTGCTACCTCAACAAGCGGTTTATGCATATTCTTGGTCAAGACCCGCTACCCCAAGTAGCGGTTTATGAACCGGGTGTAGGAGAATGAGAGCCACGTTCGCTTTGTATGCCATGTAGATGCCACATCAACATGAACCGCTACCCCAAGTAGCGATTAACCTATTTTCAAAACCAATCTATCAAACCACCTAAAAGCCATGCAAACCATGCACACACACCTATTTCAAAAAAAATTCGTTCACGCCCATAGAAAATGACGCTTCTTCAGAAACCGCCATACGATTCGTTACCGGCAAGAGCAACTGCGTTCACACCTGATTTGTGCTTTTATCTGGAAATCTGCGGTTCCGGTGTAAATCGTCCCATCGTCGGCCACCACGACGGTGTTTATCGCATCATCGTACGCTTTAATACTCTCAACACAACGAAGATTTGAAGTTTTCCATAGCATATGAAGAAAATTGCACATGAAGGAAGAAATCAAATTATTTAAATTGAATATAGCGTATGAAGGAAGCTTGAGGGAGATATAAATTTCCTGTTGACAGTACTTTCCAATCACGTGGGCTCATAATTAGACTATCCACAACGGTCACCCCACTGAAAATCATTCCCCACTGAAATTCCTGCCACGTCATCACCCCACTGAAAACCTTAAACACCCACAGTGGTCACCCCACTAAAAACCCTTCCCCACTATTCCACGTCATCCCACTGAAATTTCCATATCTCATGCTTTGGCCAATCAAAAACCAACAAAACAAGTGGGGAGCGAGGGCCGTGGGAGGGGTTTGGGCGAGACCTGCTGAGGCTGGTAGCGGTGTTCCTGTTGGAAGCGTCCGGAGGGTTGGATCCCGCTGGCAACGCGGGGCAACCATTGTGGGTAGACTTATCACAGAAGCACTTTTCAATCACATGTTGGGATTTTAATTATCACTTTATTTAAACTATATATATATATATATATATATATATATAAACATTTTATGAGAAAATTGAAGAATGACTCAATTCAATCTTTTAAGCTACAGTGGTCCAGCCAATATTTACAATATAAAACAAATAACAAATTATATTAATGAATAATTAAAATTACCCATGTGATATTTACCATAAATTCAAGTTTAATACAAACAACAAATTATTGTAATAAATCACAAACATGTCATCACTCTTATAAATTTCTTTTAATATCTTTAGGTGAATAACAAATGGTTTTAGAGTATCCATATTTATTTAACTTATCAAAATGTCAAACTTATACAAATGCATAAATATTTATTTGTAGATAAAATGTCAAATTTATCAAAACTTGAATTCGCCTCACTTGATATCTCGGGTAATAATTACCTCCCATGGACTCTTGATGCTAAAATACATCTGACTGCAAAGAATTTGGGTGAAACAAATAAAGATAAGAATCAAACTTCTCTGCAAGAAAAATCACAAGCCATGATTTTTCTCCGTCATCATCTTCATGAAGACTTGAAAAGGGAATACCTCACTGTTGAGGACCCACAGATTTGACCACCAAAAGTTGGTCTTACTTACAAAGGCCCGCTACGAATGGCTTCATTTGAGATTACAGGATTACAAATCTGTTAGTGAGTATAATTCTGCTCTTTTTCGTATCACATCTGAACTCAAATTATGTGGAGAACCAATAACTGATGCAGACATGCTTGAAAAGACTTTTTCAACGTTCCATGCTTCAAATATGATCCTGTCGCAGCAATATAGGGAACGTCAATTTACTAAATACTCTGAACTAATATCTTGTCTGTTGGTCGCGGAGCAAAACAACAAGCTCCTACTACAAAATCATCAATCGCGACCCGTTGGTTCCCGCCCATTCCCAAAAGCGAATGTGGCATCTTATCATAGTAGTCGTGGGCGAGGAAGAGGCCGTGGCCCCAGCAGAGGTCGTGGTCGTGGATGGAGCTATTCATGGAAACGAGAGTCTCATAATTATAAACATGATGGTGGAAGCGAATCAAGTCGACATAATTCAGAGCGACCTTCTCGGGGAAGAGCTAGCGGGACTCAGAATAACATATGTTTTAAATGTGGAATGTCAAATCATTGGTCTCGCACATGTCGCACCCCTAAACACCTTGTTGAAGCTTATCAGAGAATGATTAAAGACAAAGGAAAAAATGTTGAGACAAATCTTCTTAAGAATGTACCTAATTTCTCATCTTCTGAACCACTATCAGACACATATCTCGATGCATGTGATTTCATCGAGAATGTTCGTGATGTTTAAGTATTATGTGTTTTCTTTTAATGTTTGTTTATGTTTAAACTATGAATTATGTTTTAGTTTGTTTTTAAACTTGTGTAATGTTTCTTTTTAATTATGTGTTGGTTTAGTTTGCTAATCTTTACTAATTTCTTTTGTATTATTTTTTCCTGAGAAAACATGTTTACTAGTTCCAGCAGAACTATTATTGGTGATGAATGTCTGGTAGATAGTGGTAGTACTAATACTATTCATAAACATAAGAAATTTTTCTCTACATTGTCTCCCGTAAAAACACCCGTTGGTACTATCTCAGGTGATAGTTAGATTATTGAAGTCTCTGGAAGAGCAAACATCATATTATCTTCGGGTACTAAACTGATTATTGAGAATGCATTATATTCTAGTAAATCAAGACGGAATTTACTAAGTTTTAAGGATATTCGACAAAATGGTTATCATTTAAAAACAATATCCGACAATAACATTGAATATCTTTAAATTATTGTTAACAAATATGGTCATGAAACTATAATTGAAAGTCTTCAAGCTTTATCCTCTGGATTATATTGTACAAATATAAATCCTATTGAATCATATCTGATAGAAAATCATAAATCACTAAACAAAGACACATTCACTATATGGCATGATCGCTTAGGTCATCCAGGTAGCATAATGATGAGATGAATAATGAAAAGTTCAAATGGCCATCCTCTTAAAAACATGAAAGTTTTGTGTCACACCCCGAGCCGACGGGACAGATCGAGTTTCCCGTCGGGCGGAAGGTTCTCGGGGCGCGATATCGTGAGTGATAATCGTGATGATCAGATTTTTACATAGCATCAACATTGAGAATAACTAAAGCACAATAAAGCATTAAACTAGGATTACAAAGTTAAATTACAATATCAATGTTCGGTAATTTAACTAAGTAAACCTATCAAAAGAATCAAATGTTTCTATCTTGTATCTGTACAAGATATCAAAAGTGACTCGCGTCAATAACAAAATATGTGCTTTCCAAAAGTCTACTAGGTCCTCTATCTGGGCATCCTAGCATGAAATCCTGAGCCTTAGCTTAAACATGTGCATCACCTGAGTAAGCATGTATGAAAACAAAGTCAACACAATGGTTGGTGAGTTCATATAGTTTAAAAGTTGAAAATAGCTTTAGCAAACCTCTTTCGGTAACAACCTTAATCTCATTAACATCACATGTAATATCCAATTTGGTATGCTTATATATAGGGCATACGAAAGGGTCGAGCCTACAACCCGCCCAGAAGCCATCCCACCACATATTAAACCACATATGACATTGTTGTTAATGATAATTAAGCATTTTACCTATCATTCAATCCGGTCTTCATCATAGCTTTAGTGTACTGTTTAAAAGTTTATAAGTTTATAGCATTCATGTAGATTAGCTTTAGAGTAAGTTGTACAAACACAATTGTTTCACAAATCATTGTTTAGCTTTCACCAATCTCATGCATGGGTACAAGCTTTGCTCTAGCAATGTTTAGCATTTACGTAGCCCACAAAAAGATACAAGCTTTGCTCTAGCATAGTTTAGCCATTACGTATCTCATGAATTGGTTTAAGCTTAGCATCCGAATAGTTTAGCGTTTACGTATCTCATATATGCAGATACAAGCCTTGCTCTAGCAATGTTTGGCAATTACGTATCTCATATATAGACACAAGCTGTGCACACACATAGTTTAGCATTCACATATCTCATATATGCAGATACAAGCCTTGCTCTAGCAATGTTTGGCAATTACGTATCTCATATATAGATAAAGCTTAGCATTCGCATAGTTTAGCTTTCACGTATCTCAATGCATGGATACAAGCTTTGCTCTAGCAATGTTTAGCAATTATGTAGCCCATGAATAGATATAAGCTTAGCATTTAGCATACAATCATAGCTTTGGGCATTTAGCTTCAAGTATTAGCATATAGTTTGAGCATAGAGTTTATAGCATAAGCATCAAGCATATAGTTTAAGCATTGAGTTTATAGCATAAGCATAAGGCATATAGTTTGAGCATAGAGTTTATAGCATAAGCATCGAGCATATAGTTTAAGCATTGAGTTTATAGCATAAGCATCAAGCATATAGTTTAAGCATTGAGTTTATAGCATAAGCATCAAGCATATAGTTTAAGTCTTAGTCCCTAGCTTCCAGAACAAGAGTTACAAGCTTAAGCATCAGTATAAGCAGTGTAAAAGCATTTAATAAACATTTCAATAATTGTTTAACATGTATAACATGCTTCTCAGTCCCGAGGTAAAAACAAATATGTTTGAAAAGGGACAAATGAACTCACCTTGTGTTCGAAGTGGTTGACTAAGCATAAACAAGAATACGCGCTCTCGTTGTTGTGATTATAGTAGTATTCACGATCCTGTATTGATTTCATGTTGTTTGTAACTTAGAAGTGTAAGTCGTAGTGAATAGTGTGTGTGTACGTGTTAGCCCAAAAGTTGGCTAACACCTGTGAGTCTCGGTCTTCATTCGGCCCTATTTACTCGTTAGAGAATTTAGTGACATTCGGCCCCATTTAGGTTAATGTTAGTGTTCCTGTTTGTTTGCATTGTTATCATAACCAATAATATTCTAAGTGTAAAACTTAGGTTTTTACATGAAGGGTTAGTAATCCCTTAACATCTTGTAACCTAGCCATGCGTTATCATTGTTTCATTTGTATTATCCTTTTTATAATTCATAACCTAAAACTTCAAAGATTAGAGTTTTAGGTTTTCCCATGATGTGCCTAGTCCAATTTTTATCATCTTTGTAATAGCTTATTCAAATCCCATGCATATTATCATAATTAATTTGAGTTAGTGTGTTAGGTTGTCTCATTTACCATGTGGGCCGAATGTGGGGCTAGTCTTGGGCCGGAATAACCATAATGGGTCGGGTAATGCTATTGGGCCGAGAGTAGAGGGTTTGGGTCGAATAAAAGGAGATGGACCAAGATGCTAAAGTTGGGCCAAATTAAGGCCATCGGCCGTTGGAATCATTATGGGCCGAGTGCCCACTGTTGGGCCGAGTAAGATGCATGGGCTGAACAAATGATTTGGGCCAAGTGAATTATGGTTTAGTTGGTTAGCTGGTCGTCGAAGGGTGAATCCCACCCTATCTTCAGCGAACCTTCTGAGATAAATGGTCCTAGGTTCGGCAACATGGTGGTTCGCCCCTCAGGGGTTCGTGGCTCCCCAATGGTTCGTGACCCATGCAAGGTTCGGCTGAGTAGTGGTTGATCCATGGCCATAGGTTCGACTGATGTCGCATGGTTCGGCTAGCTATTAGGTTCATCGGTGAAAGGGTTCGAAGCATGGATTCAGCAAATGAAGGTTCGAAGGTTGGGGCTAGGATCGTCAGCCATGGTTCGCTCAATAAGGTTCGTAGCTAGGTTCGTTGACAGGGAGGTTCGTGAAGGCCGAGGGTTCGGCTCCCAGATGGTTCGCCACCTTTTATCCAGTTAGGCCAAGGTTCGGCTAAGTGTGGCTAGCCATGCAGGTTCGCCTGATCTGCCCACGAACCCTGCACCTGTGTTATCCTCATCAAGAATCACCTATTCTATGGTGGTTACATGACTGTGTTATGCAAAAATGGTTCCTCATGGGGGTGTGGTTCGAAATGAGGGGTTTATAACCGGCTAAATGGGTGTGGTCTACCAAAGATTTAGGAAAAACCCTAGTTTTCGTGAACTTCAAAGCTTCATACCTTGAGTTTGGCTGGATAACTTCTTAGATCGGTTGTACTTCCTTGTAGGGAACATTGAGAGCTTCGTGTGGACACCAAAAACACAAGATTTCACCAAGAATTGGAAGAGTTATGGTGATTTAAGGTGTGAATTCTAGAGGGAGAGAGAATGACCGTGGAGTTGGTTTAGAGAGACAGAAAGAGTGAATTAAATGAAATAATGGAGTCATTTAGGGTTTATATACCCCGGGGGTGTTCGGGTTCGTTTCGGTTGCTCGGTTCTCGTTTTCGTCATGTTTCCGGCACATTACGCGCGTGTTTTGTAATTTAAATAAAAAGATTTTATTTTTAAGTGTTTTGAAAGATGATTATTTCTAGTAAATCTTTTAATTTAACTTTTCTTGAATTATTTATCGAAATTGGTTATTTTAAGCGTTTCGTTAGCTCGCGTTATCATTTCGCGTATTCTATGTGTTTTAAATTAAATAATTTTATTTTTAAAATTCCTAAAATATTGTGATTCCTAATAAACATTAAATGTTTAAATTTCTTACATTATTCTCATTCGTTTCGTCGTTTGTTTTCGTTTCGTCAGAATGTGTCACCTTCGCGCGTATTCGTTCGAATCGTCACCCAAACGAACACGGCGTTGGTTTCACTTTCTGATTCTTGTTTTCTACTTTTCAGTCATCATTTCAGAACGTTTAAACTTTCGGATATATTCGTACAGATCGTCACCTATACGAATAATTCGTCGGTTTAGCATTCTGTAACAACAACCGTTATGGTTTTGTTTTGTTTAACCTCGCATACGTTTATACATAATAGCATTAAATCAAGCATGTGTGTATTTCATCTGTGTTGTCTGATGTGTTTCTGACTGTTAAACCATGAGGTTTAAATCAGATTTCAGAACAATAGCGTAATAGTTTAGTGTCCAGCATCAAGTGTCAATAGCATATACATAGTTTCACGTAGTGTGTACCTGAGTTACTGTGCTAGTTACTGTAGAGATCACTGTTCTGGCAATGCGTCCGGCACTGATGTTACATTTTGTTACCACAAGAATTATCATGTGCAGCATGTTCATTAGGCAAACTCATTATTAAACCCTCTAAAACAAAAGTAACACAAAAAAATATTTCATTTTTGGAAAGAATCCAAGGTGACACATGTGGACCATTTCGCTATTTCTTAGTATTAATTGATGCATCCTCGCGATGGTCACATGTGAGTCTGTTAGCTACTCGAAATGTGGCATTTGCCCGATTTCTAGCTCAAATTATACAATTAAGAACAAATTTCCAGATTATCAAATTAAAAACATTCGACTGGATAATGCTGGTGAATTCACATCCCAAGCTTTTAATGACTATTGTATGTCAATTGGGATAAATGTTGAGCATCCAGTGCCTCATGTTCACACACAAAATGGTTTGGCTGAATCATTAATTAAACGATTACAATTAATCGCTAGACCACTTTTGATGAGATGTAAATTACCATCTTCTGCATGGGGGCATGCCATTCTACATGCAAGCACATTAATTAGATTAAGGCCAACTGCAGATCATGAATACTCCCTGTTACAATTGGTCTCAGGAAGAGAATCAAGTCTTTCTCATCTTAAAGTTTTTGGTTGTGCAATATATGTCCCTATCCCGGTACCACAACGTACTAAAATGGGACCACAACGTAGACTGGGTATTTATATTGGATTTAACTCACCATCCATTGTTAAATATTTAGAACCAATGACAGGAGATGTATTTACTGCACGTTATGCTGACTGTCATTTTGATGAAACAATATTCCCAGTCTTAGGGGGAGATATAAATAAAGAAAGACTGGTAACACAAGAACTAACATGGAATGCATCATCACTATCTAATTTTGATCCTCGAAATGGTCAATGTGAATCTGAAGTACAAAAGATTATACATTTGCAAAGAATAGCAAATGAATTACCAGATGCATTCACAGACACTAGCAAAGTGACAAATTCACATATACCAGCATCAAATACACCTGCTCGAATTGAAGTAATTCCAGAAACAATTAACATACAAAGAAAACGTGGGAGACCAATTGGTTCTAAAGATAAGAACCCACGAAAACGAAAAGAGCAAAATAACACAGTTGGTGAAAACTCAGAAAATCTTATAAATGTAACTCCAGAAGAGATTAATGAAGAGGTAAATGTTCCTGAAATGACAAATATGATTCCAGAGGAAAATGAAAATAAAGAGGAAACATTGGTACAAAATGAAAATGAGATCTCTATTAATTATGTACATAATAGTATAACGTGGAACATAAATCAAACTTGTACTGACGAAATTTTTGCATATGCTATAGCAACAGAAGTAATAAATGAAAATGATTATATTCCTAAAACTCTAGAAGAGTGCATGCACACTAATGATTGGCCAAAATGGCAAGAAGCTGTTAATGCTGAATTAAATTCACTTGAAAAACGACATGTTTTTGGACCTGTTGTCCAAACACCCATAGACGTCAAACCAGTAGGTTATAAATGGGTGTTTGCAATAAAGAGAAATGAAAAGAATGAGATTGTACGATATAAAGCAAGACTTGTAGCACATGGGTTTTCTCAAATCCCAGGAGTTGATTATGAGGAAACGTATTCCCCCGTAGTGGATGCGATAACCCTTAGATTTTTAATTGGTCTTACAATATCTAAAGGACTTCATATGAGACTTATGGATGTTGTTACCGCATACTTATACGGCACACTTGAAAATGACATATATATGAAAATCCCTAAAGGATTAAAGTTGCCTGAAGCATTAAAATCAACACCTCGAGATATGTGTGCTATAAAACTTCAAAGATCTTTATATGGTCTCAAACAATCTGGTCGTATGTGGTATAATAGACTTAGTGAATACCTTGAAAAAGAAGGATGTAAGTCTGATGTAATTAGTCCATGCGTGTTTATAAAAAGATCTTTAGCAAAGTTCACAATAATAGCAGTTTATGTTGATGATATCAACATTATTGGATCTCTTGAAGAAATTGAAAAGGCTGCTGAAATGCTAAAGAAAGAATTTGAGATGAAAGATCTTGGTAGCACAAAATTATGTCTTGGTCTACAATTCGAACATTTGTGTAATGGGACATTTGTGCATCAATCAAACTATATTGAAAAGATGTTAAAACGTTTTAATATGGACAAAGCTCATCCTTTTAACATACCTATGATTATTAGATCGCTTGATGCAAATAAAGATCCTTATCGTCCACAAGAACAAGGCGAAGAAATACTTGGTCCAGAAGTACCATATTTAAGTGCGATCGGTGCACTTATGTATCTCGCAAATAATACGAGACCTGATATTGCGTTCTCAGTACATGTTCTAGCGAGATATAGTTCAAACCCAACACGTAGACATTAGAATGGTATAAAACATATATTCCGATATATTTGCGGGACAAGAGACTTGGGTCTTTTCTATCAGAAAAACAAAGAATCCCAACTTGTTGGGTATGCCGATGCTGGATATTTATCAGATCCACATAAGGCAAGATCTCAAACAGGTTATGTATTCACATACGGTGGCACAACAATTTCATGGAAGTCTACAAAGCAAACACTTACAGCAACATCATCAAATCATGCCAAGTTAATAGCACTATATGATACCAGTCGAGAATGTGTATGGTTAAGATCAATGATTAATCATATACAAGAAGCATGTGGATTAGAACAGATCAAGAAAGAACCAACTATTATTTATGAAGACAACGCTGCTTGCATAGCTCAGATTAGAGAATGTTATATCAAAGGTGATAGAACAAAGCATATTTCACCAAAGTTCTTCTCAACATATGACCTGTAGAAAGAAGGAGAAATTGATGTTTGTCAGATCAAGTCACGTGAAAATCTAGCTGACTTATTTACAAAGTCTTTGCCAATAAGCAGTTTTGAGCAACTATTACAAAGGATCGGACTTCGAAGATTAAAAGATATTAGTTAATTTATGGGAAAATATTATACACGTTGTACTCTTTTTCCCTTGACTAAGTTTTATCCCATTTGGTTTTCTTAGTAAGGTTTTTAATGAGGCAACATAACTGATCCAGTAGTATCAGTTTATCTTATAAGTCCTGAAGTACCAATTTAATAACATCTTGAAGTATGTTGTTAATAGTGTATAATATATGATAATATATATTTGAGGGGGAGTGTTATAAAATCAAATATATATATTTACTTCTATTTGACAATTATTAAGAGCAGTTTTATTTAATATGTATTTGTATATGTGTAATCGACAGAATATGTAGAAAAATATGGAAATGGGTTTCTGAGATTTGGTGTAGTTTTCTTTTAGAATTCATATTTTAATTTATAATTGTTTAATAATATATAAGATTGAATGCGGTTCATTCAGATCAGCTTATAACTGGTTTATTTGGTTTTTAATTGGCTTGTTTGGGTGAATTCAGTTCGAATAACCAATTACATAATTCGGTTTGATTCGATTTTTTATTTGGTAAAAAAAAATTGAAAACTGATTAAACATAACCAAATAAACCTTTCAAAACATTAACCGAACCGATTAAGAATGTCATAAGACCATGGGGTATGCCCCATTGTTGGAACCATTCCACCTAGGCGCCACGTAAGCATCCGCCACAGCCACCCACTAAACCACTTGTGGTAGAAATGCCCCTTGGTTGGTGGCCACGCCCAAGTCAACCACTTTGAAGCTCCAAACGGTCGGATAAATTAGTGGTCAAAGGGCCGAGAAGCATGGCTGTGACGACGCCCAAGTCATCCATGCCCCAAGAGGGCGGTGTTCCACGCCCATTTTTGCCCCACTCATGGCCCAACCAAGAGGCACACCGGATGGCCTAACATGCGGGGAACTAGGGGTGTGCACTGTTCGGTTCGGTTTTTGGCTAAAACCGAAACCGACATAGTCGGTTTTTAATTATTACAAACCGTTTGGTTTTCGGTTTTTTGGTTTTTTTTTGTCGGTTTCAGTTCGTTTTTGGTTTTTTCGGTTTTTTTACTTCTTTTTTTTTGTTTTTTTTTCTCTCTTACGCCCCAACATTGAAAATGCAAACATGTTTAACAATTAATAAATTAATTGATCGAACACTAACTAATTAAAATAAAACTAAATAATTATCATCATGTTCTTACATTTAAAAAAATCAAAAATAAATAACTAAATATGCAGTAATTCCAATCTTTACCTTCTAAAATGGTAGATTTCATCTAATCTAAATCTTTGTAATCTCCAACTAGTAGACTTTTTGTGTGTTTTTTCCCTTTAAATAAGTATGAAAATAGCAACATATATATACACACACATATATATTAATTTTTAAAAAAGATTAAATATCGGTTCGGTTCGATTTTTTCGGCTTTTATAATATGGAAAACCGAAACCGAACCGCAAATTTCGGTTTTGGTTTTTTTCTGTTCGGTTTTTTCCGGTTATTCATTCGGTTCTGTTTTTAGGTTCGGTTTTTTTGGTTAATTCGGTTCCGGTTTCTGTTTTTTCTCACCGGGAACTAACAAATATCACATGTGGCCATCGATGGTGGCAGATGCATAACACGTCGGTTCTCTAACCCATTATCTCTCTCCAACAATTCTTAACAAACACTACTCGATCACCCCTTCCACCAGATCCTGCTCGTTTTCTTGCATGCAATCAATCTCAATCTCAATCCCTCATAATCCATAATCTACATCTTTTGATTTGCAATCATCCTAATAATCGAATTCCGATTAGTTGCTAAACGGAAACAAAATTTATTTGGTGTATCTAGGGTTTGATTTGATCGTGTTTTTACCAGATCGGAATCGGAAACTATGGATTCGAGCAGGAGAGCAGTGGAATCGTACTGGAGGTCAGTCATGATTGATGCGGTGACTTCTGACGAAGATAAAGTTGCTCCTGTTTACAAATTGGAAGAAATTTGCGAACTTCTACGTTCTTCTCACGTCTCCATCGTCAAAGAAGTTTCTGAATTTATATTCAAACGTCTCCAACATAAGTCGCCCATTGTTAAGCAAAAGGTATTGTGATAAGTAATTGAATCCTTTTTGATTTGTATTAATTATAAACATTAGATCTGAGTAGAAGCTGGTTGGTTGTGTTGGTACCTTATTTGGCACTTATTTTACTTTTCATTGCCATTAGATGACTTGCCATCGGTGGTTACCTATCGAATCAATAAGGTGTATTTAATCAACATGTGATTGATCAGAATTAGGATTTCATTTAGTCTAAATTGCTTAAGTTGATTATGGTGTCAATCCATAGAATTTGAGATCTAAAACATCCCCCCTAGATCTCTAGGAAAACATAAAGTTTTGATGAATTGGAACAAATAACTCTTGTATTTTTCAATGTGCAAATAGGATGATAATGATCATGCAGTTGAAAGTTGGAGTTAAACTTTTGAAGATTTAACTAACGTGGATGAGATACTTGGAACAAAACTAATATTTATGTACTTATTGTTACAAGAAATTTGGTTTTCTACATCTAAGTTTTTGTCATTTGTATCTGTAGGCTTTAAGAGTGATTAAGTATGCTGTGGGAAAGTCTGGCGTGGAATTTAGGAGGGAAATGCAAAGGAACTCGGTGGCTGTTCGACAACTAATTCACCATAAAGGACAACCAGATCCGTTGAAGGGTGATGCACTTAATAAGGCTGTTAGGGAAACTGCACAGGAAGCTTTATCAGCTATATTTGCTGGAGAAGATAACAGTAAACCACCACCAACAGAAGGTCTTGCACGGCGAATAGAAGGTTTTGGTAATACCAACTATAGCATGCCACCATCTGATGATAAGAAGTCATTTCTCAGTGAAGTGGTTGGCATTGGTAGTGCAACAATTAAGCTGGGTTTGAATAGCATAACACAAGCTCAAACCCCTAAAAATGACACAGGAACTTACAGGAGCCCAAATTTGCGAAGATCATTGACTAATGAAAGTAATTACACTGATAACACTAGGTTATCAACAAATGCTTCTGGACCGTGGAGTCAAGATCCTAAACCAAGTCAAACCTATAACGAAGATGGCACTGCAAGCTCAAGTTATTCACATGAAAAGAGCCGTGAGGAGAGGTTATTAGAGACCATTGTAACATCTGGTGGTGTTCGTCTTCAACCAACTCGTGATGCCATTCAGGTGTTTTTATTGGAGGCTACAAAATTGAATGCCTTAGCTTTAAGTCATGCATTAGAAATTAAGCTCCAATCACACATGTGGCAGGTATACATCCTCTTGAATCTCTTTTTGTAAGGTTCTATATTCTTATCCGTTCAGAAAAACTAATATGCCAAGAATTGTTACCTTTTAATATCTTTTCTACAAGTAATTATTTATGTCTTCTCAAATGAATGAATCTTTTGTCTGCTCCATTGATATTTGATATGGTGGTATGCATCCATTAAAGCACTAGAATTTGATGCTTGTCACATTGAAGTTGTTTTTACCCCATGACATTGCTCGGTTTGACTTCTTTCAGGTCCGTGTGAAAGCCATGTGTGTACTTGAGGCACTCTTGAGGAAGAAAGATGATGAACAATATTCTACAGTCTCCTCTTACTTTACAGAAAATATAGATGTAGTGGTGAAATGCTCCGAGTCTCCACAAGCCTCTTTGAGGGAGAAGGCAAATAAGGTATGCTATCAGTGGTTTATGATTGACCAGCTTTCATGTATTGAAGTCATATCTATGATGGGCTTATGAAATTGCTAAACCAGATGAGAGACTTAATTATCTGATGATTACTTTTCACTTCATACTGTGAGAAAATTTAAGAATAGGAAAAGCCAATTTGCTTGTTTCTATGCCAGGAAAATTGCTTATGAAATTGCTAAACCAGATGAGAGACTTAACTATCTGATGATTACTTTTCACTTCATACTGTGAGAAAAATTTAAGAATAGGAAAAGCCAATTTGCTTGTTTCTGTGCCAGTAAAATTATGTTCATGTAACATTTGTGAACATCGTGACCATTTTACTATGTCGATCACATGTTGTCATCGTATGTAACAAGTTAGATATTTTAGTATGTAACAAGTTAGATATTTTAACATATAGGCTCCACCTTAAGAAGATTAAGAATCATATGGACTTTTATCTTTTAGTTGATTATATTTGTTTTTATTGTTTACATAAGACTTGTTATATCATGTATTTATGAGAAGAATTCAGTTGTTCATTAAGGACATGCATTTTGAGAATCTTTCTTTAAGGGTCAAAATGTCAAATTGATTGTGTTGAAACCGAGTTCTGAAGAACACAGTTTTGTTGCTTTAATTGTTTTTATTATTCTTTGTAATCTTGTCTAAGCTTAAGAAACTAAAATAAAAGCCGTCTTCTCAGTATTAAATTTTCCATATTAACCTCTGAAAAGTATGTCAAAACTTATGTTGTCAAAAGCCCTTTAGGTGCTTGCCTAGGCTCTCATGCAATACAATGCGTAAGGAAAAGGACCTCCCATGGTCCCACCATCCAGGCCCTTGGGTGAGGTTCTAACACGGTTTCGGCAAAGATTATGTTCAGATTCCGCCATGATTTCTGCTAAATCCTGCAAATTCTGGCAAAATTACTATTACAACATCCATGCCCAGTAAAATCCCACTTAGAGTGGGGTCTGGGGAGGGAAAGATAAAGACATACCTTACCCCTATCTACAAAGTAGAATAGAGAGGCTGCTTCGCTAGAGTCCCCCGGCTCAAAAGTTTTTTTTTTTTTTTTTTTTTTTTCTTTTTTTTTTTTTTTTTTTTTTTTTACACACCCACACCCACACATCTATAATTTTTTATTTATGTTTTTATTTTTATTTTTATTATTATTATTATTATTATTATTATTATTATTATTATTTTTTTTTTTTATATACAACAATATGAAACACCAAAGCATAACCGCATAGGAGCACATCCAGGAGCATACAATATAAACAGGAGGCACCAAAGAAACTAAACGGGAACAGATAAGCAACACTCATATAATTCAACAGACAAGCACGCCAGCAACCAAGCGGTATCCTGACCCCCCAACAAAGCATACAAGATACCGTATACAGATACCGCTTATAAACCACCCATCCCGCACTGAAGCATAAAACACATGTAATCTCCTATCATGAACCCTGGACCACCAAAATATATATCACAAAAACAGCCCAACCCCCCTCCCGCAAACGAGCATATAACATATATAACCTCATATCATGAATCTCAGAAACACCAAAACATAACCGCATAGGAGCACATCCAGGAGCATACAATATAAACAGGAGGCACCAAAGAAACTAAACGGGGACAGATAAGCAACACTCATACCAAAATATATATCACAAAAACAGCCCAACCCCCCTCCCGCAAACGAGCATATAACATATATAACCTCATATCATGAATCTCAGAAACACCAAAAGACACAACTCACGACCCCTGTATCTCCTTAACCTTTATTCTACGTCTCCACGTACTCCTATCATAGATCATGTCCTCGGAGAGGTGTAGCTCTGTCAAATCGTGTCTGATCTGCTCGTCCCAAGTTAGCCTAGGTCGACCCCTTCCCCTCTTCCCCTCCACCGTGAGAAACTCTACTTTACGGACAGGCGCCGCTTGGCTTCTTCGTCTCACATGTCCAAACCATCTCAATCTTCCTTCTCTTACTTTATCCGAGATGTTTGCCACCTGTAATCTTTCCCGAAACACCTCGTTCCTTATCCGATCAAGCCTTGTATGTCCACACATCCATCTCAGCATCCTCATCTCAGCTGTCTCCAGCTTCCTGGATTGGTTTTTCTTAATCGGCCAACACTCGGTGCCGTACATCATGGCTGGCCTGATCGCCACTCTGTAAAACTTACCTTTGAGTTTTTCTGGAAACTTCTTGTCGCATATGATGCTCGTAGCTGCTCTCCACTTTTTCCAACCCGCCTGGACCCTATGGACTACGTCACTGTCAATTTCACCATCCTCTTGTATAAACGATCCTAGGTATTTGAACCTTGTCGTCCTTGGCACCTCTTGGCCTCCAATAGTTAGTTGACCGTCTTCGTCGTCCTCATGTGGTCCGCTAAAATGGCAATGTAGGTACTCAGTTTTCGACGTACTGATGCGTAAGCCTCTCTGCTCTAAAGCTGTCCTCCACTCCTCTAAACGGGCGTTTAGCTCCTCTTTCGTTTCTGCCACTAAGACAATATCATCCGCGAAAAGCATACACCACGGGATATGAGCCTGGATGGACCTCGACAGCTCATCCATAATAACCGCAAAAAGGAAGGGGCTTAATGCCGATCCTTGATGTAATCCCACTTCCACCGGGAAGAAGTCTGTATCTCCCACCGGTGCTCTCACACTGGTTTTTGCATTTGCATAGGTGTCTTTGATTGCCTGTATGTACCTCTGAGGGATACCTCTACTCTCCAAGGCATCCCACATCACCTTCCGTGGTACACTGTCATAAGCCTTCTCAAGATCGATGAATACCATATGCAAGTCCTTCCTCTTCTCTCTGTATTTTTCCATCAGTCTCCGTAAAATGTGGATTGCCTCCGTTGTCGATCTTCCTGGCATAAATCCAAATTGATTTACCGTAACTTGGGTTTCTCTTCGCAATCTTGTCTCGATTACCCTTTCCCAGAGTTTCATAGTGTGGCTCAACAGCTTTATCCCCCTATAGTTTTCGCAACCTTGGGCGTCTCCCTTGTTCTTGTATATAGGGATTAGAATACTCCTTCTCCACTGGTTTGGCATGTTACCTGTTTTGATTATAGTGTTGAACAACATTGTCAACCACTTCAGCCCTTCATCCCCCAAACATTTCCATACCTCAATGGGGATATCATCAGGTCCTACCGCTTTTCTCCTTCCCATCTTCCTGAGAGCTGTAAGAACCTCTTCTTTGGTGACACGTCTACAATAGCAGTTGTTTCTAAGTAATCCTGTGTTCGTGGTGTTCTCTCCCTCTTCTTCTTGATAGTTGCTCTTGTTGAAAAGATCATGAAAGTATGTCTGCCACCTGTCTTTAATTTCACCTTCCTTTACCAACACGCGTCCATCCTCTCCCTTTATAAACTTCACTACTCCCAGGTCCTGCCTCTTTCGCTCCCTAACCTTTGCAATCTTGAACATTGCGTGCTCCCCCTCTTTAGTTTCAAGGCGTTTATACATCTCTATGTAAGCCTTGGTTTTAGCTTCTGAAACTATCTTCTTTGCCTCTCGTTTCGCTTCTTTGTACCTCGTCTTCAGTCGTGCCCTCTCGACGTTTTCTGTACATGTGGCAAACTCTCTGAACTTCTGTTGCTTTTCTCTAACCTTTATCTGCACCTCATCGTTCCACCACCAAGACTCCCTCTGTTCACTATTGTTACCTGTTGTCATCCCAAGTGTCTCCTTTGCTGCCTTGGTCACCTTTTCTGCCATCTCATCCCACAATAGATTTGCGTCCTCGCATATACTGGTCTGTCTCTGTTCGAGTACCTTGTTGCTGAACAACGTTATCTTTTCTCCCTTTAGGGCGCCCCACTTAATCTGAGGGTTCTTCTTTTTCCCATCTACAAGCCTCTTACGCATAATAATATCCATTTTCAGGAGTACACTATGATAACCTGCCGCAACGCGAATAAACCTAGTTTTAATAAATTTTGGCCAAACTTGCTTTGATTTTTAAAAACTGGCCCGGAACATGTCTAAAACCTAATACATGTCTATGGCTGTATGCCATCCCAAACTACCTCTAAACAAGCCTAATATATGTCTAAAACCCTAAAAAATGGCATGCTTATGCTATGTGCCTTGCTTATCTTGCGCCTTCGTTTTTTAAGCACCTTGTGCTTAGGCTCAAGTCTCACCCTTTATGCCTTGAGTGCGCCTTACGCCTTCAACAACTATGGTTAGAACTCAGAACATTTTGCATAATTGCGTATAGTACAGGAAATAGCATTGATGTTTTTTCTTTCTGCATTTAAATATTTAATACAAGAAATAACGTACTTCTCTAGATTACTAGTTCTTGTTTTATTAAATTTCCGGTCTCTTATGGTCAAACATATACTTTGATGTTCAGGTCTTAAGCCTTCTTAATGGTGAACAAAGTGGTAGCAGAATCAGTCAGCCAGACAGAATCATGGAGACCGAAAAAACCATTGTCCAGATGCCAGACTTAATTGACACCAATGATTCACATGAAAATGAAAACTTTATCATAACACAGACAGTTGAAAACATTGCTTCCCTCTCGACGTCAACCACCTCTCTGATTCATGATTTCTTTATGGATGGTTCAACCAACGACGTGCCCGTGGAAAATAAAAATAGCGACGATCCCTTTGCTGATGTGTCATTTCATGGACAGAACAGTAAAGACGAACATGAAACAGCTGATATTTTTTCAGGAATGACCACACAGACACCAGCTGGAGGAAGTGAGTCTGAACTATTTGATATATTCGGCTCTAATGCTGAAAATTCTCAGGGCCAAGGAAACTCAAGAGAAGATCTTAACGACTTAATGGCTGGTTTATCTGTAGATGGGAATGAATTTTTACAAAAGCAGAATGGAAACTCTCAAATGATATTTTCAGATTCTATAACGACTTCAAGTCATCAATCAAATGATGTTTTAAATAACATATTGAAATCTCAAGCACCTGGAAATGGAAATGGAAATGGAAATGGAAATGGAAATGGAAATGGAAATGGGAATGGGAATGGGTTTGGGAATGGAACAAGTGTTAATCCCATGTTCCCAATGAATCCTATGACATATAATCCTTTATCTTCAGGATTTATGTTTAATCCTGCAACATTTGCTTCCCAACAAATGAATTATGGTGCCATGAGCAGCATTTTAGCTCAGCAGCAGTTTTTATCAACAATGAGTAACCTGCAACAGATGGGAAACCTGCAATCCTATAATATGGGGGCAAACAATGCTTCTGGATCTCAAGTTGGGGGATATGACTCAGCTCTTCCAGATATTTTTAATCCAACCACTGCAACTCAACCACCTAGTTCATTGAACACCAAAAAGAAAGAAGATACTAGAGCGTTTGATTTCATATCGGTAAGCTCTTGCTCTCTATAAATTGTGTACTTTTGCAAGTTTAATATGCTGCAACCCTTTCACTTCAGTTCTGGCATCATACTAATTAACCATCACCATGATATTTCCTCATTCTATATTTTAAATATTTCATTCTTGCATCTTCAGCTTGTTACTCAATTCCTTATTTTTATCACCCTTGAAAAATATACTACTCGTAGGATTTTGCATGCTGAAGAACACAAGTTGATGATTGGTCACTTGATTTGTGTTGTTATCATGTCATAACTTTGTCTCTTTAATGTTGGCCTAGATTTGATAATAAAACATGTAACAAATGAATGACTTTTATTGATCAAAAGAACTCACAAGTAAACTAAATCATACTCAAACTCTAATTAAATAATCAAATAAATCTAACTGATAACTATAAACAATAAAAACACTAGATAAACTTACATACTTTTCATACTCAAACTCTAATCAAATAATCAAATAAATCTAACTGATAACTATAAACAGTACAAACACTAGATAAACTTACATACTTAATGAACATTTGAACTATTAATTAAATACAAATTAATTAAACTCTTTTGAATTACCCCTTCATTTTTCACTTTTTTCCGATGTAAATGTTATTTGATTTTTAAGGGGGAAGAGATATATGGAGAGAGAAAATGGAATGTAAAATTCTCTATCCATATATAGATATATAGAGAGATGTTGGATTAAGATTTAATGTTAGTTGAAAACCCAAAAAAAATCATTTATTGCCACAATTTTTTTCATTTTAAAATTAAAGTAGAAGGAAATTACTTTTATAGTTTTATACTCCTTAAATTATGGGGTTATAAATGGTTCTTTTTGTTTTTAACAACTTGTTAGTTTTCATTTGAATGTTTTCCTATATGTCTGTGTGCGCACGTGCACTCGTTTGCACACGTGTGTGCTACATGACCGACGTCGAAGTACCGATCAAATAAGAGTTAATGAGTGTGTTCCTAGCTACCTTAACTAGTAGGGTAAGGAGGGTGTCGAACCACGAAGAGTTTAGGTGGATGGTGTATTGTTATTTGATTTGATTTAAATTAACTAGACAAGAAATTGTAAAATCAATTGATGGGTGTTTAGACTTTAGTAAGAAACTGATTTTGTAGCAAATTAACAATGAAAGCAAATAAGTTGTAATTAAATTATGAAAACAAATCACACCCGGGATTTGAATTAGAAGGAAAGTAGGAACCTTTATGATTTAATTGATCAAGACAATCACATAGACATGACTTGTTACTTCTTGTGTGAACGGACATTCATAATTGGAGAGCCTAATTTTAGTAATTAATTGATGAAAACCAACTAATGTTAATCCTAAGATACCAATTACGAATCTCAATTTGAAAGTGATAATCCAATTGACATTCAATGTTTCATAGTTGTAAACTGAAAAATGATGAACATTCAATTGAATCAGAAGAGTCAAATTGTTCGAATCAAGACGAAAAACAACATACAAACAATTAGAAAGATAGAAACCCACTATTGTTTGTAGCCAATTACAATTAGAATCATAGAAATCCCTAAACCTAACTAACCATTCACCCGGGCATGATTTCAACGGAATTAGCCTTGCATCTTCATTCGGTTGTGTGCTAACATCAATTCGGGAATCTCCGAGATGTTTGGAATGGTTGATTGATGAATTCCTAGGCCTTGGAAACCCCCTAGAACCTCCAAAAGTTGTCAAAGACGAAGATAGGTCGAAACCCTAGGTTCTTGGGCTTAAATAGGTGGCAAAACGGGAAAAATCCGCAATTTAAGCAGTACCCGGCGTATGATACGCCTCCCACTGGCGTATCATACGCCAGCTTAGTGTTCCGGAGTGGTTTGGCTCTGTAATACGCCACCAATACGCCATTTTGTTACGCCGCTTCATAAAAACCTTCATTTTTTGTTATTTTGGCCTTCCAAACACCATTTCTCAGCCACCCTTTGATTCTTGGACATCAAACACTCATATTCTTCGCCCGAGAACCTGCAAATCATCAAAACACACAAACAATCACCATATTCCAAGTATTTAACTCATAATAATGCATCATTACGCACCTAAATCACATGAAATTACCCAAACCATCACATCCCCACATTTGCCCTTTGCTTGCCCCAAGCAAAGCCTCGTGCACAATCCAACAATGATTATTCAACGAATGGATTATCCATAACCTCCCCAATAACCAAGAACTCAAAAATCGTGATCAATCCCCAAGACTTACAACGTGCAATAGGTTTACATCTATCGAGCAATCCACAAGTTCCAACACACTACACAACTACATTTATTCCATTTCGAATGAATCATTACATGCGTTCACATCTCTCACAATGCACACTCCATTCGGTTTCATATATGGACTAGTAGTTACGACTAGTATCTTTTTGACTCTCATTCCTATAGTGAAACACCCTTAGCATAAGCTTGTAAGGTAATCAACTCTCCACCACTAATTACTAAGTAATGCACAGATCAAGAGGACTTTTTCAGTAGGGTCTGGGGGAGAAGGATAGAGACAAACATTACCCCTATCCCAGCTGGGATAAAGAGCCTGCTTTGAAGGAGTCCCGACTCAAATTTATTTTTGAAGTTAATCTTTCCAACGCTTTTAACGTTATTTTCACAAAATAAATAAAATAACGTTAAAATTAGTGCAATTTTACTTTTCCCCCTTAAGGGCCCACACATATATACATTATATGCGTGCATCGCAAATGGGACGTATGTCCATTGATGGTTGTAAAAACAAAACCAACACTACAAGCTATGATCTCCTTTACTTCTTGATTTGGTATTCGTAATATAGTTTGGGGTCTTACTTAGAACAGCCTCTCTGCCCATTAGATACAGGAAATGTTTTTCCTCATCCCAAGTACGGATTTTTCAGACCCTACGAATAGCCTTGCTATGTATGAGCTTTTACTGTGTTAGGTTTTTGTTATATTTTAATTTCCTTATAAATAAATAAATAAATAGATAAATAAAAAAACAAAATTTGTTTTTTGGGATCTTTGAGCCTGGGGACTCTTACAAAGCAGCATCTCTATTCTACTTGTAGATAGGGGTAAGGTGTGTCTTTATCTTTCCCCTCCCAGACCCCACTCTAAGTGGGATTTTACTGGGTACGTGTTGTTGTTGTTGTTTTCGTACAGAGATGATAATGTATTGTTTGTCCTAATATTTTTTTTTGTTGGCGAGTCTTGCAGGATCATCTTGCAGCAGCTCGTGACCCAAGAAGGGTAAACTAAAGCCGGAATATTTTTTATTTTGTGAATGAAAAATAAAGTTGGATTCGACACACCCATCTTGTGGTAGAACAAAACATTGGTTATGTTAAAAAGGATAGATGAATTTTAACAATTATATGCATGCAAGTGTGTATTGATTGTCAACTGTAGTTAATATATTTAGTACAAGAACAAGGCCATGTGAATGTTTTAAGTTGAGCTTGTTAAGAGGATTTGTGTCACTCTCTTGCACATTCTTGCTTGGTATTAGAGTTAACTCGGTTGACACCCATCTGCCAGATGTGTTTGCCACCAGCATTATACTTGTATGTATATATGTTGATACATATTACAGACCTTGCTAATCTGTGAATCCAAAATATATATATATATATATATATATATATATTGCTCTGGAGACTGTTCCCAACTGGAAACAATAACGAAGATGGAACAAGACCCTGTCCTTCATAAAAATCTAAAACTCAAAATGACATAAATCTTGACTAATTGATTAACAGGTGTGAAATATAGTGTGTGATCGTGTATTCGAAGAAAAGGCGATGGATGGGGTTGTAGCGGCAACGAAGGGTTTTGGTAATTCTGATGGTGACAAAGGTGGCACATGGTGGAGGTGGGTGAACTGCACCAGCAAGTAGTGTCTGGAGGTGGATGATTATGATGGTTGACAGGTGGCGCGTGAATCGGCGTGATGGAGATGGTGGGCGATGGTGCTGGTTTTGGGTTTAGTGCAACGAAAAGTAGTGTCTTGAGGTGGATACGGATCGGTGATTTTGATGGTTGGTTCATGGTTGAGGTGGCATGTGGTGAAGGTAGTGTTGGTTTTGGGTTTAGTACAACGACAAGGAGTGGCTGGAGTTGGGTAAAGATCAATGATTCTGGCTGGAGTTGGGTAAAGATCAGTGATTCTGGTGGCGGACAGAGATGGCACGTGGTGAAGATGGTGGGTGATGGTGCTAGTTTTGGCGTTTAGAGCAATGGAAAGTAACGTTTGGAGGTGGGTAATGATCGGCGATTCTGGTGGTTGATAGAGGTGGCATGTGGTGAAAATGGTGGGTGATGGTGTCAATTTTGGATTTAGTGCAACGACAAGGAATGTCTAGACATGGAAAAAGATCGTTGGTTGTTTACATATTGATTTTCATAATCAAATTGTTTTTATAAAAACTCATCAATTAATTTTATAAAAATTTAATATACTTATTATAATAAATAAATACTTAGTTAGTAAAATAATGTATATAAATATACTAGGTTAGCATCCCGTGTATTACACGGGCTGATTGATAAAAATATAACAAACAATCATTAATGAAAATATAGATAATATAAGATTTTTTTAATACAAAATATGGCTAAAATTTTGTATAACTTAATAATTTTAGTAATAAAATAATTATATTATTTCTTTAAACAATATTTTTTTTAAAGTTTGTTTCTTTATTTTTTTTTTAAATACTATTTTTAAAAATTGTATATTTTATAATAAGTTGGATATTTAAAATGTGCTTTTTTTAATATTAATATATTTTTAATGTATTATAAAATATGTTTCTTAGTTTAAAAATGTAAAAAAAATTATTTTATATTTAATATTATTATTTAATATGAGGTGTATTTAATAGGAGAGAGAGGCGGCAAAATCAAAGTTGAGGTGCTCTGTAATCACGCCATGTGTCCCTAGAAACTTCGATTTATTATAATAGATAGATACGTCCGCCATAACCATAATATTAGTTTAATAGAGAAATTTATATGTTAGCGAATTCATTAATGACTAATCTTGGACCGAACCTTGTATATTCATGTGTCCACATGTAGTGCATGATTTAACTTAATTTTTTTCTTCACTGTCACATCCTTCATACATTTTTAGTCTCCAACTACTCACTCAAACGAACATATTTATTAAGAGACAAGAAAGTGACAACTGACAAACAACCAAATGTGTTACGTCTTAGTGAACAATTAAAACTTATTATAAAAGTGATGTAAGTTTAAATTCTTACACTCAAGTATCAAGTGGTATTTAGAGTACGTAAATCACAAGACCTGTTAATAACAAGACCTTGTGAATAAAGAAAATTATCAGATTGTTTGTGATACACGTATAATATATATGTGTCAGCCCTTAATGGACAAAATTAAAATTGCATTAGTTTTAACTTTATTTTACTTAATATTTCTGAAAATAATGTTAGAAGCATTGGGTGGTAGGTTAATCAGACATCATGAGCCGAGGGGTCTCATTGGAGCAGTCTCTCTATTATTACGTGATAGTAGTAAGGCTATCTACATCTTATCATCCTCAGACCATATCTTAACTTTGCTTATAATCCATATATAGATTGCAATGATGATGTTTATTTCTTTCTCCATTGCATATAGTGCCATTTTCTTGACCTATGGAGAAGTAATCACTAAAATAACAAGCTATAAATTTATTAACAAATGATCATATTTGTTAAGGTAAGTTATATTTACCAAATCGATATTAAATTTTATTTGATAAGTGAAAAATTAGGCCGGCCATAAAAGTAACATTTGTTTTTGTCTCATCATTTCCATACGCTACTGATTAGTGAGACTTTAACTGGTTATCTTTGTTTGTAAATATCTAATAAGCATCATCAAATTCACATAAAGATTACTCGCTTGATGGTGAGACTGTCTCACGAGACTCCAATCACATCATGATTGTATCTTGTTTTTTTTAACTAACAATAGTATTCGCCAATTAAATGGCTAGACATGCATTTTTCTCAAATATTTGATTATAATGTTTATTTTTTAACTAACAATAGTATTCGCCAATTAAATGGCTAGACATGCATTTTTCTCAAATATTTGATTATAATAATTATTTTTTAACTAACAATAGTATTCGCCAATTAAATGGCTAGACATGCATTTTTCTCAAATATTTGATTATAATATTTATTTTTTAACTAACAATAGTATTCGCCAATTAAATGGCTAGACATGTATTTTTTCTAAATATTTGATTATAATATCTAATTTAATTGTTAATTTGATTTTTTTTTTCAGACATCTTGTGTTTGTTAATAAAAACAACTAAATACACAGTATTGTTTAATTTTTATTTTTTTTCAGAAACATTCTGGCCTAAACCTCAAAAAAATTGGTCTTATAAGTAGTTTTTGACATGTGTTTAGTCACGGAAGTATTTTATTTTTTTTCTAATTAATTAATTAAGTTAGTTGTTTAAAATAAAATAATAGAAAATTAATAATAAATTAAGAAAACACCCAAACTCACCAACCATACCCTCAGAAACATCAAATGTGAGTAAGTGAATAGTAAATGTCAGATTTTTTTTTTTGGAGCAACATTAATCAACGATTAACGATACCTCATGCCACAAGTCATTCGTAAATCGTAACAGAAGGGAAAAGAGGCGTGATTGTGACAACGGACAAAGGGCAGGAAATCTTATTATTTTTTTTTCTACCAATCAAAACGTTACCTTTTATCTTGCTTTTTAAAATTAAATTTTCTATTCATACCAATAACATTAATCATCTCCGATCTTTCATTAGACTATCCACAGCGGTCACCCTACTGAAAATCATTCCCCACCGAAATTTCTTGTCACGTCATCACCCCACTGAAAACCTTAAACCCCCACAATGGTCACCCAACTGAAAACCTTCCCCACTATATGCCTTGGACCAATCACAGTGAGAGAAAGTGAGAAAGAGAGCGGGGAGCGGGAGCCGTGAAGCTGCTTTGGGCGGGGCCGCTGAAGGGGAGGGGCGGTGTTCCCGCTGTGGCCGCCGAAGGGAGCAAGCCCGCGGGAGGGGGCGGGGGAACCACTGCATGTGGTCTTAAAGACAATCATCTTAGACTATATGTAATAAAAGGTGATCAAAGCGTGATGTCTTTGGTCACGCCCTCACATTCTCACTCCTCATGACACACTCAAAGTGATTAGGGCGTGACCCATGACTTGTGACTATGGTCGAAGAAGAACCGGTGATGCCTCTTCCAATGCATCTCTTCTAAGGCACATCTTATCAAGTCCTCTCTCCTTACACATATATCAAGATTCATCAAGCCCCTTACATGATGCATATATTCAACAATGGATCCAAAAGCTTTTTAGATGGAGTTGAATTTTTTTTTAATTATTTCAGTTTCATTATATTATATATATTTTTTCTTCTGTTTAAGTCATGTCGGATTGAATCAGGACGGGTCGTGTTAAGAGAAAGTCAATCAAACTAAATTTCATATAAAAAGATATAATAAAAATACAATAAATCTAAAGTTATTTTCTGCGGATTTAATTTTTTTAGTCTATCTAAAACAATTTATAGGGAGACTTTTCTAATTAATCGTTTCTTCATCAAAGAGATATAACCATTAATTAAATTCTAATCATCAAGCCTCTTCACTCCAGGTATATTTATCTCCGAGAGGAATACTAAAGAGAATGACAAGGTAAAAAACAACAATAAACAAAGCTGACGGCGGGACAATATACCTTCATTATAATACCCGAAACAAGGTAAACGTTGACAAACCTCGTGTACAGACTGAGCTGTGACCCGGCACAACGCGTTAGACCCTTTTCGGTCCTCTGATTCTTCCCCATTTCCGACACCAGCGATCGCGATCATCCTGTTTCTTTCAATTTAGCCCCAAAACCACTTGGGATTTTGATAAACCTTTCATTTTTATTGTGTAAGTATGTATTCCTATCAAGATTTTAACTTCTGGGTCTGTTTAGTTTTTGTTTTGTTTTTTGTGTAGGGTTTCAATTTTCTGTCCACAGTGTAGTTTATGATTCCAAGTGGTTGAACGACGAACTCGTGATCTTGAATCGTGATTGTCGATATATTTCAGATTTTTTAAATTAAATTTGCTAAAAGGTTTGATTCTTGTGTTGATTAAGACAATTGATTGTTCTTGGTGTGTTTTATCTTCATGATTACAGTGATTTGCTTTTGTATGTTCATCTTTTTGTTCTGTAGCATGTTTCTTCATGACGAGAATGATAAAACCACGGAGAAGAAGATGATTACAAGCAATTATTAGTCAAGAACTCAATTTTTATTCAGTGAATGCAAAGGGTTTATGTATATTGATGCGTAAAATACGGTTAAATATATGTATATTGATGGTGTCAAATGAAGGTTAACTTGTCTAACAATCTGACACCCTATGCCTTTTTCTTAAGCTCCAGGTGAGCTAAAATTTGTAGAGCCTTTGTTTGCACTTATCAAATATATGGGAGCGCGTACTTCGAAGAGTTCTACCCCTAAAAAGGAGTCATCATATGCCAATGTGTATGGATCTCGCGAAGTTGACTCGAATCCTTCAAGATTGAACACATATGATTCTCCTCTTGAAAGAAAGCAAACAAAAGAAGAGGTACTTAGTCCTAAAAAGAATGTGACTGGATTTAGTAGTAAAGAGGATGAATTCTATGATGGGATACCTCGCATCCCTGCAACTTTGTCCGAGAAATCAAGATCTAGAAGCTTCCGGGTAGGTTCTATTACGTTGGCTACTTCTTAAAATATATAGAATGAGAGTTTGTAATCATAATGTAAAATACACAACACATTTCTTGAACAAGTCCTTTCTAGTTTATATGCTTGCTATAACTCTCTTATTTTTAACATTTTAGATGTTATGGTGTCAACACCATTACAAGATGTGGCAATTTTGAATCATTATTTGTGAACTGATCAATGTAGTTCGTGTTTTATCTGAAAAGGGTCAAATAAAAAGGTAGCTAAAATGGGAAACGGTCAAACGGATTGAAAGTCGCGAAAATTATGGTTTTAATGTAATGCATACAACATCCTAGATTGTTTTAATCAAATATTGAGATTATTATTTCTAAAAACTGAAAAGTAAAGTTTCTACAGTTCAATCCAACCATCTGTTTTGATCATACAACAAAAATTTCAAATTTTGACCAGTTACACAGCATGCCCATATTGCCATCTCTAACCATTATATTATGCTTGATGCTTTCAGGTGAGTGCACGCAAAGCTGGTACCTTAGGGATAGAAAAGGCTGTCGATGTATTAGACACACTTGGAAGTAGTGTGAAAAGTTTAAACTCGGGTAGTCCTTTTGTTATGGGACCCACAACAAAAGGCAATGAACTACGTATTTTGTCATTTGAGGTTGCTAACACTATCATGAAGGGTTCTAGCCTTATGAATTCTATCTCAACTAGAAATATAAAACATTTAAAAGAAGCAGTTTTTCCCTCTGAAGGCGTACAAAATTTAGTATCTAAAGACGTTGATGAGCTTTTAAGAATAGTTGCCACAGATAAGAGGTTCATAAATTGTTATTTTTTTCATGAACTGTTTATTTTGGTCTTATTTTGTTGATGGGATATGTGGATTTTTCAGGGCAGAGCTGAAAATCTTTACTGGTGAAGTGGTTCGGTTTGGAAATAGATGTAAAGATCCTCAATGGCACAATTTGGATGTTTATTTTGAGAAGTAACTTGTGAATTTTTATACTGTTATAGTATATCTTGTTATTAGAGGTGGCAGTTCAAGCTCATTTATTTATGAATTGGTCGTTTTAGTTGCGATTTACTTAAAACAGGCCAAATCAAAATTCTAGCTTTAAAGTTAATGATTTGAATAGGTTGGAATCCACCCAAAAAAATTTATTGCATGTGTCTTCTTATCTTTTTATTTTAAAGTTAGATTTTATTAAAATAATATTATTTTGTTAGTCATAACTAAAGCAATAGTTTTTTTATAGAAATTGGATAAAATCTAGAGGACTTGTACTAAAAGTGACCCATTTCAACCTGAATCCATTTCGACATGTTATCCAACCTACCCATCTTGCCACCTCTATTTTTTAATTGTTACGTAATTTTTACCCGGTTTTATATGTACCTCTTCTAGACAGGACAGGGGACTCACGCGTCCTAAGCAATTGAATGCAGATCCAGAAGTAACAATGGAGCAATTGCTAAACTTGGTTCAATATACAGCTGTAAGCATCCCAGATTATAATATATATTTTGCTTATTTGGAAGTTTGCAATTTTGAGCACCAAGATTGTATAATTAAATACAGATAATCACATATAATTATATAAGAATGTGTAATGATTTGTTAGTCAAATTCTAATTATTTAAGGTATTAATAGATAAAATGACCAAAAAAAATTTGCGAAAAAGGAGACGTGTTTTTATAAAATGAGCAGAAGTCTTGAAATGAAATGATAAATTAGTAACTTTTAGTCTAAATAATGTTTGTATGATGCTGGTTATTTGACCAAAGAGAGATTTGTTTATCCAAAACATTTACAATTGATAAGTCTAACTTGTAATCACAATATAGTTAGATTATTAGGCTAATTATGTGTTTACCTTTAATTATCATGGACTAAAGCTATCTATGTGTAAAATTTGACTATATATGTGTATGGTTTTATGAGAACAACTAATTCACACACTATTGAATCCTTCTCTTAAATAACACCTTTAGTCTACTATGGGACTTGAATCCTCAATTACATAGGGAGGGATACCTTTCTTACACTTGTTGATACAGCTAAGCCACATACCTTTGATATATAGAGTTAGTTATACACATAATACCTTCTAGAGTATGATAATTACAACTATAACTAGTCTAACACAAACAATCAGTTTCAAAGCATCGTTTTTGTGGGAGCTAAATGTTTTAAAGATCTAGTTTGAGATTTATAACATTTAAGAAACCTATATGAATAATGTACATGATGAGTTTGACTACCAATAATTCTAGACTCTCAAGTTGGAATGCATATAGAGGCATTATGGTTGCTTTCTAGATTCTTGTTGCACCCCAAATTGCAATCCATTTTGTTAATGGTCTGTTAATTGGTTAGTCCCACATTATATTTTTCATACTTAAGTTTCTTGTCTTTACATTCATCTATTTATTGTCATCCATGGTTCATCATGTATTTTGTACAAAAATGATTTTCTATGAATAACTAGCAGAAATCACAAATTATTATTTTACTTGGTATTAGAGCTCATCCATCACCTTTTGGGATACAGGATTTATACCGTGAGCTATGTGTATTGGACAAACTAGAGCAAGATGACCAACAGAAGAACCGAGGAAGACCTAATTCAATTCCCAATCAAAAAGGTTAAACCATAATTTTATGACATACATATCTATTTGGGAATTACATCTCATGATGGTTCCAAAACTTGCAATGTTTGATTTTACATATATTGAAATTTGAGTAAATTACTAATTGTGTCCTAAAATGTAGCGATATGCTGGTTTTGTCCTTTAAATTCAAAAATTATTAGGGATGTCCCTATTTTGAAATTTTTGCACTAGTTATGTCCTTTGTCACTAACTCGTTAAATGGTCCCGTTAAAAATCCCATGCTCTAATCACGTGATGGGTAAAATCGTCAATTCATCCCATGACCAAACATTTAACCCTAATAACCCATTGAAGAACACAGAGGATTGGGGGATGCTCAGATGGAGGTTCCAGTCACATTCTCAGCAAAGGACTAGATTAACGGTGGCGCACCAGACGGCTTCCGACGCCGATCGGCAAACGTCGGAGATCTGCGACCTTCACCCTCTGATCTGTACGTACCTTCTGTTTCTTCAAGATCTGAATAAACAGCTCTGAAAGATTTCACCACCAGAAGAGTGTTCCAACAGATCTGTAACGGATACAACGCCGTCGTTTCAGCCGCCGACATCTTCCGTTGCCGGAGGAAGCGTAGAAGGAAGCATTCCAAAAATGGCAGGCAGTTGTCGTCTCTAGGCATAGCAGCTCTAGCTCTGTTGTTCTCGTCGAGGAAACACACTCTAGCAAAATCGTCAAATCATACGCCAACGGTTGCCGATATGCGACTTTCATCCTCTGATAACCTAGATGATTCTATTCATCTGAGCATCCCAATTCTCCGTGTTCTTTTTAGGGTTAAATGTTTGATCATGGAAGGAGAAGGGGATGAAATGACGATTTTACCCATCACGTGATTGGAGCATGGGATTTTTAATGAAACCATTTAACCGAGTTAGTGACAAAGGACATAACAGTGCAAAAATTTCAAAATAGGGACATCCCTAGTAAATTTTGAATTTAAAGGACACAACCAGCAAATCGCTACATTTTTAAAGGATACAATCAGTGATTTACTCTTGAAATTTTAATAAAAATTGTTTACCTATAGATCAGATGTCTAAAATTCTTTAAGTAAAGACATGGTTACGAAAAGTTGTTGTATTTCGTTATTGTGTTCGTAGTAAAAGGAAATGTTTTTTTTTTCTTCTAAACAACTCCAAATGACTTTTAGATAATCCTATTTTGCTTTTTGCAGGTCGTGAGTTGTTTCTTAAACAAGAACTGAAAGGCCAGAGGAAGCAAGTAAAGCTTCTTCAGAAGAAATCGCTCTGGTCTAGGAGTATGGAAGATGTAAACCTGTTACCCAACCTGCCCATCTAGCAATCTCTAATTTCTGTCATTAATTCCTACTTTAAATTAACTGTATTTTGATATATTGATAGATCGGGCTTACTATCTTCTGATACAGGTTATGGAAAAGCTCGCAGATACCGTCATCTATCTAAACCGACAGATCAAAACCGCTTTCGAATCTGCATGTATGTTCTCATGTTGTTTGCAGGTCTTAGCTTCATATAAAATATTTCTTCTATCACTTGAAAATTACAAAAAAAATAAAAAATCCATCTTTTATTGATTCTATTGTTTTGGCCTACAAGATTTTAGTGGTTACACATTATTCAACTGTATGTTAGACAAAAAGCAAACCTTTTCATGAGACTATGATCATCCACATTTGTTTGTGTTTATGCTCATGGTATCTAAGTTTTTATGGCGGTATATGATAATGCAGCATCAAGTGGTCCCCCAAACATGCAGCATAAACTTGGACCTGCTGGTCTTGCATTGCATTATGCTAATATTGTCCTTCAAATCGACTCAATCGTGAGTACACATGTTCTTTTTCTATTTACTTATTGAAGTTTGGATATTGGTCCTACATGCACCATATACTTGTGTGCAAATTCTTGCTTGAATTTCAGTTTTGGTAACTTTCAGACTGGTTGTTTCACACGGGTGATCTTATTTTGTTAGGTTTCTCAAAGCAGCCCGATGACTTCCATTGCAAGAAGCACATTATACCATAGCCTGCCACCTGATATAGAATTATCTTATCGGTCCAGATTAGCTTCATTTCATGTAGGAAAAGAGGTATGTTATATCTTCATCTCCAGTTGAATAATATTAGGTTATTGTGGCAATTTTGACCCGTTGGCTTTTGAACAGATCAATTTATGTTATGTTTTAATTCAAAATAGGCCAAATAAAAAATCATAACTAAACAGAATACAAGTGGAATTGGTCAAAAGGACATTATAAATACATTATTTCGACCCAAACCTGCACCTCTACGGCTCTACTATAATTCTATAACATCCAGTTTTTATAAATTTTTATTAAAACATGTGCAGAAATATGGCCTCAGTTTTTTTTTCAAATTTTCGGCATGACTTGCCTTGAAAACGTAGTTTCCTTACGAAAGATAAATCTGCTCAAAATTTCACTTTATATATCAAGTGAACTACTACTTGTAAAACGAATTTTTATCCCAACGTAATTAGTGTTACAAAACATTACAACCATAGAAATTTGGCCTGCCATAACTATTTATCAAAAGAAGCTATAAACATGTTCGACCCAAGTTTAAGCTTCATCAAATTATATTAACACAAGTCGTGCAAAAGACTTGTATGATCGATCCAAGATCTGCTTTGTTCCTTATTATGGCAGAGTTTTACCTACAAATTTTCACCCAATAACATATTAGCTATGAAATTCCAAACCATCAATTACATATCATGTAACTAAATTTTCATGTTATTTTTACTTAATTTTTGTGAAAATAACGTTAAAAGCGTTGCGTTGGTCGGTAAATCTGGCATCATGAGCCGGGGTTCTCGTTGGAGGCAACATCTTGATTCCTATGAGGTAGAGGTATGGTTGTTTACATCTTACCCTCCTCGGACCCTAACCTAGCTTTGCTAATGATGATATGTACTAAGTACGATGATGTAACTAAATACATATATACTCCTCATTTTCCTAAGAATACAAGAATTTAAGTTCACACTACCATCACCTTCACTGAAATAAAAACTATATATTGCACCTTCATTGAAATAAAAACTATATTACTGACAACAATATCACGAAATACATATTACCCATTAACCACCATGTCAATGATTTACATCTCATATTCATTTTATGTCTTGTTATCCACCATGATTGAGATTAACGTCACTTCATTCATCATTAAGAGGACTAAACCTTACAACTATGACTGATGTGTGATCCTTATAAATCCTGCCATAACAAGATTGTAACCTCAACCATCAGGTAGTATATTCAAAATTTAAAAAGAAACCGCCATTTAAAACAACCTACCACTTGATTATTGTATTGCTTCAAACCTTTATTTCCTATTAAACTCTTTATAAGTCAGTGTGCGTGCATATGTATATTACATGCATACATACAAGTATATTCACAATGTCTAAATCTATTTACATGTATGCGTATAATTATATTCCACCAAGATCTTTGACCCATTTGCTACACATGATTTGTTTATCATATCTATTACAGTTATCTACATTTCACCATACTTATTATCTTCCACCATACTTAATTCTATTTGCATGCATACATATAATAACCAAGATTTGTACTTTAACCGTTTGCTACACATAATTTGTTTACCATATTTATGACACTTATCTACATTTGGCCATACTTATCATCTTCCACCCAACCGTTAAAGTTCTAATCTTTCACAAAATATATTGTATACTAACTTTCAAATTATGATAAATTTATGGTTTATATTCACATCTTTGTTTATATGAACCATTATTTAAACACATTTAGGTAAAACTCGTCATAACCGCATTCCATGAGTTTATTTAATCGAATGTTGGATCCATAGCACATCTATTGTGTTTATATACACGATTTTAGGTTTAAATAACCATTAAAACACAATTTCTCATCCCAAATGGATCATCTTCCTCAACTCACCATCATAAACCCTAATTTTTTAGCTCTTGCACAATAAACCATATATGCAATGCAATGGTTAAAACCACTGTTGTAAAAGTCGTTCTACAAGGCCGAGTACTCTCCGAGTACTCGCTCCAAGGTGTTGTTCCGAGTCCGAGTACTTCCTGAGTATTACCCGAGTACTCCCGCCTAGGGCCGAGTACTCTCCGATTACTCGCTCCAAGGACCTGTTCCGACCTAGGAGCGCCTAGCGATTTTTGCAACCATGGTTAAAACACATTATATTTAAGGTAATATAAGTTTAGAATCCTAATAATACCCAATTTTAACCCGAATTTAGTCCTTTACAAACCCTAATTCGAAACACACCTTCAACAATTCAATAATGACTTAAAATTAGGAAGAAAAGGCTTACCTTAATGATTCCACAACCCTTATTGAAGTTAGACATCTATGGATTCATGAGTTTTACTCATTCTCTCCCTCTTCCATTGTTCTCCCTAAACCACAACCCTCCCACTTTTTTCGATTATGAGTACCCTCTTCCCTTAATAGACACACACAATGTTAAAAAACTTGTGTATTACACGAGTTGAAAAAATAATAGTTAAATAATAATTAGTAATGATAATTCATAGATTACAAGTCAGTTGAAGAATTTAATTGATAATAAACAAAATTTCGAATTTGAGATATATTCTTTTATTATTAAATTTCTATTAAGTATATAAATTTATATTAGCTATGTAAAATGTATCTTTTTAATATCATTATTATTATTTTTTTGAACAACAAATTTTCCCCCCATTGTCCATTATGGGACTAGAACCCTCAACCTATTTTAGGGAGGAACACCTTAACACACCTTGATACCATTGGGACAAATGCCCTTTGGTTAATATCATTATTATTTAACTGGAGAGAGAAGTAGGATAAATAAAGGTGAGGAAGCTCTTGATAATGACATGTGCCATCTCATTTAATTAAAGAGATACATGAAAAACATGTTGAATTAAGACGTACATGTCTCTCTAGTTACTTATCAGTGTTTGTATATCTTTGAATGGTGCTTTCTATACACCTACAACCCCCACTTTCACTAATATATTTTATTTATTATTATAACTAGGTTAAAACCCATGTATCACTTGGGTTTAATATATATAATTTGTTAAAATTGTTAATTTATCTCTTCTATTATATGGGTTGAATAAATATAAGTTTTTAAGTTTTTATTTATATATTTTATAATTATTTTACTTTCGTTCAAATTTTTTTACTTTTGATTATTTTTTTATTTTAATATTAGTTTTCATTTATTTAAATAGATAATGTATTATTTTAAACATAATTATTCATTATTCATTATTCATTATGTAATAAGAGAAAACTTTTATATGTATAGATTTTTTTAATAATTTAATAGTTCTAACTTCTAAACACCCCCTTCAACTTTAAAACTTAAAAAAAACCCACCATAGATTATTAGTTTTTTTTAATAAATTAATTTTTTAATATTACCCTTCTCTATATAAATTATTTAAATGAGCTATATTTGTTCTAGCAATATAATACAATTCGTTCCTGCAGCTTGATGTTACAGCTATTAAAGCCAAAATGGAAAAAACTCTATGCTGGTTTTCTCCTGTTGCCATCAACACAGCTAAGTAAGCATATTTCACCTGTTTTAACCTTTTTACCGTTTCAGCTGACGAACTAATCAGATTTTGTTTCTTGTTTCCGATAGGGCTCATCATGGTTTTGGTTGGGTTGGCGAGTGGGCGGACACCGGGTGAGTCAGCAAATCTGTTTTGGAATACTGTTTAGCATTGGAAGTTATCAGAGGTGACAAACTGGACGGGTTGGGAAAATTGAAAATCTTGATAACCTTATCAAATAGGACAGGATAGTACAAATGAAGTCGACCCGCAAACACTTTGATATTCTTTCTTTTCTAACTAGTTAACGCGTTAAATATATTAATAAAAGTATATAATTATGATAATAAGCTAAACCCAATCGACCCGTTATAGATAAAAACATAACCCAAACAAGCTCATATGCATATATACAGAATTAACTTGTTTGTGAATTATGCAGTTCGGGAGGAGGGAGGAAACCAAACGGGCTGAACGATATAAACCGTGTTGAAACATTTAACCATGCGGACAGAAGGACGACAGAAGCATATATCGTCGAACTATTGTTGTGGCTCAACCATTTGACAAATCAGTTAAAGATTGTTGCAGATAATGAAGAAGTGGGGTCAAACCCGGACTCCCCAAAATTCGCCAATCAGCAATCGTCACAGATCGGTTCTGCTAATTTAAATGTTCCACGCGAAAAAGATGATGATTTGGGGCACAATGAGAATCAAATCACGAGTCATGGTAGCAGGAATTGATGAGGCTACTGGCAATCTTCCGGTTGTTGACTTTGACTTCGGACACTTGACTGGAAAAGCTACTGGTGGTTTTGCCAACAGCATCTAGAATGTGAGACCCTGAAACTTTATTTTTTATTTAATTTTTTTTGTAATTTTTGTAGTGTAAAAAAAATAAAGAAATAAAATATAAAAAGTGGTTGTATATTATATACCCTGGATGCTTTAGTTTGTACGTATAAATAAACACAAGGGTTTGTAATATGAGGATGTTCATAATGTGGTTCCATTGGTTTTCATGAACTCTAGGCCAAAAGAACCATTTACCAAAACACAAAAGAACCAACCCGAAAATACCCAACCCGAAAAAACATATTACCTGAACCCGAAAACTTAGAATGGTTCGGTCTTTAGGTACCCATGAGGCCTGTTCGGGTAAACCTGAAAAACCCGAACTAGGGTTCTAACTTCTAAGGGGTGGTTCCATTATTTGATTTTTAAAGCCTCTGTATATTTTGAGATTGTTCAAGAAATGTATGGTTTGGTTAAACATGTTTTGGTTATCTCATGGTTAAACATTTGAAATTTTTAAGGAAGTGTATGTTTTGGTTTAACATGTTTTTATTTTATTTGTTTGAAAAATAAAATATTAGTTTTTCAAATATTACCAGAGAACTGTTTAACCTAGCCCGATTAAACCTGAGAACCGAAACCCGAGAACCAATTGAACTGAAGTTATATGGTTCGGTTCTCGTTCCAATTTCATATTACAAAAACCCGAATAACCCGAAACCCGAGGAACCAACCCGAACGACACCCCTGGTTGGGTCCGCTAGATCGACAAAAAGAATGTTGATGTATGAGTGGTATGGACTTTTTTCTTAATTTTAATTTAAAATCATTAGTTTTGTTAATTTTTATTAAATAATTGTGGAAATTATTAGTATTATACATGAGAATGTATTTGAGGGGTGTTTGTTCGGTATGACGGAAACATAATATGCTAGCACAGACATTTGTAATTAATTCATTGGTATAATACCCTAAAACTTGACTAGTCGTAAAAGCGATTGTTACATACCCTATCGTAATACCCAGAATCACAAACCTATTGCGAGGTTTATACCGATAATAAAAAAAATGAAACGTTAAAAGCATGGGCGGCTCTGAGAATTAAGGTGCCCCGGAGGCCCGGATGAACCGAAAAAAAAAGCCCCTAGAAAATACAGATATTATAACGGGGGTGTTCAAAAAAACGAAAACCAAACCGTATTTTTAACTGAAAAAACCAAATTATGTTCCTAACTGAATTCGGTTTTCGGTTCGGTTCCTAATTATATCCAAATTCCGAATTCGGTTCCTAATCTTATCCGAATTCGGAATTTTGTTTTTCAGTTTGGTTATCGGTTTCAATTTTTTTTGAAGTCGGTTCGTTCGGTTTATTTGGTTAACCGGCTAGCGACTCTCCTAGTAGCGAAGGAAAGGGGCATTCGGGAAGCGACTAGTCGCTTCGCCAGAAAACTTAAATCATATTTAAATTTGTTATTTTATTAATCGTATATAAGGTAGAATTAGATTCGGTTTTTAACCGGTTTATTTGGTTTATAATCGGTTTATTTGGTTGAATTTGGTTTCAAACCGGTTCATATGGTTTTTAATCAATTTATTATGTTTGTTCGGCATTAACCAAAACCGAACCAAACCACTTTCCGAATTCGGTTCGGTTTTCGTATAGGGAAAAAATGAAAAGTGAACACCCCTATTTTAAAGGGTATGATTTTCTATACTTTAAAGGGAAATATTTTTTGTACCTCCTAAACCACGTGCATATAAATAGTTATTTTTAGTTATCATCAACTTGTTGGTTCTCGTTTGAATGAATTTATATATATATAAGAGGCAGATCAAATACATATGTTGCTTAACGTACAAAACGTATGATGGATTCTGGACCCTTTGATCAAAGTAATCAATAGTAAGATTTAGTGATCCCTACTTTATACAACTTTCTCCACAAAATAAGCGTAAATTATAACTGGAATGGCAAAAGAGGAACAATCATATTTTATATGTTATAACAAGTTCCACTCGTTTTTTAAAAATTAAATAACTTTTACATACTTTATTATTTTTTTAAAAAAATTACACCATAAAATTGAGAATTTTATTATCTTTAATTTGAGTATAATATTGTTATAATTTTTTTAGGTTTTTTTTGGTGAACCGTGATTATTGGTACGTGATTATTGGTACGTGATTATACAGTTGATCCTTTGATCATACATGTTAAATAACGGTCCGTGATTTTCATATAGCGTGGTCCGTGATTATGTGGGTAGTGATTATACATTTTGTACTGATTATGTGTGTTAAAAACACGGTCTGTGATTGTTATATAATGCGGTATGTAATTATTGGTCTGTGATTATCCATGTGGCCCTTGATTATAGGTGTTAAATATCAGTCTGTAATTTTATAAATCACGATCTGTAATTTTATATGGATGATAATGTCCCTTACCCTGATGACACATTGCGCAATCATGTGGCTTCCTATCTTTAGCACGTTAATACTAATATGTACGTTAACCGTCCCCTATATATATACCATGGTTGGAAGACGCTAAGCGCTAGTCGGGCGGTGAGGTACCGCCTAGGGATTAATCGGGACTAATCGGCGCTAGACAGGTTGGAATTTTTGTATGTAATTTTACAAATATATATTATATACATACATCAATATCAATAATTTAACATAAACTTCAAAAAATTTTTAAAATAAACTTCAAAAATACTAAGGGGCCGTTTGGTTGGGTCTGAATCATTAAGTGCTGAATGATTAAGATGTCTGAATGGTTAAGAGGGTCTGAACCATTAAGTGCTGAACCGATTAAGACTGTTTGGTTAAGATGTCTGAATGAAAATAAAAAATAAAAAAAATCTTTTTTTTTTGGTACACATCTGAGTAAAAACCCTTTTTCTTTACCCTCCTTCCCCTTTTTCTTAACCTAAACACCCACGCACTAATCATTTCGATCTACCACAAGGGAAGAAGAAGAAGTCAGGGCGGTGGAGACGAGCGGCGGCAGAAGAAGAATCCAGGGCAGCGGCGACCAGCGGCGGCAGGAGAAGAAGCCAGGGCGGCGGCGACCGGCGGCGGCAGAAGAAGCCAAGGCGGTGAGGTCGTAGGTTGCGGACTTGCGGCAGAAGAAGAAGGTAGGGCGGTGAGCGGCGATTTGGACAAGGGAAGCGAGCGGCGGTGGGTCACATAATTGATGTGTGTGGCGGTGCATCTGGGTCACATAACTGAGCTGCGATGTAGCGACGGGGAGAGTGGGGACAAGGAAATCAAGCCTCTTTTTTTCCATTCAGACTGATTCAGACTTGTTCTCAAGTCTGAATCATTCAGACCTCCATTCAGACATTCTATCCCATTCAGATGTGATTTTTTTCACCAAACAAACGGTCTGAATCTGAACCATTCAGATTCAGACCCATTCAGATGCTACCAAACAGCCCCTAAGTCAAGTACTTCAAAGTTCAAACTTAAACACCGAGTTCAAAGTTTAAAGATGAATTTCAATGTTAAGTGGCTGGATTCGATGTTTCAGAGACATATTAAAGATTTTGGGTTAACAAATGTCTAAATAATCATGAGGTTGATCCTTTTTTACCATAAAAGAGTCACAAAAAAGTCAAAAAAAACAAAAAAATAAAAATCTGACTAAGCCGCCTAGCGCCTAGGCACCGCTTAAGCCAAAATCGACACAGTAAATGGCCGCCTACGCCGATTTTTACTACAGTGATATATACGTATATTTGAAAAAAAAATTGTGCCCCCAGAAAAATGGGCCCGGGACGGAGGTCGGGTTTGCCCCTTCCCCGGACCGCCCCTGGTTAAAAGATATTAATTAGAGTTAAAAGCTACAAAAAGACCAAAAGAATGCACTTTTCATAAAAAAAATAAAAATAGACCATTTTCAACGGTTTATCAGTTAAAGTAAAATTAACTTGACACGCATAGACGGATTTACCATGCATTGAGGGGGTGGCAAGGCCCCCACTCAAAAGATATTTGTTAGTGTAAATTTCTTTGAAAATCAAACTAAAAAACATTAGGCATCCGTGTGTTTTACTAAGAGGCACTTAATCAAATTAAAATTTCAGGTTATTCTTCATTTTTTTGTTGTTAGATTATATTAAGAATCCAGATTTTGAAATCACTTGAGCTACAAGTTATTTCACATCGAATTCTTGGTAGATGAAGATGAATAAGGTTTTGTTTTGAATATACGAATTTAACTGACTAAGTGACTCGCATTTCAAGTTTTGCGAAAGTGATTATAGTGTATATAACATTCTTTTAACCTTAATTTATTATCTCTTTTAACAAACTCATTTTGACTTTTTTAACCGGCCTATTTTGAGTATTTTTGACCGACCCGTTATTTAACTGTTTTAGTCACATCGTTTTCAACTATTTGTATTTGGCCCCCACTGACGAAAATTTCTAGATCCGTCAGTGTTGACACGTGAACTACTATTAAATTTTAACAATCTTGTTGTAGAATGCTATACATAAGACTCTATAGGCTTTAATCGTAAATAAAGTTTGAAAAACAATATCTTGTAATTACTTTTTATGGTTCATGTGAATGATTTTTGTTGTGTATATAATATCTTATGCCAATGTGAGACTAGCCCACTTGATAGAGGCTTTGCCTCTTAGAATGGGAGGTCATGGGTTCTAACTCATGCAATGGTGTAAGTATTGTGGAGTAGTTTAGGAGAAGATAACATTTGCCGTTCAAAAAAATATAATATCTTATGCAAGTTATTAATGCTGCTTTAAATAAGTTTAGTATAAATATATATAATTATTAAAATGCATGTAATGTGGAAGTGCAAGTATGGTAAGGGTATTTGTTAGAGTTAAACAATGCGGACCTTGAAAAACATGTTTAAATGGAACCGAAAGTCATGGGGTAAATATTTTTTTTCCGGTCGTTATGTTTTGGGCTAAAAAATCAGGTTGAAAAATGGTAATTCGGATCGGGTTAAACAATTTAAATTTTAAAATATCAAATATTTGTTCCACTCAAACAAATAAATATGTTTGTATCAAACTAGGCATAAAATATTTAAGACGAAACGGTGATTATCAGGAAGAAAAATCACAATTTAACGCGACAACCTTTAATCTTTTTGAGCTCATTGATTATACACTCCGAATTAATATGTAAATAAGTAATGTTCGATAGTTCAAATCCATTTTAATTTTTAAGGCCCAAAACAAGCTTTAAACTTAAGATCGGCTAAATAATCAGATAAGAACCGACACCGTGAACATTTAAAGGTAATGTTAAAACTTACAATATTAGTTTAACTTTATTACTTTTTAAAATCCAAAGGGTTTAGGAAGAAAAATCGAAAGAGCCGGGCTCAATACCTATAACATTTTTCAACCAAAAACTACGTACTATATCGAGGCTTCTAACCAGAAAAACGGCAGGGGCCGGGCACCCCCGGGCCTCTTAAAACCTCCGCCCATGAGTTGAAAAAGAATACAGTTGATTTTAAAATAGTTATAGTAATTTGTAGTGTCGGCTCAACCATTATCAATGCTCAAGGCGGATATGAAATACGAGGCATATGTTCAAACGTGGAATCAGCAGTATTATTAAGGATAATTGGTTTGGTTTCGATTTGTTCATTTTAAATAATTTAAAATCAATCCGTTAAACAAACTAATCCTTAATAGGAATTTATTTAACCAATTGATATATGATAAATTATGAAACAAAAATATGTTTTTAGAGTGAGGCCCTAAAATTTTAAATAACGTAATCACCCGTTTAAATTTTTCAAAAAAAAAAACGGACTTGAAAACATGATACAGCCGGTAACTATGTAGATGCGTTTGTAAGTGTATGTAATTCATTGCCATGATGATGGTTTAAAGATAATTCATGTTAGAGGCCGTTTATTTGGGTCTGAATCATTAAGTGTTGAATGATTAAGATGTCCGAATGGTTAAGAGTGTCTGAATGGTTAAGAGGAGTTTGAATGATAACTATTTGGTTGCACATCTGAATAAAAATAAAAAATTAAAAAAATTCTTTTTTTTGTTAAAAACCCTATTCCCGATCAAGGTTCCCAATCACCGCCGCAGCCCCGTCCGTCCACCGCCACATCCCCAACCTCCACCGCTGCATCCCTGACCTTCACCGCCACATCCCTGACCTCCATCGCCGCATCCCTCTTTTTTCAGAAAACCCTAAGCCTTGTCCATCGTATTCACCGTCCCTTCATAGGTCACCGTCATCACCGGTCACCGTCTTCACTGGTCGTCGTCGTAACAATCGGTTGAGTGCTCGATCATCATTACCGCCATCATCACCGTTCGGTGCTCGATCATCGCAACAGTAGGTCATCCTCATCGTCATACTTGCGAGCGGCTGAGAAAGGCGGCGACGGGATGGTGGTGGTTCCGACGAGATGGATTTGGTTCACGGTTGGTAGATCGCCGACATGGAGAGCTTCGGTGGTTGATGAATGATGAGGTGTTCCCCTTTTGATCGAGAGGTTTCCTTCCATTCAGATGGTTTCCTTTCCATTTAGACTTATTCTCAAATTTGAATCATTCAGACCTTCATTCAGACCTTCTGTTCCATTCAGATGTGTTTTTTCCTCCAAACAAACGGCCTGAACTTGAACCATTAAGATTCAGACCCATTCAGATGATACCAAACAGTCCCTTACTCGTCAATAAATATCAAAATATTATGTCAACATTGTATGTAATTCAATAAAACATAATTTACTCAATTTCTTTCTAAACTAACAATATATTTATATGATAATGTATTAGTTAATTGTGTTAACATTCTTTACGACATAACTTATTCATAACTTTTTCAAATATGTTTTTGACGTGTTTTTATTAAATATAAAACTTATCTCCTATATTATATACGATATAGTTTTTTATGATAGTTTTCTTTGTTAATTTAATACACACACATATATATAATCGTTGGTTATATCGACCTATAGTGACTTGCTGTTAGTGAAAATAAGACTGACACTGACATTAACTTAATAACATCTCACTGTTTTATAAATGTTTTCTATATTTTTTTGATCTCCAAATTCGCGTCGTTGTACCTTTATACATTTGTTTTATACACATCGAATACAACATACATGATATATTTCGTATACACACCGCTTCACACGCTTTCGGTTTTGTTTTTCTTATATCCTTTCTATATCGTAACATATATGACACAATAATGTTGTATATTTACATCTTAATTTATCTTAAATTTCATATACCGCAGCATATATGGTACAATAATTCTGTCCATCGACGTTTTAATGTCCATAATTGCCCAGTTATCAATTCATATGTTTCTTTTAATTTAATCACAAGTTAAACCGTCAAAGTATTAATTATATCGTTCGCGGTTCCTGATATGTAACTTTTCATTCAACTTTAACCATCTATCATATCTAATACTCCATCTGTAAAGATCAAGACGATTCATCCAGCAAAGTTAACCTGATAGTTAAGGTTGGGTCCTTTTGCCTTGAAAATCAGGGTTCAAGTCTCACTGGTGACACTATAATGGATACCATGTAAGAGGAGGAATCTTGAGTTTAAGAGTTTAATCTCGTGTTTTGAATCAATGGTTAGCGAGTGTTTACCTATTACACTGGGTTCCTACGCATCGATGGGTACAATCTCACGATTGGTGATCGATGAATCGATCTTAGTTACCAACCACTAGGATAACTAAAGATAACACGACAGGTTCTAGGGGTGTCGTTCGGGTTGGTTCCTTGGGTTTCGGGTTGCTCGGGTCGGGTTATTTGAGTTTTTGTAATATGAAATTGGAACCGAGAACTGAACCATTTAACTTTGGTTTAATTGGTTCTCGGGTTTAATCGGGTTGGGTTAAATGGTTCTCAGGTAATACTTGAAAAACTAATATTCTATTTTTCAAACAAATAAAATTAAATCATGTTTAACCAAAACATGCATTTTCTTAAAAATTTCAAATGTTTAACTATAACATAACTAAAACGTGTTTAACCAAAACATGTATTTCTTCAACAATCTTAAAACATATAGATGCTTTGAAAATCAAAAAATGTTACCGCCACTTAGAACCCTAGTTCTGGTTTTTCGGGTTTACCCGAATAAACCTCGTGGGTATCCAAGGACCGAACCATTCTAAGTTTTTGGGTTTGGGTAATAGGCTTTTTTGGGTTGGATATTTTCGGGTTCGGGTAAAAAACACACCCCAAGTTCCTCTGCCGTTTAAAAAAAAAAGACAATTCCATTCCGGACGAAACGGCGTCGTATCAAGGACATACAAAAGCTTCTGGAAGCGTCTTATCTGTTACCATAATAAATCTCCATCACTAGGGTTTTGTTATCCGCTTCACTTCCATTTCATTACCTACCAACACATTATCTTCTCTCCATACGGTAATTGCATGATTCTTACCTTCAAATTCTAAATCAATCTTATAATTTTCGCATTGCATTTTGATTTCATGCTATAGATTTTGTTTCAAAGATAAGAACTGAATCGAAACAGAGGTATTATACTAGCGTAATCCGTCTGATTTTGCTTTTGTGATTTGAATTTAGCTCATGGCAGCTGCTCAGATGACCACCGCGGCTTCGTCACGTGTTTTACTTCCACCGTTTGATGGTTTCATGCCGTCAACAATCAAGGTTTCATCTGTGTCGTTTAGAACTGGTGGTGGATTGTCTCTCAGATCAACCCGTGGACTCGTTGTCAAAGCTGCCACTACTGTTGCCCCAAAGGTTAATCGCTACATCACCCTTGTCAATTTTTTTACATTAAATAATTACAAATCTCCTGCGTTTGAAGTTCTTTACGGGAACTACATTAATATTGAAGGTTAATTTCAGTTACTAGGTGTTGAGTCAATTTCTGTCTTGATTCTTTGGCAGCAGCTTAGTTTCCATGACAGATATAACCTGGATTTCTTGTTTGTTTTGATTATATTGTTTTGGGTTTTCTTGCAACTGTGTCTGCTGTTTTTAATTTCTCTTAAGAAGCATTGTGATTTACTATCATAGTATCATTCAATCTAACATTAGACTGAGTCTCCTCTTTGTGAAGTCATAGTACATTAAACTGGTTCTCCTCTTTGTGAATCCATATTACATTAGATTGGTTCTCTCCTCTGAGAAGTTTGCTCAGTGGTGGCTAACTTGTGAAGATAGAAATTGAGAATGGTTCAAGTACTTAGCTTTTAGGACTTTGTGTTTTGGTTTTGTTTCAAGCCTAGTTATCGAACACGCATGCAAGGCGTAAAAGGTGGGCCTTTGGCCATAGCTCAAGGGCTTAAAATGGAGGGTCCCAGGAAAGCAAGGCGCAGAGCAAAAACATACCATTTTTAAGGGTTTTAATGTTTTAGGATTGTTTAGGGTTATTTTAGCTAGTTTAGGATGTTTTGGGCTATATACACTCCATCTTTTGGATGTTTTTGACCAGTTTGGCTAGAATTTGCAGAATATTGCTGGAATTTACAGGATTAGTATCTTGGGGATTTCACTGGAAGCTCGCCTTGGTGCCTGGATTGCCACTGGGCATTTTGAATCTGCAACTCTTACATTTGAATCTTCATTAATGTAGAAATGCTATTATCTATGATGTTTTGAATAATCTTGTTTTATTTGTTACTTATATTGGATCTTTCTTTGTATTAGATGTATATGCTCTCTTCCAGTTTTCTTTTTTAAAACAATAGAATTGAACGTAGGTTGGTTGTTCCACTTTCCAACCTGCCAAGTTTGCATCATTGATAATTCTATGATCCATGCATACCATTTCCTGCTGATGCATGATTTTCATTTTGTCTTGCAGTACACTACATTGAAGCCGTTGGGTGATAGAGTGCTGGTGAAGATTAGTGCTGCAGAGGAGAAGACTTCTGGTGGTATTTTGTTGCCATCAACAGCACAGTCAAAACCTCAAGGGGGTGAGATTGTTGCAGTTGGAGAAGGCAGAACAATTGGGCAGCACCAGGTGGATGTAAGCGTGAAGGTAATGCTTGCCTTTTGATGTTTGTTGTATATAGGTAGAGATTGAAGTTTTAACTCATTTGCTCAATATAAATTGGCCTGGTTGAATTTGTTTTGACTTATAATTTTCAAATAAATCTTTTATCTAAAAAGGGATTGAATTAAACTGGATTGAACTTGTCTAAAGCATACAACCTTCTAGATTGCTCTATTGAGAAATTTGGATCATTATTAAGATGATTTATCTTTTGCTTTAGTGCATTTATATTATATGTTTATTGCCTATAAAAGTAGGCAAAAAAATTAATGCTGACCAACTCTACCTGTTTTGACCTGAATAGAAGATTACTCATTTTAACCCAAGTCACTTATACCTGTTACCCTAGCGACATATTTGCTGCCTCCAGTATCAGGTTATTTGATTATATGTGCTGAAAAGATATCATTTTTCAGACTGGCACACAAGTTGTATATTCCAAGTATGCTGGAACAGAGGTTGAGTTCAATGGATCAAACCATCTCTACTTAAAGAAGATGACATTGTTGGTATTCTTGACACGGATGACATAAAGGATTTGAAGCCCCTTAATGATAGAGTTCTCATCAAGGTTTGCCTGCCTCTTTTTGACCTTTTGTTATTATGTAATTCTACTTTGTTTTAAGGAAACAGTAACTTGGTAAACAAAATTTAAATGCCTTAATTGATTATTACTTGGCTTAACTATGTTTTGATTTGACAATTTGAGTGCAAATAAGATAGAAAAGCAGTTAGATTGATGGTTTTGTTTGCCTGGAGTAATTATTTGATCTGCTTGTCCTCATTGTTGGTCAACAAAAAATTTCTTGTGCATGTATTCGGTAGAAACTTGGCGTAAAAGTTTTTGATCTTGCGTTTACAACGACTTCAAGTGTTTCAATTCATTTCAAATGTTTGAAACTTGGTGAATAGGTTATGGAGGCCGAGCAAACCACAGCTGGTGGCTTGTTGCTCACACAGGCAAACAAGGAAAAACCCTCCACTGGCACGGTAAGTGATAAGCCACACATTACATACTTTTTGCATGTATGAAGTTTCAGATTCAAGACTATAAATGGGTCGATTTGTGTTGTGTTTTATCGGATGTGCAGGTGATTGCGGTGGGGCCCGGCCCATTAGACGAGGAAGGAAACAGGAAAGAGTTAACAGTGTCTGCAGGTAACACTGTTCTTTACTCCAAATATGCTGGGAATGATTTCAAAGGGAGTGATGGTTCAGAGTACATTGTTCTACGAGCATCAGACATCATGGCGGTTCTTGCTTAGTTTGGTTTAAGGTAAAATCGGTTTTGTAATCAGACCTCGAAACAACATTTTTTTGACATACGAGCAGTTGTACGCGGCACAGAGTTTGTAGCCCGAAAAGCGGAAATCATATTCGATAAAAGATATCATGTTTTTCATTTGAATTTGCATATTCTGATGCACGATAGTTACATAATTGACCTGTTACATCATGTAAGATGAAATGTAACATCCTAGACTATCATGACAAACTTATACAAGTGAGTCTCGTAGAAATTAACATGCATCATTCTAGGCTATTATGCTAGAGTTGGTAAAACAGATACATATCCATGTCTAATTTCATACATTTTTTTAAATAATAAAAATTATGATGCTAGACTTCTTATTTATTTTATTTTGTTACATAAAACATTAAACTGTCAAACTTAATTTATCAAACAAAGTTTTTTTACATGTTTTATATTTGCATTTATCGTATCGTTTCTAGCCCATTAAACACAACAAGACAGTTTTGCCAGCCCTACATTTTGGAAAAAATTAAACCATTTCTCCGTTTTGGTTTGTCTTTCAGGCGCTTCTTGGTTGAGAATGATTTAAGTTGGTGTTTATGCAAATAAATCAATTTTAGCTATGTTTTGTAATTTATAAAACGAACATGTTAACATGATAGGCATGACATGAAATTAAATACGTTAATATTTTTAATGGTGTAAATAAATAGGTTGATATGTTTAAGACGGTCTTGACTTGATTAGCCTATTTATAACACTATTAAACATATATTAATATATATATATTAATTTGCAAATATTTTCATACACACAACATCACTATTCACTTTTTCACACACATCACACACATACACACATCAATGGTCCAGATAGGGTTTAAGAGTTTTCTCTCTTATACCGGGTTTTGACAGGATACAAACCCTCACATAATCACTATTCACTACCGCGTCTCAAGATCAAAAGATAGATTTTAATACTTTTCAATTAATTTGAAATTTTTGTTTATAACCCTGAATTTTGAACTCTTATTTTTAAGACCCTCTAATTTGCAAATATTTTCATACACACTAAATCAATATTCACTTTTTCACACACACATCACACACATACACACATCACACAAACGACTTTTTCACACACACACACATCACACACACACAAACGGCACACATCACACGCACACATATCACACACACGCACACACATCACACAAACGGTGGACCCCCAACATCTCACACACACATACACACACACACACATATATATATATATATATAGGGTAAGGATCAAATAAAAAGTATTTTTTGCCTAAGAAGGCTAAAAAGGATTTTAAAAATTTCTAAAACCATCCCAAACGAACTCCGATTGAACTCATTTCGATGTCATTGGAACCGTCTCATCGAACCCTACAATATTTGCTTTTTGGTTTTGTCTTTAACAACTAGTTTTAAAGTTTGGATTTTAGGGCATGTTTTTTTAGCTTTTAGGTTTTATCTTTAGGTTTAGGGTTTGTTTTTATAATTTGGTTTCATAAATAGCGTTTATTGTTTATGATTAAGGTTTAGGTTTTAGGGAATTACAAGCGGTTCCAATGATGTAAAAACGAATTCAATCAGAGTTTGTTTAGGTCGGTTTTCGAGTTTTTAAACATCCTTTTTAGCCTTCTTAGGCAAAAAAAGACTTTTAGGGGAACCTTCCCTATATATATATATATATATATATATATATATAGGGGGAGTTCCATTGAAAACCTTCATATTTGAGAAAACTAAGAAAACTAATCACAATTGTTATTAATCAATTTCATTTTTCGTTTTTTATTTTACATTTTGTTTTGTTATAAGGTTAATTTGTTAACAAAAAAGAAAAAAATAAAAAATATATGTAATTCATGTTATTACATATATGTAACTCACTGATTACATATATGTAACTTTTAAACTACATATATGAGTTACATATACGTAACTTTATTGGTTACATATACGTAATTTCGTAATCTACATATTTTTATTAAAAATTTTGTTTGCTTATCACATTTCTAAGCTAATAATAAAAAATCATGAAAATTTTTTTTTAAAAATTGATTGGTTAGTAGGAGTTTTCTTGGTTTTCTCCAAAGTGAGGAGTTTTTATTTGAACCCTCCTCTATATATATATATATATATATATATATATATATATATATGGAGTTTGTATCGTATGAAAACCCGATCTTAGAGAGAAAACCCTCAAACCCTATCTGGGTCGTTGATTTGGAATCTTGAAAATAAACATGTGGTCTACATTAACCCACATTAAAACTGATTTTTTATCCAAAATCTAATTTTTATTCAAGTTTAATGTGTACCACATATTTTATTTTCAAAAGTCCAAATCAATGGTCCAGATAGAGTTTAAGGGTTTTCTCTCTTATACCGGGTTTTGACAGGATACAAACCCTCACATAATCACTATTCACTACCGCGTCTAAAGATCAAAAGATAGATTTTAATACTTTTCAATTAATTTGAAATTTTCGTTTATAACCCTGAACTTTAAACTCTTATTTTTAAGGCCCTTTAATTTGCAAATATTTTCATACACACTAAATCACTATTCACTTTTTCACACACACATCATACACACACAAACGACTTTTTCACACACACACATCACACACACACAAACGGCACACATCACACACACACATATCACACACACATCACACAAACAGTGGGCCCCAACATCTCTCTCTCTCTCTCACACACACACACATATATATATAGTTTGTATCATATGAAAACCCGATCTTAGAGAGAAAACCCTTAAACCTATCTGGGTCGTTGATTTGGAATCTTGAAAATAAATATGTGGTCTACATTAACCCACATTTAAACTGACTTGTTTATCCAAAATCTAACTTTTTATTCAAGTTTAATGTGTACCACATATTTTATTTTCAAAAGTCCAAATCAATGGTCCAGATAGGGTTTAAGGGTTTTCTCTCTTATACCGGGTTTTGACAGGATACAAACCCTCACATAATCACTATTTACTACCGCGTCTAAAGATCAAAAGATAGATTTTAATACTTTTCAATTAATTTGAAATTTTTGTTTATAACCCTGAACTTTGAACTCTTATTTTAAGGCCCTCTCACTTTACTCACATTTTTTAATGTTTACATGATTTTAACGCGTCATTAGGTTATCTGATAAATGTCATAATTATATAATTTGATCGCAATGGCCTCATGAATGTTTATATAAATTTCTAACCCAAGCGGTCACAGAAATTTTGTGCGTTGTTTACATGCCTATAACGCATCCGTACGTTATCGAATATTTGTATCGTTTATATCATTTTTATCGTAATTAGTTCACAAACGATTTAGATTTAATAATTTTATAAACCATGAGAATTATATATACTACATATATATACGATTTACATTAATAATTTTATAATATTTGTATCATTTATAAATTCTACATTTACGCAGGGCATTTTTTTAAGTCTTTCTGTAATCACATTCTTTACTATTAAATAAGTTCTTAATCTTCAACCCTTAGTTTCAAAGCTTACGTTATAGATCTTGTATATGGTATTTTCGTGCATTTTATTGTACACGATTTTAACCTCATGTTCTGTTGGTTTTTTTACGTCAGTATATCAGACCTCGCCGCAACGCGCAGGTCCTGTATACTAGTTTTTTTTAATTTCTAAAATAACAAATATATATTTAGGTCAATTAATATTTCACGTGTTCATTTCTTATCCATTTGTGACATAATCAAGTGATTTTTTGTTTTGAATATGTCATGAATTATACGATGTATATCAACTGGTTAATTAGCCGAGCATTGCGACGAGAATGATGTCACGATTTCTAATATCAAAACACATACATGATCCCATGTATTAAAAATGTAGATATAAACCACGTTACAACAGTTAATCCGACGCAAAACCCTAAAGTGTAGTTGTTACAAACATGTCTATCACCCCATGTTAAAAAAAAATGTCGTGCGTAGTTGTAAAATCTTGCATTAACAAGTACAAACATAAGATGACTAAATAAAATGATATAAAAATTAACTATTATTTAATAATTACTATTATTAATTAACTTTGAGTCTATTACCCTGTCATGGTGACAAAATCACGAATATGAAAACGTAAACCAAGAACCGGTTACAACGGCTGTTATTTCGTCCTATAAGTAATTATTATTATTTAGTTATTACATAATAATTATTATTATGGCTAATTTTACATAATAATAATTATTATGGCTCCTTAGCCGCCTTTTTTGACTTCAATAACTTTATCAATTATTATTATTTAATTATTATTATTCACTCGTAATGATAACGTTTCTTAATTAATTTTGAGTCTATTATCCTGTCGTGGTGACATCACGAATATCAAAACGTAAACCAAAAACTGGTTGCAACGTCTGTTAATTTATACTATAACTAAATATTGTTATTTAATTATTACGTAATAATTAGTATTATATTATTAATTATATTTAATTATTTAATTATTATTAATATTATTAATATTTAATTATTAATAATATTATATAATAATTATTCGAAATATCTAAAATATCTGAAATATCTAATTAATTTATATTATTTAAGGGATAACACTGATATCTTGAATATTTGAAATTTTCTAAAATGATTATTCGAATCTGAAATTTCAAATATTCAAGTTTTTGTATATTCAAATTTTTTGTATATCTAAATTTTAGAATATTTTAGATTTCGGAATTTCTGATAATTCGGAATCGGCTGTGGATTTTTATTCATACCCCTAGTGAATTCTTATCTAACAATATTATGGATTATATTTTTTGTGCATTTAATTTTTCTATTATTGTCAATGTTGTAAAAATCGGCCTAGGCGGCCAGAAACCTTGTCGATTTTGCCCAAGGCGGCCATTTTTCTTTGGTTATTTTTTTTTTTTGTTTTTTTGGCTTTTTTCGAGTAAAAAGGACTCAGGAAGTGATTATTCGAGACATTTTTCTCAACTTCAAATACTTAATATGTCTCTAAAACATCAAATCCAACATCTGATACATTGAAACCTGCCACTAAACATCGAAATCCATCTATAAACTTTGAATTTTGTGTTTAAGTTTGTAATTTAAAATACTTGACTTACTATGTTTAAGTTTATTTTTTATATTTGAAGTATTATATTAAATTATTGATATTAATGTGTGTATATAATAAATATTTGTAAAATTACATATAAAATTCCAGTCCGCCTAGCACCGATTAATCACGATTAATCCATAGGCGGTACCTCGCCGCTCGACTAGCGCCTAGCAACTTTTATAACCATGATTATTGTTTATCATACAGTGATAAATAAGTCTAATCATGTCGAGAAATGTGGTGTCATTAAACATGTTATATTTGTTGTCTTAACCACATCATGTTCTTGTAACTTGTTTAATAACCTATCAATGTTTGTGTTTTATAAATGACACACTTAGTTAAATAGGTCGTGTTCATATTCAATACATGCGTAATCGTATCATCTAGTGTCTAATATATGGATAAAACATTTATACACTTATAATTTTCCTTGAAATCTTTGTTTATAACCACTTGGGAACCATTCTGGCTCAGAAATTTCACTTTCTAATCTTAAAGGTTGTTTGATAGCCTTATAATTATTTCACTAAGAATGTCTATTATAATCGATCAGAGGTTAAACTGTTTGGTTGACTCTTTAAAACACATATTAATCAATCATCAAAACTTTTAATAATTAAGTTTAAAATATATGTTAAATAATTTAAATTTCTTACCCTTAGTCTGTTGACATAAACTTGTTGGGCCCAAAGTCGACACCTTTTGACATGCTATTTAAATCATACTAGGAATTAGGACCCCGCGCGTTGCGACGGGGTCTGATATACTGACGTAAAAAAAACCAACAGAACATGAGGTTAAAATCGTGTACAATAAAATGCACGAAAATACCCTATAAAAGATCTATAACGTAAGCTTTGAAACTAAGGGTTGAAGATTAAGAACTTATTTAATAGTAAAGAAAGAATGTGATTACAGAAGACTTAAAAAAAAGGTCCTGCGTAAACGTAAAATTTATAAATGATACAAATATTACAAATCTTATATATATGTAGTATATATAATTCTCATGGTTTATAAAATTATTAAATCTAAATCGTTTGTGAACTAATTATGATAAAATAATATAAACGATACAAATATTCGATAACGTAAGGATGCGTTATAGACATGTAAACAACGCGCAAAATTTCTGTGACAGTTTGGGTTAGAAATTTATATAAACGTTCATGAGGCCATTGCGATCAAATTAATATAATTATGACATTTATCAGATAACCTAATGACGCGTTAAAATCATGTAAACATTAAAAAATATGCGAGTAAAAGTGAGAGCGCCTAAAAATAAGAGTTCAAAGTTCAGGGTATAAACGTAATTTCAAATTAATTGAAAAGTATTAAAAATCTTATCTTTTGATCTTTAGACGCAGTAGTGAATAGTGATTATGTGAGGGTTTGTATCCTGTCAAAAACCCGTATAAGAGAGAAAAGCCTTAAACCCTATCTGGACAATTGATTTGGACTTTTGAAAATAAAATATATGGTACACATTAAAGTTGAATAAAAAATTAGATTGATTTTGGATAAACAAATCAGTTTTAATGTGGGTTAATGTAGACCACATGTTTATTTTCAAAATTCCAAATCAACGACCCAGATATGATTTAAGGGTTTTCTCTCTAAGATCGAGTTTTCACATGATACAAACTATATATATATATATGTATGTATGTATGTATGTGTGTGTGTGTGAGATGTTGGGGCCCACCGTTTGTGTGATGTGTGTGCGTGTGTGTGATGTGTGTGATATGTGTGTGTGTGTGAAAAAGTGGTTTGTGTGTGTGTGATGTGTGTGTGTGATTGTGAACAGTGTTTATGTGTGTATGGTTTTTTTTGCTAATTGATATATATTATAATATAATGTATAAAGGTTGGGTGATGGGTGTCCTCCTGACAGTACTCTTTTGCTTCATCTCTAATTCACATTCAATCGGGATAAAAGTGAAACCTCCATTCTTATCCTCCCTCAGACAGCTAGAGGTGTGCATGGTTCGGTTCGTTTTTTTTTTTTGCTAAAATCAAAACCGACATAGTTGGTTTTTAGTTATTACAAACCGTTAGGTTTTCGGTTTTTTTATTTGCCGGTTTCGGTTCGGTTTTCGGTTTTTTCGGGTTTTTTTTACTTTTTTTTTGTTTTTTTTTTGTTCTCTCTTACGCCCAACATTGAAAATGCAAACATGTTTAACAATTAATAATTAATAAACTAATTGATCGAACACCAACTAATTAAAATAACACTAAATAATTATCATCATGTTCTTACATTTAAAAAAAATCTAAAGTAAATAACTAAATATGCAATAATTCTGATCTTTACCTTTTAAAATGGTAGATTTCATCTAATCTAAATATTTATCATCTCCAATGGTAGACTTTTTGTGTCTTTTTTTCCCATTAAATAAGTACGAAAATAACCACATATATATATATATATATATAATTTTTAAAAAGATTAAAAATCGATTCGGTTCGATTTTTATAATATGAACAACCGAACCGTAAAATTTGCTTTCGGTTTAGTTTTTTTCCGGTTATTCATTCGGTTCGATTTTTTGGGTTTGGTTTTTCGGTTTTTTTCTCATGCCTACAAGCAGCAACTAGAGATGCCAAAAAAAACAGAAAAGAAAGAAAAGAGAGGGAGAGAACGGAAACTTAAGCAGTTGATCTGACATGATTTGAAACCGGTTTTGGGTGTAACGGATTTCAACCCAATCCGACTTGATTTAAACCCTATCACTCATTTCAAAATTTAATTTTCAACCTGAATTGGTCTTTAAAAAATTTGATTTTGACTTTTGTTGATTCAACTAGAACTGGTTTGATTATCGAAACGATTTGTGACAAAAAAAAGTTTTATCCCTTTGGTTGTAACCAATCTGCTCACTCTTGTTGAAAGACTTTCATAAAATTTCTTTTATGTGATAAGAAAACTCTTGTTTTCTTAAAAAAAAAACTCAAAATCTACAAGTGATTAAGATAAAGTATTCTCAAATATAATAGTGATGGTGAAGATTAGAGGTGGGCCAAAAACCCGGAACCGGAACCGACAACCTGAACCGGAACTAGTCATACCCAAACCGGTGGATACAGGTGTTTCCGTATTCTCAGAGAAATCGGAACCAGAACCGGAAAAAGTAGAACCGGTTCCACCTTTATCCGGCAAAAGCCGAACCAATACAAGCCAAAAACCGGTTGGAACCGGTTGTTGACTTTGTTGACCGGAATCGGTTCCAAAAAAACCGGTTTGCCCCACCCCTAGTAAAGATTATGCTATATCCTTAAAAGAATTCAAAAAAATTTTAGAAGAAAAGAAAATTTTGTTAAAAAATCAAGAGATAAGAAGAATATTAACAATATCACGAAGGCAACAAATAAAAAGAAGTGTTATCAGACCATGTGTAATGGTAGGTGATTGAGGCGTGAGAGGGACCGGTCACGGCCTCATGGGGCCCTCCCCACATACATAGGGGTGTGACCGAAGCAGGTGTGAGAAGCATCACGGGGTGAAAGAAGAAGAAAAAGGGGGAAAAATGGGGTGATGACATGAAGTGATGAGAACACATGTGATGATGATGTGAAACGATGATTAGGTGATGGTGTTGATTGTTTATACGTCGTCTACGTTAAGTGATGACATATCTACCACTAGACATGGCCTCAATGTGATGATACAAATCACTTCATTGGGAATTGCTCCAAGCCTACATATTTTTTTTTTGAACGGCCAAATAAAGGATGCCCAAACTTGTCACTAGTCCAGACGGACGGAGCTCCTAACTCACCAGCCACCAACTTCTGGGAAAAAATCTGACACAAGCACCCGCCCAAAGACACGACGGTGGAAGGTAAATTAGAAGTAAATTTAAAGCTTTATGTAAAAGTGCTTCGAGGCTATAAATGACGAAGTTAAAGAAAAAACTTGTGCATTTGATAATAATGAAATAATTTGTAACTTAACTTACTATAGAAAAAATGATGCTGGTGATACTTATCATGTTAATATTCCAAATGTTGACTTATGTAATCTGACTTCAAAGATAATTAACAAAAACAAAATTTTAAAGAAATATTTGAAAAAATTAAAAAAATCTTTTAGAAATTGATATGATAAAAAGTATAGTCAATGAATCAATGATGTAGAAAAATAAAACTTAAAAGTAAAAGCTTTTAATGATATTCTTATTTAAGAATCCAATTACTGCAAAAATTAAATAAAATAAAATAAAAAATAAAAAAAATCAATGCCAAAAAACAAGATTTCAATCAAACGTAGCAAGATGTGAATGATGTCTAAAAGGACAAAAATACTAGATTTGACAACCTTGACTTGTAACAATATAAACAGGTAAATTTGGGTAAATAATTATTGTATTTTGTGTTGAATGGGTAGGATTATGATATAAAATGGACTGAGATGAGTAATATCTTAACACAATACATGTCTAGATAAGTAACTTAAAAACCATATAAATGTAATTAATTCAAACGAGTAAGAATAATTATCAATATATTTGATGAAAAATCATAAAAAATTATTCAAATAAATTATTTGCTAGTTACAACTCATTTTAACTTGAACGGAATTGATGTTTTTTAAAATGACACATTTAAACCCAAACTGATTTTGCTTAAAATCATCTTAACTCGCACTCATCCTGACCCGTACTCGTCCTAACCCGTTACTCAACCCTCTCATTTTGTTAGGCATAACAAAAACTATATAATGATAATAGTGGCTTAGGATTTTCATCAAATATTATTGATACTTCTTCTCCAATTTTTTTAAAACCAATTTCATTTAATATAAAATGATAGAGAAAAACCAATAAAGGTTGATGTTGTTTCCAAATCACAAATTGTATATTATTATCGAGAACTATGATTTTTATTAAAATGTCATATAGAATAATGTTTCTCACATAGATAAGGGATAACTAGTATCAAACATTTCATAATATATATATATATATATATACATTAAAATTAATTAAATGATTATATAACTAATGCAACTTAAATTTTAGTTAGATTCGATTGATCTATAGATTCTAGTTTATAATATGTAATTTACATAAATTTAGGGGGAAAAAATCTAAGTTATCAACTCTTGTTTTGTAACTCACCGTCTAAGTTAACATCAAATAATCAAATCCTAACATGATAAAAGATATAATTATTAGTATAGACCTTATTCAAAATTTTATAGTCAGTTTTTTCTTTATAACACAAACTTACATTGCTTTTAAATTTCACCACATAAATTATCAGAAATAGAATACGTGTTAATTTAAAAAATTAAAAAAAAAAAACTTTGTTATTTTACCAAGTTACATGCCAAATGGCATATCAAATAATTTGTTACAATTATAAATACAACCCAATACCACACATCATTCATCTACCTGTACCAGGGTGGGCTCGGGCATACGCCCCAGAGCGTCAAATCCGAGGGGACGGTTGAAATCCCGTCTTGGGTGTCGTTGTACCAAGCCGTTCAAAAAAAATCTAGCTGTACCAATCTAGTTATTAGAGTGTCTTTTCATAAAAGAATATGTTGAAAATTGAAGTATAGATAACAAAATTATGATGAAAACATACTCATTAAAAAATATATAATTATAACATTTTAAAAAGGTAAATAATAACAACAACTAATAATATATTTTAAAAGATATATAATTATAACATTTTAAAAAGGCAAACAATAATAATAACTAACAATAATAATAATCCGTGTTTTGGCCACAATTTGTATCCTTGAGACAAACTTAAAACTTGTTGTTTTGAAATTGATGAGTTGAGTAAACTTTAGGAACACAAATTAGAGTTAACTTTAATAATGATAATGATAATGATAATGATAACGATAACGATAATAATAATAATATAAATTGTGGTTTTGGCCCTTATGGACCTGCGGTTTAAGTGTTTTAACTATTTCGATTCAAAATAGAATCTTCTATCATTTCAGCCCCTATAGTTTAGAGAATTAACGTTTTTGGCTGCCAACCATAGTTATGTTTTAGGCCAAAACCATTATAGTAGTTAAGTTTAAGGGGTCAAAACTAATAGTTGTCTAAAACATAGAGCTGAATTGATCAAAGACGAAATAGTTAAAACATTTAAACCGCAGAGGCCAAAACCGTAATTTACCCTAATAATAATAATAATAATAATAATAATAATAATAATAATAATAATAATTTTTGTTATAAAAATAAGAAAACACCGATTTTTATGTGGAAAATTTATGCTAAGTGGGTGGGTGGTTTGGGTCTAGGAAATTGGTTTTCATTTGTACACGCTTTTTCAACATTGGCTGCTGTTGTGTGGCTCATTTCGGGTTCACAAACCCCATCAAAAGAAACCATTAGAATGATTGATAATTCCTATGCTTAGTTTTCTTTTTTTGTCCTCTTTAAGTACACAGTGGCACGCCTTTTTGCTGCTCATCTTCTCTTGAATCCATGAAGATCACCTTCTGAGTTTCTATTCTTGATTCAATTGCCAGAATTCATGAATCTTTAACCAAATCTCATGCGATTTGATTGCTAATTTTATGTACCCACTTCAGGTAACTTCAAATTCACACATCTTTCTTTTTCTAGATGCAAAATTTGAAGAACTTGAATCCATTTGTACCCATGTTTCCCTTTTCAAGAAAGATGTTAAATTGACCATTCTTTCTCTCTCTAGATGTCAAAAGTGAGAATTTAAAGCATACCCTTTTAGTTTCTCTTCAAAAAGATGAATTTGGTACCCAATTTTAACCCTTTTGTTTGAGAAGTACCAATTCATCTCAATAGTGATCAAGAATTTGGGGAATCATCATTTGGAGCTTGGGGTCGATGGTACTGCTGTACGCGTTTCTATATGTTTTGTAAAATTATAGTGACATGATGTGTCTGATTTGGTAGTTTGATGAATAATTTGTTGTTGTCTTGTTGGTGATATAGTGATAAAGATAGATCAATTTGATTCCGATGATGTTGTCTGATAACAATTCATGTGGATCAAAGCTCCTCCTAGCTTTGCCTGATGATATATTCGCGGTTGTCACTCGATCCCTCTCGCCAAAAGATGTGTCTAACCTCTCGATATGTAGCCGAAATCTTTATGCTCATGCAAATTCTGATAAGGTATGGCTAACCCAATGTGAATTACTGGGAATGATTCCACATAAAGATCTAATCGAATGGCGAAAAGGGGTTAATTCCTACAAAGCCCTTTGTAGGTTTCTTGTTTATGTTCAGCCTTTAACCGGGATTTGGGTTCACCAAAACCCTGAACTAGGCAATGTGGTTTATGTCATGCCTGGTTTCATTTCACTTGTTGGATGCAGAATCATCCCACAAGAACTCGGGCCTTTAGGAATTGAAGGACCGATTCTGTGGTCACCTGTGTTTGAAATCTTAGGCAATGTTGATGGTTCACCTGCTTTCATTTTTCATGGAAGAGAACGCGACAATAATTATATGTATCCAGGTTCCATTAAAGGTATAGACAGAACCTGCAATATGTTATTACTTGAAGTGGAACCTAGGGAACAAAGAAACATCCGTAAAATAGTCCATAGCAAAAGCTTTGTTAGCAATCCAACTCCAGTGGATGAGTTTTCTAGAAAGATTTCTCCATCGGATCGCGTGGTTTCTAAATCACAAAGATTGCAGGGTTCTAAACCATCAGTTCCGTTCAGTCGTTTAGCTTTTTGCGACAGAAAGAGGCTTCTTGAAGTTGTTACGAGCCAAATTCGTGTTAAAGTGTCACAATCAGGTGATGGCTTATGTTTTCCTTGCTTGGAAACTGAGGATTTTAGTAAATTAAGAGAAAGGCGGATATGCCTTATGCAAATGTACAACAATGGGTTGAATACTGATCCTACACAATCAGATTTGGGTGAAATTAGGAAGTTTTTTGAAAATTCTCAGCATTACAAAGACATGCATCGAATACAAAGTTGCAAAAAGAAATCACTTGCAGGGTATTTTAGGGATAGTTTCAAGCATATAATTGGGAAATCAAACTCCATTAATGGAAGCCATGAACATTCAAAAAGCTCTTCAAGTAATGAGAACAATAAGCATGCACAGTTTCAAGAGTTTTTGAGGTCTGGAGATACAATAGGCTTAACATTGCATGCTTCAACTGCAAGATTATCTTCTTATAGAGCATGGCCCAATATGTATGATAGCCGATTTGCTCTATACAAGTTACCCAAACAGGAACCGTTGACTGGTCAAGAACACGCGGGTCTATGGGGTGGAACTTTTGGCTGGCCACCCGGGAAGCCTTCTGCTGACAAACCAGGAAAAGCTTTGTTCTTTTTGTTGTTGTCATATGAAGAATCTCAGGGTCAACGCCATCTGATTGGAACCAAAATCTTGGAAGGGACCCACTATGTTTTGCACCCAAATGGATCTGCTATGTTTATAGTAAACATCAACGAGCCTTCGGATGAATCATTCCCATGGGATTGTGATGGTGATTCCAGTTTTCTTGATTTGAAAGAGGTGTTTAGTGGTGAAGGTATCGCCAATGGGTATGGGTTTAGGTATCCAGGTTCTAAACCAGGCTCATTGTTTGTGTTTGAAAATGGGATGCTTGTTTTCGTGTGGAAGGAAGCTAGAGCAGTGTTGACTTTGCAGAGGGTCAACTTGCAAGATCTTTTGAAGAAAGGTGAAAGGATGCCTCCTCTTCCACCAATTGCCAATTTTTCTTATTTGACTAAGTCGTATTCGAATGTGTATGCTGGATTCTCCAACTCCTCGAATCACATATCTTCACCTAGGTATGTATTTTTCCACAATTATAGTGTCTTTTTAATTGTTTATGTTTGTATGATTGTGATATACATGCCTTAAATGTTACATGAGATTTGTATAATTGTAACATACTAAAATGAAAACTGTAACATAAAAAAGAAAATAAAAAACAAAGTTGTTATGATAAGGTCTTCCTACAATTGCATTTAACCTGTTATCAAGTCGTGTTAATAAAGCATTAATGCAGAAATAAGTATCCAACTTTATTCAAATTTCTACTTAGGTAACCATCTTTTGTTGCCCAAATTATCTTATCTGCTGTGAAGGTTAAAGATGAATCAAATTTTTTCATGCTTTGACAGTTTTTTATGGGTGAAAACAAATTGGAAATAGAAAATAAACCAAAGCTGGTTACTTTTTAATGCAGTTAACCCTTTCATAAACAATCTTTGAGTTGTTAGATGTGTTGTATGGTTATCAAACAATAGAAATCGTGAAGCTCGATGTAGAAGTTGATTTTTTTTTAAGAGAGTGTGACACTTTTAGTTAGTCAATATATTGGTGGTCAATTTGGAACTTCAAGGAGGAAATGATTCAAGTACAAGGAAGAGAAAATTTAAGGTCAAATTTCATGTATTTATCTTATGGATAATTCTATTGGTTTAGGGGCTTTTTCAAGGAGGAAGGAGTCGAAGAAACGAGTGGAGTCATAGCTACCAGAAAGTCGGTGTCGGGTATTCGTATTGGAAGAATATAGGAGTTGTTGATTCTTCCATTTTATATTTCTGTGCTAAAAATGATATGTAATAAAACATTTGAGCTCTTAAATTTGCATTTTTTACACTGTAATGCCCTTTGCAGCTTTCATTCCTTAGTTTACTTAATAACTTTTGATCCTAAGTTTGTAAATTCAGTAGATATTTCAAATTATGATGATGATGAACCCGTGTATGCATTTTGGCAGGACGGGTTGTTCATAAGATTGATCATGCCAGTGAACCATGTGGACCGATTTCATGATGCTGAGGCTTCTTCTGTATGGTTAATTTAAGGTAATATCATATGTATGTATGTATGTATGTATGTATGTATGTATCGCAGGTGGCTGCTCATACAAACATTAGCATTGAAACTATACGGCGTGTGACCTAATATGGTCTGTCGATCCAAAAGATCCTAATAAACCTGAGTGTGCGTGTTACTAAATAAGCACATAACTGTCATAACAGATCAAATCAGTCATGTTATAATTGTATTTTGTAGCTACATATTGCAAGGAAATTTCAAGCTCCTTGATTATTAACATTCTAGTATTGTTGTGCAACTTTTGAAGGAGCCAAATTGTCATTATGGTTGGTTTGGGCATTTTTGCCACTCAATAGACTATGAATTATTGGCAAGTTTCATGGAGTAGCATAATATGCAAAACTTTCTATTTTGGACTCCTAACAATATTTACTGGATATCATCAAAGTTTTACATATGATTTTGAAGATAGATTTTTAAAATTAAACCTTGTGTTAAAAAAATCTAAATGGGTGTATCCTTAAATATATATGTTTCAAGTTTTCTAATACTTAAAACATGTTTGAAATATTCTTTTTAAATAGATTTCTTCCCACCAATTCTTTTTTATACTTTTTAAGTGTTCTGTAAAATCTCAAAAACCTTCTACACACTTTTTATAAGTTTATAGAACTTCTCAGTTGATTTGATTTGATTTCCTTATAAACTTCGCTTTTATAAAATTTTATTTGCTTATATAAAAGTTGGTACAACTCTTCTCATATTCCAAGTTTTTTAACTTATATTTTGATTATCCTTTGTATTCATCTTTGTAATTAATCTTTAATTCTATAAACAAGATTTTGTTTTTTTTATTATCTACAGCTTTGTCCCTATAATCCTATATTATCTTAGTTGATTTGACTATTTCAATATTTCTTTCTGATACATACTTTTTTACATAAACAAACAATACAATCCTATATTATCTTAGTTGATTTGACTATATTTCTTTCTGATACATACTTTTTTACATAAACAAACAATACAACCTTTAGTTATAAATCAGAACAAGAATGCTAAAAAAAAAATATGAAAAAGTCTCTCATGGTAAGTTTATATAACTGTAACTAAGTTTATACATTACTAGTTTAATTAGAACTCATGGAACTTGATATTGAGCCTTGAATCATTCAGATACTCGCTTCGCAATCGAACCAAGCAACCGCATGTTCATCCATACGCAATCGAACCAAACAACATAGCGCGATCTTATGATATTAAAGTAAAATGTATACATTTACTTATGAAATCAATTGGAAAATAGGCCACTGGTACATGCCAAAATGTGAGATGGGATGATGAAGTTGATCCAATAATTACAAGTAACAGCAAGATATGTATAATTAAGTAATAAAATCCCTTTACATTTAACCTTTTATCCCCACCTATGACACTTGATGATTTAGAACAAAAACCGCATCCCATCTGTTTACAAGAAGCTGCAGATCAGGGGAGCAATGGCAACTGCAATGGCAACACACCCCATTGATGAAGAAACCCTTCGCCGGTGCTCACTTCCAAGAACAACAAAACAATCACTGCCAGCATTGCCGCCCGGCCGTTCCATGTTTCTGCACTTTTTGTAAAACCCCACTCCCAAACCGTCACCGGAGCTGGCAGTTCCCGACGTTGTGAATCATATGTTGCCAAAAGCTCTTCTACACTCCCAAGAGGAACCAGAGACTGAACAAAACCATGTAACCATAATTTAGAATTTCAAACACCCCTTTACTTATGAACACAGGTGTCTAAACAAGCCGGGCTGCATAAAATGGGCTCGCTAAAAGCTTGAATTCCAAGCTTGAGCCAGAGCTTCGTATTCTTAGGTTAGCTAAAACAAGCTTATTATTTCATATAGATATAAATAATAACTATAGATATAAAATCATAATTATATATACACGCAAAAATAATTATAAGTGTATTATAAACAAAAACAAAAATAAGCGAGTGGGGCTCACAACTGCTACTATACCTAGTGAGTTAATATAGGCAAACTTGAAGTCTATCTTAAGACCTCACAACTACTACTATACGTAGTAAAACTCACTCATAGCAAAGTCCGAAGGGTGTGATACAGGCAAATCTTACCTCTATCTTAACAAAGAGGTTGTTTCCAGAGACCCCTGGCTATTAAACAAGTAACTAGATAAATTGAGTTTTTAACTTGCAGGGATAAAATCATAAAAAGCTACTAATAAGCTAGTAGAGCTCGAGCTTGAAAATCTACTTTCGTACATAGCTCAAGCTTTCGAACTCACTTAAGTTAAACGATCCGAGCACAAGCGAGCTCAGCCTATTTACAACCGTACTTATGAATTACTTAATTAAGGTCCTGTTTTACCTAAAACAGGCTGAAAGTGTTCAAACATGATTAACACATTAACTGTTTATAAAGACACTAAAAATGAAAAAAAAAATGTATTTACCTGTCTAGCTTCAAGATTTGAAACAGCCATGGCTCCTACATATGGGAGGCTTTCAATAACTGCATCAGCTAAATCTCTGATGAAAGTTGGTTCACATCCTAATGCAGGAACCCGACCCCATTCCTTTATACCAGATTCTAATGCTAATTCTTTGTACTCCACGTCAATTTCTTCCAATGTTTCAATGTGTTCACTCACAAAGCTGCCAAAAAATATATATAATTATGCACTTCCAATATATGCAATGTGTTAAAAATTCAAAATACCTAATGGGTACGGCAAGAAGACTTTTGACTCCTTTCTCTCCGAGTTCAATAATCGTTTGGTCCGTGTAGGGTTTTAACCATTCGACAGGGCCAACTCTACTCTGCATCAAAATAACAATATAAACACGGAATCACAACTATTAGAAATAGACATTAAAGTTTCTCTTATATTTTAAGGGCTGTAATGAGAAAGTTAACAATCTAAGTGAACGCATAAGATATTATTATGCAATGTAAAAAAAAAACTTATACAGTTCACCTGGTAAGCCAAAGTGTATTGATTATTTATCTTTCTTCTCTCTAATTCCTCCATTATCAAATCCACACATTCTTCCATCTCAGCCTTGTATGGATCACCAGCTTCTTCCACATATGCAAGTGGCACCCCATGAGCACTAAAGAAAATCATCACCTGTCGTTGTAATGTTTCAGATTAAAAACTATAGGATAAAAGAAAATGGACATTTAAACATAAGTAGTTCAAGATAGGAAAAGGGCAAACCAGAAAATGAAGTACCTTTTCAGGATTGTTAAAGGTTTTAAGCTCTTTTTCAATTAAATCAGCCATAGATTTTATGTATCCTTCGCGTTGGTACCAAGAAGGTATTACTGTATGCTGCATGTTAACAAGGTATTCATCCTCCCTATAAATTTAAAAAATAATTATAAAAATCATAAATTTGTCTGCAAACACCGCATGATATTAATTGTTAAAGTAATATGACCATTAATCACCTAAAGATACTTTCAAGGAGTCTAAGACTTGAACCACTAGTTGATATTGAGAACTGAGGATAAAGAGGAAGCACAACCAGCTTGTTGACTCCATCTTTCTTTATCTGTAGTTACCAAAAAAATAATTAGCCCATGAAAAATTAAACATTTTAAAATACCAGAATTTATGTGAGCAAAAAAAAGGAGGTTTTATTTAAAAATTTTATAATTTCACAATCTACATACCTGCTCAATTGCTTCTTCAGTGAACGGGTGCCAATAGCGCATGCCCACATACACCTCTGCTGGGACATTCTTTTCATATAGTGCCTTCCTCAACTCCGTAGCCTATATCAAAAAACAACATACCGGAAGGTCCAATGAAGGCGGGAATTGCATGTGTAACTAAACATATAAATGAACAGAGTGAACATGGGTCAAATTTAGTAATAAGTTAATAATCATTAGACATTAACAGATATCATGCCTGTGCATCGGTTATTTGGCGAAGAGGAGACCCGCCACCAATTGAAGCATACCCTTCCTTGCTCTTGGGTGCTCTAGCAACAGAAATAAATTGTGCCAAAGGCTTTTGAAGAAAGCGGAACAATCTTGGTAGTCGAATAATATCCTGTGCAGTGTTAATATGTCAAAATTCACACACCCAAAGACTTCAACAATAATAACATCTAGAAATGATGGTTTTAAAGTAGATGTCGCAAGATGGGGTGTCAAACTAGTTGTGTTAACAGGTTGCTTTTTAGTACTGCACTCACTATAAGTCGGTTCTAAATGTGTTCATGTGTGTGTACATAATAATTTACCTTTTTAACAACACCACTGAGATTTTCTAGGATAAAATACCAATTCACCACAACTTGTACCCTGCAGAATCCAAACCCACAACCATTTGGTTGAGGACAGCCCCGCTTTACCACCAAAAGAATGTCCAGGGGCAAAGCTTTGAAGGGACCACGGGTGCGAGGGCGACCGCCTTTCCCTTTTTTTTTTTGCGTCTGTAAAGTTAATTTTTCTGTTGATAGGTTAAAATTTTTATAGTTATTGATTTTGCCCTCGCTTTAACATTTTCGCCCCTCCTCTAAAACTATTCAAGTTCCGCCACTGGATGTCCCCTCGAGGACAACTGATGGCTTTATGTGATTTTTAATGTATTTTAGTATTAGTTATAATACAAATTCCATAGTAAATGTTAACAACTTGGGGCCAGACCTTCTTTTCGCACTATTGCGGATATGAAAATAATGGGAAAAATCGGATTCAGGTGCAATGGTAAAGGTAGTGACTCGGGGTTGATGGGCCAAATTACCCACATGTGCTTTGCACACGACAGGCCTTAACAAAATTTTTAAACCATCATTCATTCCAAAGACCGTCTATGCAACTTTTGAACCTCAAGACCAAACCAGTAATTTCATATAATCTATAAACCACACAACCATTCATGCAATTTACTTTTATTAATGAATTTGTAAAAGAATACAACATTACTCATAAAATATAAAACTAGAAAGGAAACATACCGGGTCTGCAAAAAGGTTGAATAAAAACGGTTGCACGTCATCAAGAGTTTCGGGACCTCCAAGATTTAGCAGCAACACTCCTATTTTTCCATCATTGACAAATGAAGCTGATGTGTCTTGTGTAGTACTAGATGTCATTAATGCCTTTAATGGCTTTAAATCATTCTTGAGTGGTTGTTTCAAGGATAAAGATTGTTTTTGAGACCATCCAAAGGCTCGTTTATTTTTAGAAATGTTTATAGACGAGTTTCCAACATCTGAGGAGGCCTCCATTTGCGGCACAACATGGGATACCACTTCATTAGAGCAATTTACTCTTGGTAATATTCTGTCAAATATCAATTCAAAGACTATAAATTTTGTATGATATTTTGTTATTCTATTATTACAAACTATTGACTTTGGTGATTTTTTTTATGACCGTGGGAACCCACATGCGTGGTAAACCCCGGGTTCCCCCAATACCCAACAAGATTCAGCTATTTTAGTCATTTATTTAGATATATTAATCGAATTTCACGAAAACTCAACAGATTGAAACCAAATTACCCACAAAGTTCATGAATCTTGATCATTATATGAATTTTCTTTCCCTTTGTTTAAATTTACCAAAAAATATGATCATAATTCGAAAAAATAACCTATTGTGGAATAAAAGGACTAAGATCATAAACCAATACTAAACCTAAAACAATCGAATAGGCGAACATAGGAACAATAACACAATTAACCACAGAAGTAACCAGAAGCAGTCAAGCAGCCGGTAAACAGATTAAGAACTAAATTTTAAGCAAAACCCAGATGCAGAAACCACAAATAAAACAACCCAAAGATGAATCTTGAAAATCACTAAAAAAATATATAAACAAAACCCAAATGCAAAACCCTAAAACCCCAACACAAAGTAACAATTCCATACAAATCAACGATTACCCATTTGGGAAACAAGCTCAAAACAAAAGAGACGCAGATTAACAACAACCAAGAACACTTACAGAGGGGTTTTGTGATTGAATCGTGGAGGCAGCACAGACGAAGGAGAAGGGGGGCATGGTGCTTGAATCCTAATGTTCATCGATTGATGATTCATCGTTTCGTGAAATTGGGAAAAAAAAAAAAGGGTATATTATGGTAGGTGAAATGAGTAGCGGGAGTGAGGGTTTGTTGAGGATCAGGGGTGTGAGAATTTGTGAATTAGAAAAATGGGGGAATTGGTGCAAAGAAGGTTGAGCTGATAATTGTGTGAGTGACCCAACACTTTACTCTCATTGAATGTCTTTGGTGCTTCTCGAAAGCTGCCACCTGTACAAACGTATTATCCAATTCCTCCTGCTACTTTCGATATACGACCAAAAGGGCAAAAAATAGTTATTTAGATTAAATAAATCTAGTAAATATTATTTTTTATTTTCTTCTGGATAAAAGTCCCTTTCTTTCCAATGTAAAAATAAAAATACTTTTTTTTTACTTGTGTCGGAACAGTTTTTCGCATATTAAAATATGATATTTTATGTTCTTTTTGCATAAAAGTCATTTAAATTTTTTTAAATGTTAAAGTTCTTTCACAAACTAATTTGAAAAAAAAATCGTCAAATAATATTAATACATCTTTTATGCATGTTATATATATATATTTATTGTGTAGGCAGCAGTTCCTTTGTCAACCCATGCCGGCTCAACCATTTTGAGACCTTAAACGGAATAAAAGTTTGGGTACTTCACTAATGGTTACGTTAAAAATTATTCGCATTTTATCTGAGCTTTAGACCGACAATAACAAACGAAAAGTTTAAATATGGTGGATTAAAAAAAATTGTTTATATTTACATGTAAAAAATTGTTAGATTAAATTGATTTTTTTAGTTTTTTAAAAGCAAATTTTTTAATAAATTGTTTATAATCAATTTTTTATAAAAAAACAATTTTCAATTAAATATTAAAAAGGTTTTATGTGGGCCTTTGTTGTACCTTATATTTTTTTCAGAGCCCACAAGCTAAAAAAACTCACAACCTAAAAAAAAGTAAAACATCACTACATATAACATGTGAAAAAAACATTAAAAAATGAGGGCTCTATATTTTTGGGTGCCCAAAACCCTTTCTTGGGTTGCTTAGCCCATTTGTGTCGGCCCTGAATTCACCTTTATTATAGTAACCCGTATAACTATGTCAAGATCAATCCAAATCTTGGTTTTATTTTTTTTATTATCATTATTATATATATAGAATACTTTCTTATTTTATGTATTTATGCAAATTCACAATCGTTTAAGATTTTACACCAGTTTTTGTTACATTAACTGTGTGTTGTTAAAATGTAACACAAACTTACATTTGTTTTAAATATTAATTACACGGGAATTTATGCAAATACATAAAATAAGAAGTGTTATATATGTGTAATAATGATAATCAAAAAAACAAAATAAAGATTCGGATTTATCGTGTCATAGTTATATGGGATACTATTATAAAGAATGGTAATTATATGGGATATATATTCATATGTGGCTTGTATAACTTACTGAACCTCAAGCTTAAGTTCGAGTTCTAGCTTGTCTCTAACTCTACTTCTAATGCTCAAGCTTGACTTAAGATTTTACACCGTCGTGCCTTTGGGCGGGTGCTTAGGTCTGGCTTTCCCCGAAAATTGGTGGCTGGTGGACTAGGGGCTCCGTCCATCTGGGCTAGTGGCCAGCTTGGGCATCCTTTAGCCATTGGGAGCCGCTTACGAATTACCCGACAGTTGATTAGTTGGCCGTTCGAAAAAAAAATGTTATTTTGCAATTAATCTAATATAGTGGAAGTTAAAGTTTATCTGGCTCTTGTCTAAATATACTTAAAGCTTTGTTTCTACTAAAGTTTTTATTTTTTTTATGTATGATATAGTTTTGTTTAATGGCATGATTTCTACAAAGATCATGATTTATATGGATAATACATTATAAACCGAAAAGGTCATTTTTGGTGATTAACTTGTTTCTACTAGTGAAGTCGTTTATGTTAAACTATTTTTGTGCAGCAATATTCTTATTATTACAGAGTTAATATGTGAACATTTTATTCTACTAGAAGATAACTAGTTTTACAATACCATCAGCTTTGATAGAAGATCTTGTATTTTCTGTACTAAGCCAGTACATACTAAAAGTTTTATAAGCAGCTAATTTCATATAACCTACACTTGTATGTGTGAATGTCTCATGCATTATCTTTTGTAATATGTTTGAGCGATTAATAGACCACTTAGAACTTAAAATAAATAAATTGTTTCTTGTTTTATTGAGTTATTGTCTCACTTTGTAAGATGCTTGAGTAATTAATAGACTACTTGATCAAGTATTTGGTTAATAGTTTGGCTCACCTCGGTCCTACAAATGTATTCAAATGTTGATATAGTGGTTTTTCCCTCATGATATTGAATATTACGAGTCTTATAATAGATAATGATATTATATTAGGATTAGACTAGATTGATGTTTAAAATTAAAAAAAAAAATGTAAAGGTGTCTTATTAGAACAAACATGATGGTTTACTACCAAGTACCAACCGCGCTATCTATCATCTTTATAGAGAAAGGAAAATTGTATTTAGTGTGTGTTTGGGATTTCATTTGAAAGCCACTTATTAACTTATTGACTTTATGAAGTCAATAAGTTAAAAAATGTTGGTCAATGTCAAAAGAATTTTTTGTTTTAACTTTCTTATTAAGGTTCAAAAGTTGTTTTTAAGATTCTATAATTTGTAGATTTTAAAAAGGCTTTTTAACTTTTTGATGTAACATATCAAAAATTAATCCAAAAACCTTTTTAAAAACTTCATTTTAAAAAGTTATAAGTTAATAAACACTATTCGGCGTCTATAATTATTCTTCATTAGCATTATGAGACGCATGAAACTATATAAACAAGAATTAGAATGAAGAAGTTTAAATTCAATAAAATTGGATTCATACCACATCTTAAATGATGTGGAACAACTGATTTGGCTTAGTAAAATCAAAAATTGCAACTACAAGTGGGCTTTTGGACTTGTTTCTGTGTTAACGTTTCAAACTTTTGATGGTAGACAACCAAAAAAAAAGATTTTTGGGTCGGTCTGGTTTGACCGGTTTGAAGTCTAACCCGGTGCTTACCAACCCTACTTCATGTGCGGATCTAAGTTAAGTGCAACTGATTTATATCATTAATCAAATTTGGCAAGTTTGAGGTATACCAAAATAGAGTGTAACAAACTGAACTTATTTTCTTATAAACTTGTACCTTAAAACCTTACAAAGGTAAAAACCGCCATTTAATTAGGTGTCTAAAACTCTGAGTACATAAGCATCTACCATACCAGGAAAAAGAAAACACAAGAGTTCCTCAAAGCTCATCTTTGACAGATTCTGAAGTTGACTCAGAACCGGCATCACGGTTCTTTTGAATAAACTCAATCAAATCTTCCTTCGTCCGGTTTCCGTCATATTCCACAAGTTTACCACCTGAAGATCTAAAGTATACCGCCGGAAAACCTTTAACATCAAATGTGTCACCTGGAATGTCGTTTTTGGTTCCATCCTACAACATATGCCAAAATATATGATTGCAGTATTGCAAATAAACGAACTCAGTCACATATCCCATTGAAGTAGAGTATGGGGAGGATAGGATGAACGCAAACCTTACCCTTATCCCAATGGGATAAATAGGATTACACTACAACAAATGTGTACTATCAATGACTTGGAACCAACAACGTTAAACTATGACATTTGTAACTGAAATAGTAAAAGTGGTAAAAATTATAAATGATAAAAAGATTAATAAAATACTGCTAATATAAAAAAATAGAACAAGAAGTTGGGTTGTTTCAAATGGCCTAAAGTCATAGATTATTTTAATAAACACTGAGTCAAGTCATCCCTGTATATTGCCACCTCTACAAAAGATGAAATTGTGAGAACTTACTAATTTTGCAATTACTATATTAGGATCCTTCTCAAATGACACAGCCACTTCGTCCAAGATTGGAGCCAGTTTTTGGCAGTGTCCACACCATGGTGCATATATCTCTAGTAGAACTGTGAAACCAAGATAAAAAATGGTAAGATCAATGGATAATAAGTTTATGAGAAAAATGATCTCAGCCAAAATTTTATAAACTTGCCATTCTTTTTAGATTCCAAAACCATGTCTTTAAGGCTCTTGGAAACAACCACCTTCACCGGCTCGTCATTAGTTTCAGGAATCGGCTCTGATTTGATATATGGTTTTAACTTTCCATCCTGAAGTAAGGTGAACATTTTTTATCAATTTTAACAGGTCACATGGGTAGAATAAGAAAACGGGTTAATCCAGTCAAAATTCACTCAAAGATCATTTTTAGTTTTTGACACAATAATACATATATACACGGAATCATATTTGACACAATAAGTGCTCAAAAAACTTTGATAAGTGTCAGGACAACAAGTGTTCCTCAGCATGACCCAACCTAGCCAACCTGTAATATTTATTTTGACCTGTTGGTCATCCTCCAATTTTTCATAACAAAATCATGAAGAATCAGTTCTTTAAGATAAGACTAGGGCATGATACCAAAACATACCGTAAAGTCCTTCAACCAAGGAGCAATATGATCGGCTTGCACATTTTGGCTAACATACTTGACACCCTTATTGTCTTGTAGAACGAGGGCAGGTGTTTGATCTTTTGTAAGGCCAAAATACTGCGAGTTAACAAGTATTTCATTACGTGATTTAAGATCAAAAGTAAGCGTTTGAATATGAAAACAATGATTACCTCCAAGATATGTTCACTATCTTGAACATTACCCATGAGGAAAACCAGTCCTTTTCCTTTGTACAATCCAGCAACTTCATGGTATGTTGACATGAATAGTTTTTTCTTTTCATGATCATAGTTAAGGAAGAGCATAGCCTAGGGAAAGGAAACAAATTTTAATATTAACCCTTTATTCTGTCACTACCAAAAAATTGTATATTGTAACAATAAGTGAATCATATGTTTTCTTTAAAAAAAATATGTTACCTTTGAATCTGGACTGTTAAAGTATTTGCTCACAAATGGTTGGTTATCATCACTTTGGTCAAAAAGTGTCACAAGAGGAATGCTAGCTTCATCAATAAACTTCTCCATAGATTCAACTTCAAAGTTCTTATTATTGCACACAAGATGTTATATAATTGTTAGAAGATGCATAGAATAAAATAGATAAATATGTACATCAAATTATCAATACCTGAGTATCAACAAAAAGCTCATCAAAAGGCTTTAGTAACCTAAGAGTTGGTTTGGTAACCGATGAATCCCCATGAGGGATGAGCTTCGCGTTACTAGTATGACCAAAATCATAGTCAGACCGTAATTTATCAGCTAAAACCATGAAATTCTCATATTCCTTCCCTGAAAATTTGGGGAAAATCCCTACCTGCAATGATAATTATTAATTTCAAAACTTAGTTTCTTGTTAAATGGTATATAAAATCATGAGGAAAAAAGAGAACTTTTAAAAATGCTCACAATAAAAATCTTTTTGTCATCTATGAGGCGTTCTACATCTTCTTTAGTTTTGATTTCAGGTGATGCAGGACCAACTTGTTTCTTCAAATAAGTCACTATACCATCGGCTTCTCGAGGCCCATTATATTCTTGTATTTTTTCACCTCCATTTCTCAAGATTTTGATTGTGGGAAATCCTTGAACCTCATATTTCCCTGCAAGTTCTTTGTTTGCTTCAGCATCGGCATCAACTTTAGCCAAAGCAATTGCAGGTTCATTGGTTGATAACACAGATGCTGCCTTTTCATACTGCACATATGAAGAATATGTGTAAATATATTAAAGAGTAACTTTAGTATAAAGAAAATACAAAGGTGCAATAAATTGTCATGAAAATAAGATAGGTACCTCTGGAGCAAGATGTTTACAGTGACCACACCTGTCAATAGAAATAGCAGCGTGCCATCAACACATGTTAGAAAAAAATTACACTTCATAGAGATTTGGCCAATTGGATAAAAAAAATGCAACTTTCACATGATGCACTTTTCTTATGAACACTTTTAATAAACAGATTAGCATAAAAATATAATTTTAAATATTCAAACCGCTATATAACCCATTTACAACCTGGTAACAGGTCGTTCACAACCCGTCAACCCATTAACAACCCAGCAGCCTGACACTATTGCCGGATACTACTAACATGCTATATCAAAAGTTATTGGATAATTGTAAGTTCAAAACTCACAAGGATTTCTACTGCTGCTCATACCAATATATGAATCATGAGAAATAGAATATATAAAAAAAAAAAGAGAAAAAAAAACAGTTAGGTAAACCATAAATGAACATTTTGAATATAAATGGTGTCTGAAAAGCTAGTTCTAATAGTTAACACGCAATAAATTGATAAAGTTAATTTCAAAAGTCCCAATTTAGGAACGTAACGGAATTGCAATAAGCTATGCAAACAAAAAATGATTTAATTAAAAGTAAAAGATTAAAATAAAGTAAAACTGCTCAGTAAAGTTACGAATACGTTACAACAAGTCATTCAAATCATAACCGATTAAACATGTTTCTTCTTTTCACCGATGATCTGGCCTACGTTTTCACTTTAAATACAGACATGTAGATATCACATAATCTACCTTCGATCAAATACATCGATCATTCGATTCAGTTGCTTAAAACTACTAACAATTCTAGATCAACATGAACAAAAAGTGAAAACGATAACCTCAAATCACGAACTTCAAATCGATTAAAATTTAAACAACGATTAGCTAGAAAACTGCCGGTTAATCCAATCAAAGATGAACAAAACGCATATAACACATAAACTCAATGTTTTCATAACAGAACCAATCGAAACACGGTGTAAATGATAAGACAGAGATGTACCAAGGAGCGTAAAATTCCACGACGATGAAATTGTGTTTGGACACGATCTCCGAAAAATTAGAGTGATCCAAAGTCAATACATATTCTTTCTCCTCCTCAGAAGCAGAAGAGATCGATACAGTCGATGATAAAATTACAAAAACACACAACAACAGCAGTTTATGAACCCTAGAATCCGCCATAGCTAATTTACTCATGCGAGATATATGAAGATGGTGAACTGTGTGTGTTCATTGAGCGAATATATATAGGTGGTTGGGTGGGGAAGATGAGAGCCCTATACGACATCGTATTGGCCGGGATTTTGGTAATACTCATGTGGATTATGTGTGTAACGGTAATATAATATACTTAAGGCATTAATGACAATTTAATTAGAAAATAAAATTATAAATAAATAGATTTCATTTTTTGTATCTTATTTTTAAGATTTTTTTTATTTGTGTAATGAGATTCCCACATCATATCAGTTACATCAATATTTCATGGAATGTATTAAATTTTTAAATATTTAAAAATTATAGAAATCTATATAAAATAACATCAGTCTTAATTTATAAGTCCCATACAAATTACAAATTTATTTTAGAGTAAACTTCTCTTTTGCTCACTGTGGTTTGACAAAAGTAACCATTTTCATCCAAATTTTGAAATTTTGCAATTTTCCTTCATTAGTTTCAGAAAATTAACCATTTTAGTCCCTGTGGTTTGACAAAAGTAACCATTTTCATCCAAAGTTTAAATGGACTTTGGATGAAAATGGTTAATTTTCTGAAACTAATGGAGGAAAATTGCAAAATTTCAAAATTTGGATGAAAATGGTTACTTTTGTCAAACCACAGGGAGCAAAAGAGAAGTTTACTCTTTATTTAATTTAGTGATGTATATATATTTTATATAATAATAAACATTTTAATTAATTTAATGAATAATTTGATTACATCATAAGTTTTTTTTTAATTTTTAATAAATAATACATGAGAAATATATGATATTATTTAGAGTAAACTTCTCTTTTGCTCCCTGTGGTTTGACAAAAGTAACCATTTTCATCCAAATTTTGAAATTTTGCAATTTTCCTCCATTAGTTTCAGAAAATTAACCATTTTCATCCAAAGTCCATTTAAACTTTGGAATAAAATGGTTACTTTTGTCAAACCACATGGACTAAAATGGTTAATTTTCTGAAACTAATGGAGGAAAATTGCAAAATTTCAAAATTTGGATGAAAATGATTACTTTTGTCAAACCACAGGGAGCAAAAGAGAAGTTTACTCTATTATTTAAAATAAATATTTTAGAAAAATTACAAGTTTTAACCTGCTATATACTAAACTTTATGAACAACTCCATTTAATTTATAATTTAGAGGTTTGTATGAATATATCTTTTATTTGGAACTTATGATTACTTTTTTTTTAAACGGCGACGATCCTACATACAAAGTATGTTGTCTTAACAGGGTCCATCGAGCAGAGGTAAGACGTGGCCACACCAGATGCGCGGGAACCCCTGGAATGGGTAAACCCTCGCCCCCATTGGTCCAGAACCCGAGATTAAGCTCAAAATTCTTTCCCTCACGTAAATGTCCTTTAAATCGCCTCTGGTAGGGCTTGAACCCATAACCTCTCGGTCACAATGTGAAACCCTAGCCAGTAGGCTAAATTCGTAGGACAGAAACTTATGAATTATGATAACTGAATGCTTCTCTTCTAAGGAAGATGCCTTAGAGCATTAAATGATACTAAATAGAAAGAGGGAGAATTTGAATCCAAATATTAAAACCATTAAAGTGAGTTTTATTTCTATTATTAAAGTTATATCAAGTTCTAATAAAGACAGCTTGTTATAAAAATATCATGTTAAAAAATAAAAAATAAATAAAATTGAATTTGAGAGTTAAAGAACGTATTTAACTTACCAAGTTGTATTTGTTAATTTATTCTAACGATTGCGTAAAGGGTGTTGCTATTTACACCTTATTCTACTGTACCCTAACCTATAAGAATTAAAAATCATTTTAACTATTCATTCATAAACATTAAAAACCTTTAATCTTTCATTATATGCGTTCTAAATATTAGTTATGACTGTCATTAACTTTATTTTGATTGTTTTTGTCAAACAATTTATTTGTTTACAAAAATGTTTAAGTATTTAATATTAATGTTCGAACATTATTAGATTAATTTACGTTTGTTACAAGATAATTTGTTATTTATTAGTTTTATTATTTTGTACTATTATGCAATTATTTTTCAAGTGTGTGTATATTAAATAATATATAATAAATTTATTAATTAGTAATTTTTACATCTTAATTATTTGGTAAATACTAAATAAAAAAACATATGAGTTTGTTAACAATAGATATAAATAATATAAATATGATAAGTTGAAATCAACGACTATTTGATTAAAAAATAAATAATCATTTGCATTTTATCCAAATTTTAGCGTTCTATTTGTACTCCGAACAACACCATAAAGTTCAAACAACACAAAATCAAACGTATCCTTAAACCATGATTAAAGCACCACAATCGAGCTAGGAATTCGGATACATTAGATATTAAAATGAAAACCAAATTCATAAAAGAATGAATCCGCTCATCAAACCAGAAACCGAATCAGGTTTTTGGAGACATTAGATATCAAACCAAAAACTGAATTCACCATTTGATTTGTTTTTCAGTTATGAATAGTTTTGATTTTCAGATTTAAATAGTTTTTTGATTCGGTTTTTTTAACACCCTTAATAATATTCACATGAATAAAACTTAATAAATTCACTTATAAATGAGATAAGTGTCGATTAAAAAAAACGTGATTATCATAATAATATAATTTATTTTCCACAACATATGTTTTACTAATTTAATTTATTATTGTTTTATTAGCCCTTATTCTTTTAGTCTTATACTTAACATATATTTCTAAAATTCCCAAACAAATAAAATAAAAATAACTTTCAATTTATTCAAAAATACAAGCATCGTACGTACTTTAAAAAATAAGTTGGAGATATATAAATTAATAAATAAAGAAAAGTTATAAAAATAATTTAAAAATGTTGGTTTATCATGCCAATTTGTTTTAAATTAACAAAACGAGACAATATAGTAACATATTAAAGAAAAGTTTGTTCATAATTGTTACCTTAAAAAAGAAATGAACATAAGTCAATATTTTGCCATTTTATTAGAAAGATTTGATGATATCAATGACACTCATTTTAAAAATGAAAAGTTTTAGTAAAATAAAATATTACTTTTAGATTAATTTATTAATTTATATACATTTTTTAAAGAATTCAATTTTAAATTTTTATTTTGATTTTTTAATAAAATGATAAATATTGCTTTAAAATTTATTTTTAGTTCAAAATTTTGGTTTGCACATAATTGATTTAATATTTATTAATTTGATTGTTTTGATTTTTTAAAATTGAGTTCTGATTTATTTTTTTACAAATGATATTAGTTTTATTTTAATAAATCTATGTTTATTTATGTATAGGTAAACAAAAGATACAAATATTAAATGCCAATTAATTATTATGTAGATGGGCAATCTAACACTTATTTATTTATTCTTGAATTTATACTTTTCTAAATTTTAAAGAAATAAACCAAACTTTATTGGTGTAAATGTGTAATGTGGTAAAAATGCATTTAATGTAGTAGAGTAAGGTGTGATTAGAAAATAGGGTAGGGTGCACTTAGAAAAACCCTTACATAAATATGTAATAAAGTTTTTCAGTGATCCATATGTAAAATACTAAAATGTTCTATTAAACAAGGTTAAGTTTCTAACTCAGTAGTTGTTTCGAATTTTTATAGATCTAATCTACTTATAAGTTGTTTTGAAAAAAACAGCTGATCGACTATTTTATTAAGAGAAATATTTTTTTTGAACAACACATTTTTTCCATCTTTGTCCGCTATGAGACTAAAACTCTCAACCTATTTAAGGGAGAACACCTTTAACACACCTTGGTACCATTGGGACAAATGCCCTTTTAGTATTAAGAGAAATACGTGTTTTCTGTTTTTTATTTTTTTCATTTTTAACGTGTTCTCAAGTCGCCAAAGTTTCTTATCGTGTAACATCAGATATTGTATACAAAAAAATATTTAGATTTTTATAATTATTAGGTTTTATGTGTTGTTTATAAAATAACTAGGTTATAAACCCGTGTGATACACGGGTTTGCGAATAAAAATAAATGTGATTTTATAATTATGTGTTCATGAATTTACATAATTAAAATAATTTTATTATATATTTTTAAATTTACATGATTATATTAATACTAATAATATTAGTTATACCTTTTTTATATTGAAAAACTTTAAAGATAAAAATTTATAAAAAAATGTTCTTAAAACATATATATTAAACAAAGATGTATTAAACATTTACACAAGTTAAATATTTGAATTTTAAAATTATTTGTTTAAAATAACATAATACATATTTTTTACATATCTTTCAAGAATGTTTTATAAAAAATATTAAAGAATTGATTAATAATTTAATCATATTATTTACTAACTTAAATAAAATTATTAATATTTAATAGGAGAGAAAAGATTAAAAAAATCGAAATTTAATAAAAAACATAGCATAAATATATTTATGATGAGAGAGAGGCGGGAAAAAAATATTTAAGTAGCTTAGAATGTTGACAAGTGGCACTCACAAACCTTTATTTATTATATTACATAGATATTCAAAAACTTACGATTATTAGGTGTTATTCTTTATATTATGATAGCTTTATATTGTACATTATTTAATAAGACATATCTTTAAGATTTATAAAATAAAATTAGCTTACTTTCGAGTTTCGACAGTCTTAAACCCAACAGTTATTCTGAGCAACATGATTTACCAATTAGTTGTCATGAGAGATGTGATCTACTTATCAATTGTTTTGAGTAAATAATTTGTCTACAAGATTTGATGCATTGGTATGAGACCTATACTTTTTATTGTAGGTTGTGGGTTCAATTCCTAGTGTTATTAAAATTTGTGAGACATGGCAATGAAGCGTGACCCGGGCTATCACCAGGCTTTGAGTCCGAGCCATAAGGGTTTTACGCGGCAAGGTTAAAGCTTCCTGCCCAGTTTTTTCCTGGAACGGTTGATTGATGAGTCTTCGACTCCAACCAACTTGGCCCGTCAGGATGGTTGGGTGGAGCCTCCGCTGAGGTTTCGATACTCAGTCACTGCACTCTGAAACAACGGTCTTGCTGTTGCATTAACCGCCGTTCAAAAAAATGTTTTGAGTAAACAACTTATTAGTTGTTTTGTTAATAGGAAGCCATGCTGACCCAATAGGTAAAGAAACTCAAACAAGGGTTTTGGGCCCTCTTAAAGCTCATAATTTTGTGAATATTTTCATATGTAATCAACTTTTATTTATAAACAAATGGCTTTAATTAGAGGCGTATAACTTTGTTATATTTATAACTAACTAAGTTTAATCCCACCCGTGCGTTGCGACGGTTTATCACAGTGCACTCCCGAGAACGGGTGTTATATATCATTTGCAAAATTATAAGTTACATATGTTAGAAAAATATTAGACAAAATTACTTACAAAATCATTCTCACCAACAACCAATCATTTGAATTAAAAAAGAAACCTAAATCTTTAAGCAAATCTATCAAATTTAATAAAAACCAAAATTTCCAAACAAATCTCTCAAATTTAGTACCCTCATCTCTGTTTACTGCTTTTGAAAGTCAAAAAAACTCCTAGTGGTCCAAGTCTAATTTATTAAAACGTCACCACATGCAACGGACACCTACATTAAACCTGAATAAAAAAATTAGGATTTGAATAAACAAATCAATTTTAATGTGGATAGTTTGAACCACATATTTATTTTCAAGATTCCAAATAGACGGCCCAGATTAGGTTTAAGGGTTTTCTCTCTAAGATCGAGTTTTCACTGGATACAAACCATAATATATATATATATCTGTAAGATCTTGGGACCCACTCATATTATTATATTATTATTATTATTATTATTATTATTATATATATAATACTATTCCTTTTCATACATTTTAATACTATATATATAGTAAATAGTAATAATATTATTATTTAATTATTATTAATATTATAAAAAAGTTTTAGTGGCCAAAATCAAAAAAACAAAGCTTTATATTATATAAAATTTTTAGTGGCCAAAATCGAAAAAACAAAACTTTATATTATATAAAAGTTTTAGTGGCCAAAATCGAAAAAACAAAACTTTAAAAGTTTTGGTAGCCAAAATAAAAAAAAAACAAAACTTTATATTATATAAAATTTTAGTGACCAAAATCGAAAAAACAAAACTTTACTATTAAGTTTTAGTGGACAAATTCGAAAAAAACAAAACTTTATATTATATAAAAGTTTTAGTGGCCAAAATATAAAAAACAAAACTTTAAAAAGTTTTAGTGGCCAAAACCGAAAAAACAAAACTTTATATTAAAAGTTTTAATGGCAAAAATCGAAAAAACAAAACTTTAAAAGTTTTAGTGCCCAAAATCGAAAAAACAAAACTTTATATTATATAAAAGTTTTAGTGACAAAAATCGAAAAAACAAAACTGTACTAATATAAAAGTTTTAGTGACCAAAATCGAAAAAACAAAACTTTAAAATTTTAGTGGCCAAAATCGAAAAAACGAAACTTTATATCATATAAAAGTTTTAGTGACCAAAATTGAAAAAACAAAACTTTACTGTTAAGTTTTAGTGGCCAAAATAGAAAAAACAAAACTTTATATTATATAAAAGTTTTAGTGGCAAAAATCGAAAAAACAAAACTTTAAAAAGTTTTAGTGGGCAAAATCGAAAAAACAAAACTTTATATTATATAAAAGTTTTAGGGGCAAAAATCAAAAAAACAAAACTTTAAAAGTTTTTGTGGCCAAAATCGAAAACAAAACTTTATATTATATAAAAGTTTTAGTGACCAAAATCGAAAAAACAAAACTTTGCTTTTAGTGGCTAAAATCGAAAAAACAAAACTGTATATTATATAAAAGTTTTAGTGGCCAAAATCGAAAAAACAAAACTTTAAAAAAGTTTTAGTGGCGAAAATCGAAAAAACAAAACTTTATATTATATAAAAGTTTTAGTGGAAAAATCGTAAAAACAAAACTTTAAAAGTTTTAGTGGCCAAAATCGAAAAAACAAAATTTTGTATCATATGAAAGTTTTAGCGAAAAAAATCGAAAAACAAAACTTTACTATTCCTTTCAATGTCTTTTAATTATATATATAATAGTTTTGTAAATGGCTGCGAAGTTTGTCTTATGAAAACTAAAAACGACTTTCCGGATCAGGATTTATCCTTCGGCTTTGGGCCCCAAATTTTAATCACGTCTCAAGTGCAAATCAAAAGTATCACTAATTTTAATTCCTCTTAACATACAAAACGATCAAGACAACCCTAGTTAGAAGGTATGTTTTCAATTTTATTTTTTACTTTTAGTGACTTCTCATTTCTGTATATCTAAAACTATGTTATGACCCCGTGTATTACACGGGCTGAATGATAAAAATATAATAAACATACATTAATGAAAATTTAGATAACGTAAGATTTTTTAATATAAATGGCTAAAATTTTATATAATTTAATAATTTAAGTAATAAAATAATTATATTGTTTCTTTAAACAATAATTTTTTTCAAAATTTGTTTCTTAATTTTTTTCTAAATACTAATTTTAAAAATTGTATATTTTATAATATGTTGGATATTTAATATGTGTTTTTTAATATTAATATATTTTAATGTATTATAAAATATGTTTCTTAGTTTAAAAATGTAAAACAAAGTATTTTATATTTAATATTATTATTTAATATGAGGTGTATTTAATATGAGATAGAGGCGGAAAATCAAAGATGATGTGCTATGTAATCACGCCATGTGTCATCCTATAAACCTTGATTTATTATAATAGATAGATTTTATGATTATTAGATATTATTTTTATATTGTGATAAACTGATAATCCTATGCAATATATGCACATTTTTAATAAGACAGATATTTAAGATTTTATTTATATCCTTTTTATTGTTTTTTTCACATGTTAACGACATAGGTTTTAGGCTGGTTATTTACATAAAACCTGCAAAATTAAAGGCAATATTTGAAACTTTAAATTTCTTTAACACATGCTATGCGGTTATTTTTGTTCGTTTGCGAAATATCACGACTCCTGCAATGTCATATGCAGGTTTTATGTTTTAGGAAACATCTTTTCACCAAATAATTAAAAAAAAAAAAGATTTATTGTTAGGAATTGTTTATGTAACTTTTATAGGTCAGATACGGTATTCGTGTATGTTTATGAGAATTTAAGTGATCATAAAGAAAATGAAAAAATGTCTCTAAGCTCAAACTAGTTATCAATTATATAAACATTTTTATTCTTTAAACGACAAAGGGCTCAATGTTTTGTATTATTTTTGCTGAGGAAAAGTTGTGTAGGAGTTTAAGGTTAAAGCTGAAGCGATGGGTATCTTCGTCACTTAAATTTAGTTGGTATATTGCTACACTCATTCTTTAATTGAAATCCGCATCCGTATAGTTAGTGGCCAGTGGGTGACTCCGTACAGCGGGATTTCCTTTACGATTTGAATATTATAACACATATACGATCTCGTATATCAAAATGCAGATATAAAATCTTTTGAAGCCGTTTAAAATAATAAGCATGCTTCTATAGCGGTTCTAAAACAAAACCGGCTTCTAAACTGAATATTTAACTAATTGTAAATTTAATAAAAAATCTTTTGCATCTGTTCTGAAAAGTAAAAACCTTTGAAGTGGTTTTGGAAAAAAAAAATGGTTCTAAAACAAAAAAGGCTTCTAAATCGAATATTTAACTAATTATAAATTTAATAAGAAAATCTTGGAGCATTTCTAAAAACCTTTTGACGTGGTTTTGAAACGAAAAAAAAAATAATTGAAGCAGTTCTGCAACAAAATTGGCTTATAAAAAGAATATTTAATGGCAATGATTTTATTACGTAAATGTATATATAGTAATTAAAGAAAAAATTATATTTATATGTCACCCAACCTTTTTTTGGGTACAAATTACAAAATAAATAGATGCATACTTTTATGTGATAAATGCTACAAAAGAAACTAAATGTGATCTCACATATGTAAAAATATTTTATTTGGTTGATATAAGTTCTCATATATTTAAAAATATTTATGAGTTTGAATCAATCACATAAACATACTGGTTTTGAAATCTCAAGTATTACATGAGTCAAACAAAAAAATAATAAAATAATAATTAGTTAATTTTATAATAATTATTTACAATTAAATTTATACTTGAAATAGTTAAAATTTCTTTTAATTTTGTTATTCAACATGAGAACAAAACAATAAAATAAATGTGAGGATAGAAAAGAGGGTGAAATGATTTCTCATTTAACATGAGAAAGAGTTCAAAGAATCAAAATGAGAAAACACCACGCAAGGGTGACCTGGCAGACTTAGAAAGTAAAGTTATGGCTTGAGACACTTAAATCTTATGGCTCTGTTTCTTAGCAAATTTTCTATATACGTTGGATTTTTGTTGAATTCTTCCAAAATGAAAAATCAGAGTGAGAAAATACAACAATTTTATACTTTATAGTGTGGTAGTTTTGAGTTTCTTTGGAAAAAAAAATTAACCACGAGTTCATCAATTTTTTCACTCATTTAAAAATTGAACTTTTAAAGTATTTTTGGTTCTTACATTGTGACACCTCGTAATTTCCAGGTTAGCATGTTATTTATTTAAATATTTATTTAAATGATTTATGTACACGTGGCACTAGAATTAGATTAATTTAGTGTGACACGTGGCACGACAGTACGAACACCGACACACGAATAGATAATTCAAGGAATTATCGACAAACAGCACACACGTGTCAAAACACGCGAACGTTGGTGAACGTCTAGCACATTGTATAGCACAACACTCGAAACTTCACGAAACCCTCACACATTGAACTTGGAAGTTCAAACAAGGCCAAACGATGGTTCGTAAAAGTGAAAACGGTGACGAACGGATCAAACCCATTAAAATAGGCTTATTGGGCTCTTCAAGGGCCCATCGCGGTACACGGAGGCCCAACAAGGAACGTCGTCGCGGTACGCGGCCAACATCGCGGGGGTTGACTCCCGAAATCCGATGCGGTACGCGGAGAAGATTTGAAAGCCCCATCACGGTACGCGAAGCCGCCCAGTCGACAAAATCTTTATAAATCCAAGACAAATCATGCCTAGACTACTCTTTTCATCATTTCACTCGGTTCTACACGCATCACCTCGACCAACTTCGTCTCCTACACCATTTTTCAGCAGATTTCCACCATTGTAGGCCATTTCCAAGCTCAAGATTTGGAGATTCAAGCTTGTTACCCGCCAAGAAGCTCGAAAGACCACCGCCACCTTCTTGTTCCTATCAAGACCCATGAGCCAGGAGGTCTAGAAGTTGTCCTTATCATCTTCTCAGGATCTTGAAGCTTTAAAAGGTAGTTCTACACTTCTTTTGGTTCAAAACCATCATATCTCGCACCTACACCCTCACAAACACACATGCAAGCTTGCTAGCCTTGCATGCACGAATTTCTTCTTGTTTTAATCTGGGTTTGTTGATAAATCTACTGTACATGATGATCTATGATGATAATATGATAAAATGTGATGATCTAAGATGATGGGTTTAAGCCTTTGCGCTTAAAATGATGAGTTGTGATGATATTGATGCATGCATGTATGATCTAAAACATTCTAGATGATTTTAGTTACATTGGGATGATTCTTGATGATATATAAGTGATATTGTAAGATTAGATTGTGATTTGATGATTAAAAATATGATTTTTGCAAACCTTTCTATTAATAGAAACTTTGTACTTATGAAATGATAATGTGAATGATATTTGGTGTCATGCATGTTTATGGATTGCTATTTAGATGTTATTAGGATGATGACAAGGTTTAGAATGTGATTTTGATAATGTTTATGGGCATTTTGACATAGTTACTATATTTAGTAACTTTATTTGATGAAACGTTGATAGATGATGAATTTGGTTATGTTGACATGATTAAATGATGTTAGATTTGTGATTATGATGATTTGTGACATAAAAATGGATTAGAAATGGTTAAATTGATCATTTGGACAAAAATAGCCAAAGTTACTATTTTTAGTAACTTTATTTTTACAAAAACCAATTTATAAATACGTTGAATGATTCGAGCATGCTAAATGGCTTAATATGTTATGATATGATGATTAGATGCTAAGTTAGATGGTTTCCGATATCATGTATGCTATAAATGGAAACTTTCCATTTTAGGAAACTTTTATGTGCTAACATGTTATAAACGACTTATGTGAATTCGTATGATGATGTGCTATGTGTTAACATGATCACATAGGACTAATGAGCATGCTAGAACTATAAAATCGATATGCTTTGTGAACTTTCTAAAAATGGAAACTTACTATAAATAGTAAGTTGTCCATAGACGCGACATGCGCATCTTGCACACGACAAACACTTACACGATTGCTACACGACTCACAAACCGTCACACGGTTCACCAACGGGTCGTTGACTTGACACGGTCAACTTTGGTCAAACACGGTCAACTTTGGTCAACTCTAGTCAAACACGGTCATTATGGACCAACACAGTCAAACACGGTCAATGTGGACAAACACGAGCAAACACGGTCATTGTGGACCGACACGGACAAACATGAACAACCAAGGGTGGTTGGGCGCAAACACAAGCACTAACACGAACACTAGCACGGTCACTTACACAAACTCACGTACGGTGTACGATATAGGTTGCCGGTGACCGACACGCATTTCGACGCAGGAGCTTACGCTTGATTTACACCTACTTCACTAAGGTGAGTTTACGGCCCCTCTTTACCCTTTTCAAACGCTTTTAAATAGGGGGAGAATAATAGTTACATCGAGTCAAACATGTATTACTGTACAAACAATTTTTGGTGTATGATGGTTTATTGGACAAACATTAAGTGTTGAACTCGTAACAAGACCTCACAAAGTCTTACCGTTAATGTACGAACAACGTGGTAGGTTTGAATGGATCCATTAGGGAATGACTAACCCCACGGGTGTAACATCTGTGCCGGAATCGTTACCGGAACAGTAATCTATACAGTAACTTGTACGGTAACTCAGGCACAATCGAGGAGAAATACTTAGAAGCTATTAACAGTCACTGCTAAACATAAACTATTACACGATGTTTCTAATACTCTGATTTAAACATTATGGTTTAAACAGTTAGAAACACATCAGATAATCATGAACAGATGCAAACATGCTTGATTTAGTATTATTAGGTTTAAACGTATGTGAGGGTAAACAGAACAAAACAATAACAGTTGTTACGGAATGCTAAACCGACGAATCATTCGTATAGGTGACGATCTGTACGAATAAATCTAAGGTTTAACGATCTGAAACGATGATTGAAAAATAGAAAACAAAAATCAGAAAATGAAACGTACGATCGTGTTCGTACAGTTGGCGCTCTGTACGAAGACGCGCGTAAATGACGTTTTCTGACGAAACGAAACGAAGGACGATTCGAACGATAATAAAGTTAAGGAAATAAAATATTTCCTGTTTTACAATTTTGAAACTCATCATAAATAAACTAAAACGAAACTATTTTAAATTAAGGCGCGTAAAGCAAAATACGCGAATAAATAATAAAACGCGTAAAAATAATAATAAATACGACAAATAATTCAAATAAATAATATCTGAAATATTTAATAGAAATAATAAATTCCAAACAATTAAAATAAAGTCCTTTTATTTAAATTACGTAGTTACACACATTACAATCCGGAAACGCAACGGAGACGAAAACCGAGCAAACGAAACGAACCCGACTACCCTCGGGGTATATAAACCTCAAATGAGGCTTTCAACCTCATTCTTGGCAAACCCTCTCTCTCTCTCTAACACCAATTCCCGTCACCTCTCTCTCACAAAAATTTTTCACCTTCAACCTTCAAGATCTCACTCATTTGGAGACGAAATCGGACGTTCTTGGTGTCCACGCGAAGCTCTCGACTCCCTCTACACGAAAGTACAATGGATCTGTGGATTTCTCCGGCCATTTTCGAGGTATGATCAGGAGAAACTTCGAGAAAATAGGGTTTTTGTGAAGTTTTGTTTACCACACCCTAACCGGCCGACCACCACTTTCCTCATGAACCCACGACCTGGAAACATAACCATCGCGTAACTCCACCATGGGAAGCAGCCTGCAACAGCTTGAAACATAGAGGAAATGAACAGGTTCTTGGGGCTTAAGCTGAACGAACCTTTGACAAGCTAGATCCTCAAGATGGCGAACCTTTTTGGCTCGGCCAGCCTCGCATCAGAAGCGAACCTATGATTCGTCTATCACCACCAGCGTAAACCATGGGAAGTTTAGTTGTAACTCAATTAAACAAAACCAGAGAATTTATCGCAGTTATATTGTTGATGATTATGGATTTGGTTTGGAAATGAAAAGGGGATTTAAGTTGGTTGTTGTTTGGTTACTAAACATAGTCAAGGACACATGGTCATGGTTTATCGAAATAGCGGTGGGACGGTGGCTAGGGCAGTTGCGACTGACCCTTACATATGCCCTATACATATGCATATTTCGGTCTATCATGGATGTGTCAGGTATTATCTCATACAGGTATTATTGTGGATTTTTCTCAGAAAATCATAAGCATTTTATACTCGTTTTATCTAAACCTTTTATAAAACCATTTTTAAACTTAAACTTTTAAATTCATTTTATAAAACCTTTCAGGTATAAAAACTTATGATTACTCACCAACTACTTCGTAGTTGACACTTGATTTTCTTACATGTTTCAGGTGATGAAGCTAAGTAGGTTGAAGAAGATGAACTTCTCACTTTTGGACATCATCACATAGGATTCTTGGACTTAGCTAATTAACTAAATTTCTGGCGATTAGAGTTTAGTTAGTTTAGCTAAATCTTTTTTGTATTTGATGTATTTAATTCATGATGAACATGATTTTTGTGTAAACATTTATTTGGTTTGATTGATATGTGATGATACATATTTAGATGCCCACGAGCTTTTGAACAATCTCCACATCCCTCGTGGCATCCCGACATTTCCGCCATCGGTCGGGGTGTTACAGATTGGTATCAGAGCCTGGGTTATAGAGAATTAGGTTACTAGAAATGGTTGACCTAGTCTATAACCGTAGGATACCCTAGTATGAATTATTTCATACACTAGTTAGTATATTCAGGATTTCATGCTTATGTGTTTATTACATGTTAACTGAACTCCTGTTATACATCTGAGTTATATATGCTGATTACTAATTATTTGTTTACTTGTGCCCTAATGATTCGATAAGGACATGCACGTGGTGTATCGTAAAGGTGGTGGGACGTTGGCTAGGGCAGTTGCGACTGACCCTTATATATGCCCTATATATATACCATTTACGGTACATTAGGTGGATGTCAGTATTAAAGAATGTGGGAACTACCCGTTTGGGAAATTATCTGCTTAGGAAATTAAATGCTTAGGAATTATCTGCTTTAGGAAAATTATTTGTTTGATCTATAAACTCCAGGCAAGGACACACTCGTGGTATACTACAAAGGTGGTGGGACGGTGGCTAGGGCAGTTGCGACTGACCCTTACATATGCCCTATACATATACCATTTGTAGTATATTGGGGGTCTGTCAGTGTCAGGAACTTAGGATATTACTAGGAATTGTTGTAAAGTTGAGATTTATGGGTTATGGATGTTGATGGTATGTTTGCTGGAATGGTTGGGATTGACTCGTGGATGATCACACTTGATAAACACTTATAAATTCACTTATGAAACACACGGATTGGACACGTAGGGTGCATAGGATCAACGAGCTATACGAACGATTAGTAATGGATTGTAAGACTTGGATGATGATATAGACTCTTGGAGATAAAACTAACGCATAGTGATGATACTAACACTTAGTGATGGTATGGACGCTTGATGAAAATAAATTATAGGGAAGATATGAACACTTAGTGACACTAAGAGCACTCAGTGATGATATGAACCCTTATTAATGATTATGAACATTGAGATTTAGTATGGAATTTAGTGAACTTAGACATTAGGTGAACTTAGAAATAGGTAAACCTACATGTCAGGTGAACTTAGACGTTAGGCGAACCTAATTGTCCAAGGGAACTAGAGACCACTTCACTCAAAATTATCCTACCTGGGATAAGGGTTGTGAAGTGAGACTATGGTGAGATACATGATACACCCTAAACACTAACAAGGGCATAATCGTGGTGCAATGGAACGGTGGTGGGATGGTGTAGGGGAGATTGCGATCTACCTCTGCATATGCCCTATATATAAGCTTGTTGCATTGCATCGGGAGGTTGTCAGTTTTGGTATAGGGTGGGGAATGTACAGGACTTAGGAATAGCTAGCTAATATTAGTTATGACCAACTAGGACACTTAGTATAATATTAGGAAATTTATAAATGTTATGAGTTTAATGACAGATAGGAGAGAAATGTAGTTCCTATATGTAATCCTAACTGTTTAAATGAACTCAATTGACCATTGTTTGTATGACTTCCGTTGTAAACGGTAGTAACATGTTTCTAATTTCTCAGAAACATACCGCCGCGCCGTCACAACGAAGATGACTCGAACAGTGGGGATGCTAATAACAGTAATGCCAACTCCGGCATACAAGAGTTAGCAACACTGATCACTGGATTGGTGAATCAACTGACACAAGTCAATCAGTCTCTCACTCAGAACAGAGGTGGTGCAAACCCACCAACTTGCACATTCAAACACTTCAACTCCTGTAATCCACTGAAGTTTACGGGATCTTAGACTGCCACTGGTCTACTGCAGTGGTTTGAGAGCATGGAGAATACCTTCATCAACAGCGACTGCCCCGAGAACTTGAAGGTGCGCTATGCCACCAGTGTTTTCCAAAAGAGAGCACTGACTTGGTGGAATGGCGAAAAACGAACTAGGGGAGTTGATACCGCCCTAGCACTGACTTGGACTGAGGTCAAAAACCTGATGACCACTGAATTCTGTCCTCGCAGTGAAATGAGGAAACTGGGGACTGAGTTCTGGGAACTCAAACAAGATAGTGGAGAGAATGTAATCTACAATACTCGTTTCCACGAGTATAGTCTGCTGGTACCTCACCTTGTTACACCCCTAGAGAGAGCAATTGAAAAGTACATCGGAGGTCTGCCTATGCAAATTCAAGACACCGTATACGGAAGCAACCCCAAAACACTTGAGGCCGCAATTCGTTTGTCTGCTACACTCACTGACAATCATGTGAAGGCTGGAACACTCACTCGGAAGGGATTCAAGAAGACTGACACTAAATCATCTGGCAAGGAGATTTCTACTGAAGTCAAGACTGAACAAGGTAGTTCATCAAGAAGCAACAACAAGAAGAGAAAGACAAGGAATTTTGTGGTTACTGCTCCTGCTGCTAAGTCTACGCAGCAATCAGCCAACAACACCACTGCCAGGAATTATGTTGGGATCACTCCCCAATGTAATATCTGCCGATATCATCACGCACCTAACTTGCCATGTCGCGTTTGCAACAACTGTGGCAAGTATGGTCATTATGCAAATGTCTTTAGGAGTGCACCGTAAGCACAAAGGATGCAACAAGCACCGCTTGCACTGCCTGCTCCACATGCACAACCAATACCTGTTGTACCCATTCGCCAGGTACCACCTGCATAGGCAAGAGCCTGTTATGAGTGTGGCGAAGTGGGCCATTTCAGAAATCAATGCCCGAGACTGACAGGAAACAATCAACGGGTGGCAAGAGGCAGAGCGTTTCAACTGAATGCTCCGGCTGCTCAAGCCAACCAGGATGTGGTCAACGGTACATTTCTGATCAACAACTCTTATGCATCTGTCTTATTTGATTCTGGTGCCGATAGGAGTTTTGTTTCATATGATTTTGAATACTTGCTTGGTAGAACACGTACATACTTAGATAAACCGTTTAATGTGGAGGTGGCTGACGGAAATACTATTGATATTGACACTGTTATCATTGGATGTACTGTGAACTTAAATGATCACGTTTTCCCAATTGATCTCATACCTATGCCTCTTGGTAGCTTTGATGTTATCATAGGCATGGATTGGTTAGCCACCCACAAAGCGGAGATAGTTTGCCATGAGAAATACATATGTATCCCCTTACCTTCTGGTGAAACTTTAAGAGTATTTGGAGAAACTTCTAACAAAGGTCTTAAGCTTATGTCATGCACTAAAGAACACAAGTACCTTAGGAAGAAATGTATTGCATTCTTAGCTCACATTGTGGAGAAGAAAGAGAAAGGAAAGAAGATTGAAGATGTTCCTGTGATCAGAGATTTTCCAGAAGTGTTTCCTGATGATTTGCCGGGTCTTCCACCAGAACGTCAAGTAGAGTTTCGAATTGACTTAGTACCTGGTGCGAACCCAGTTGCTAAAGCTCCCTACAGACTTGCGCCTTCGGAGTTGCAAGAATTGGCGAGCCAGCTACAAGAACTGACTGATAAAGGATTCATTCGCCCGAGCCATTCTCCATGGGGTGCACCGGTCTTGTTTGTTAAGAAGAAGGACGGGTCATTCCGGATGTGCATCGATTACCGCGAATTGAATAAACTCACAATTAAGAATCGATATCCACTGCCGCGCATCGATGATCTCTTCGATCAGCTTCAAGGCTCGGCATGGTTTTCAAAGATCGATCTTAGGTCTGGGTATCATCAGCTTTGCGTGCATGATGAGGATATTCCCAAGACAGCTTTCAGAACAAGATATGGCCATTATGAATTTTTGGTAATGCCTTTCGGCCTTACCAATGCACCTGCGGTTTTCATGGACCTCATGAATCGTGTCTGCAGGCCATACTTGGATAAATTTGTGATCGTATTCATTGATGATATTTTGATCTACTCAAAGACCAAAGAAGAACACGAGAAACACCTTAAGTTGGTTTTGGAGATCCTGAGAGAAGAGCGACTGTATGCCAAGTTCTCTAAGTGTGAATTCTGGCTTAAGGAAGTTCAATTCTTGGGACACATAGTCAACGAATATGGTGTTCACGTGGATCCAGCAAAGATTGATGCGGTGAAGAATTGGAGTACACCGAAAACACCCACGGAGATTCGATCATTTCTCGGACTTGCCGGATACTATAGGCGGTTCATCTCGAATTTCTCCAGAATTGTTGTCCCTCTCACCTCTTTGACACAGAAGAATAAGCCATACGAGTGGGGACCGAAGCAAGAGGAGGCATTTCAGACTTTGAAGCAGAAACTCTGTGATGCTCCTGTCTTGACATTGCCTGATGGAAATGATGATTTTGTGGTCTATTGTGGTGCATCCAACCTAGGTCTCGGTTGTGTTCTCATGCAACGGGGAAAGGTTGTGGCCTATGCATCAAGACAATTAAAGATTCACGAGAAGAACTACACTACCCACGACTTGGAACTTGGTGCAGTCGTGTTTGCCTTGAAGATATGGAGACATTATCTTTATGGCACTAAATGTGTAGTGTTCACTGATCATAAAAGTTTACAACATATTCTCAATCAAAAGGAACTTAATATGAGACAACGGAGATGGGTTGAACTGTTGAATGATTATGACTGTGAAATTCGCTACCATCCTGGTAAAGCGAATGTTGTAGCAGATGCGCTTAGTCGCAAAAGTCAAGTTCAGATCCATAGTGTCCGAGTACACTCTAGTCTCCGTAATGATGTTCTCACGGCCCAACAACACTCATTAGCTCAAGATGACTTGAAAAATGAGATGTCTTACGGGGCTGAAATCTTATTGGAAACTAAAGATGATGGATTAATGTATTATTTGAACCGGTTGTGGATACCGAACCGGGGTGATCTTAGGAAGGTAATTATGGATGAAGCTCATAAGTCTTGTTATTCAATCCATCCAGGTTCTGACAAGATGTATCAAGACCTTAGGGGCTTGTACTGGTGGCCTGGAATGAAGAAGGACATCGTTGAATATGTGTCTAAGTGCCTTAACTGTGCTAAGGTCAAGGCAGAACACCAGCGACCTTCTGGATTGTTAATACAACCTGAAATACCGATGTGGAAGTGGGAGAATATCTCCATGGATTTCATTACTAAACTCCCACGAACCGCAAACGGTAAAGATAGCATTTGGGTGATTATTGATAGATTGACCAAGTCGGCTCATTTCTTACCGATACGCGAAACTTACCCTGTGCGGAAGTTAGCTCGTATCTACATTGATGAGATCATTAGCCGACATGGTATTCCCTTAAGCATAATATCGGATCGTGATGCTCGTTTCACGGCACGGTTTTGGGAATCACTTCATGAAGCCTTTGGAACAAGATTGGATCTTAGCACTGCTTATCATCCTCAAACGGATGGTCAGACGGAGCGAACGATTCAGACATTGGAAGACATGTTGAGAGCTTGTGTCATCGATTTCGGTGGCAATTGGGATATCCATTTACCATTGATTGAGTTCTCGTATAACCACAGTTATCATGCGAGCATTGGTTGTTGTTTGGTTACTAAAAATAGTCAAGGACACATGGTCATGGTTTATCGAAATAGTGGTGGGACGGTGGCTAGGGCAGTTGCGACTGACCCTTACATATGCATATTTCGGTCTATCATGGATGTGTCAGTGATTAGGGTTTAGTGGGTTTTGGTTTGGGAATGATAATATTAAAGTTAATAAATAATGGAATTCTTAATAAGAACAATTACGCGATGGTGAGGATACGGACATGACTTAAACGCGAATATTAATTTAGAAATATTAACTTAATAGCTATATTCGCGTGGGTGACGATTCACATGAATATAAATATTAAGAATAGTATTCTGAAACGATATTCCAAAAACTATAAATCAAATCGAAATATGATACGAGCATCGGATTCTCAAAGGTGACGATCTTTACGAATACGTACGCGTGTAACGCGTTTCGACGAGATAATTAAATAATATCTAACGATATTAAATTAATAAATAAAAACTTAAAACATTTATTAGGAATCACAACTTAAATTCAATTCGAATAAATCGGGAAATTTAAATAATTTAAATTAACGAAACGAAACGGAATTGCTTTACGAAATAATTTATTTAAAATCATTTATTTAAAACAAAAACAATGTGTTTGAATGTTTTATGTTTTAAAGAAGTTTTGCGTTAAAAACCGAGCATCTGATTATTTTTACGCAAAATAAACGAGACCGAGCATCGGGGAAAGACGCGGTGTATAAGAAGGATGAACCTCCTTCTTTCCCTCACTTTTTCTACTCACTTTCTCTCTCAAAATTGAGTTTTCGTCACCTACAAACACACCCCACTTCTCTCTAACTTTTCTTGATCAATACTCAACGAAATCGAGTGATCTTAGGCTCTAAACGACCGCGTGAACGATAGCTACAAGGGGATACAAAGAAACTTGTCATTTGACCAGCAGATCGAGGTAAATCTAGATGTTTATTTGCGGTTTTGTTGTTGGGTCACGAATCTCAAATTGTTGTTGATATAACCGGTGTAAACACTTGTAAAACCCTAAAAATAAATTGGTAATAACATGTAGAAGCCATAGATAGGCTTGGATCTGCAGGTACTTGAGAATGATGGCGAGGAACAACCCAAGAAAGTTACAGGTTCGTTCAGGGCTGTTGGCCGAACCCTCCAGGGCGGCCGAACCTTAGGCCAAGCGAACCCTTGAACTGAGCTTCTTCTTGGGCGAACCTTGTACTGTTTAACCAAGTAAAGCCGAACCTAACACTATCTTCGAACCTTAGAATGTCATGCACAGGGGTTGGCCGAACGATGCAGGTTACTGAACCCATGGGTAGAACCGAACCCTAGTAGGGCGAACCCTCACTCGGCGAACCTTTCTCCTGAATCGACCCAGATACTGGCCGAACCTTTGAGAACTAGACGAACCCAGTTCGGTTGGCGAACCCTGGACCAGCCTCACGAACCCTACACCATCAGATCTGGCTGAACCCTTGCTGGGTTATTTCAGCCGAACCTTTCTTAAACATGGACCGAACCCTTCTTGAACTAGTGGCCGAACCTATAGAGTATTGGGGCAAAGGTTCGCTGCCTCTAAGGGGAAACAAAACCCACTCTCATTTAACTAAGAAATTTAGGTTGAATGGATGATAGAATGATATATATATACGCATACAATCATGCATGCTTGGGTAATGTGGGAGTCACCACCTTTTTATTTAAACAAATGTATTGAAGTATGAGATATTAGGAAATGTAAATTTTGGTGTGTGCAACTTGAACATGGGTTTACTAAGCTTAAAAAAAAAGAATGTCAATATCTAATAGTGGAAGAGTAAATTGATTTTGTATGTAGTTAGCTAAGTCGCCAATTTTATTTTGATAATTTGAATTGAAACATGAGATTTCATATAATATGAACAATTTATGGAAATAATTCAAATATAAGTCCTTAAACATAGATTTGATTTGAATGATTTAAATTATGGTGGTTGACCTAATTAAGTCATGCATGTATGATTAGAAATTGTATAGCTAAGGTTAACCACTCTTAGTATACATTTCTATAGAAGTAACGTTAAGAGGTCATATGTATACTTTATCATCACTATAGGATTAAAAACTCACACTTTTAAAATTATAGATGATGATGATAATCATCATAGCAACAAATGTTCATTCAACTTAGAGGAAATAAATTATATAATAAGGTAAGGACGAACATAAAAACTAAACACACATACTTATGACTATGAAACACACTATGAATACAGGTCGTTGAGTGGTTTGGAAATTCTATATACGCGAGCGCGCATTATACAAAAACACCGGATCTAAGGAATCAGGTGAGTTCTCATAACCTCCCTTTCTTTAAACTGTTTTGTTTTAAAAACTCGGAGGTGAAGCATGTATACCAAATTCAAATATTATTTTGATAACACAAGGCTAATACCTGTTTATCAATATGATATTCACAATATTGAATTATCATTATTTATGGATTACCACTTACATTTATATATTCGTGTAACATTGTCATTACCTTCGGTCAATAACAAAGATTACATGTATTGTCACTTGGATTATCAGAACCCCATGAGTCGTTGCTTTTAACTTCGGTTAATTGCTTTGATCTCATGTATTGTCTCGTGGTTAGCTACCACTCCATGGATCATGTTTTTAACTTATTTTAATTACATAATGACCATGTATAGTCACATATATTATTTGAGAATATTGATGTTGAGATTGATTGATTGGTTATGTGGTATGATTATCTATGATTGACTATGACTGATATGATATGTGATTATGTGTTGTGTATGTGTTTAATTGTTGAGTTTGGAGATTGGTTGGATTATCTCATACAGGTATTGTTGTGGATTTTTCTCAGAAAATCATAAGCATTTTATACTCGTTTTATCTAAACCTTTTATAAAACCATTTTTAAACTTAAACTTTTAAATTCATTTTATAAAACCTTTTAGGTATAAAAACTTATGATTACTCACCAACTACTTCGTAGTTGACACTTGATTTTCTTACATGTTTCAGGTGATGAAGCTAAGTAGGTTGAAGAAGATGAACTTCTCACTTTTGGACATCATCACATAGGATTCTTGGACTTAGCTAATTAACTAAATTTCTGGCGATTAGAGTTTAGTTAGTTTAGCTAAATCTTTTTTGTATTTGATGTATTTAATTCATGATGAACATGATTTTTGTGTAAACATTTATTTGGTTTGATTGATATGTGATGATACATATTTAGATGCCCACGAGCTTTTGAACAATCTCCACATCCCTCGTGGCATCCCGACATTTCCGCCATCGGTCGGGGTGTTACAGATTGGTATCAGAGCCTGGGTTATAGGGAATTAGGTTACTAGAAATGGTTGACCTAGTCTATAACCGTAGGATACCCTAGTATGAATTATTTCATACACTAGTTAGTATATTCAGGATTTCATGCTTATGTGTTTATTACATGTTAACTGAACTCCTGTTATACATCTGAGTTATATATGCTGATTACTAATTATTTGTTTACTTGTGCCCTAATGATTCGATAAGGACATGCACGTGGTGTATCGTAAAGGTGGTGGGACGTTGGCTAGGGCAGTTGCGACTGACCCTTATATATGCCCTATATATATACCATTTACGGTACATTAGGTGGATGTCAGTATTAAAGAATGTGGGAACTACCCGTTTGGGAAATTATCTGCTTAGGAAATTAAATGCTTAGGAATTATCTGCTTTAGGAAAATTATTTGTTTGATCTATAAACTCCAGGCAAGGACACACTCGTGGTATACTACAAAGGTGGTGGGACGGTGGCTAGGGCAGTTGCGACTGACCCTTACATATGCCCTATACATATACCATTTGTAGTATATTGGGGGTCTGTCAGTGTCAGGAACTTAGGATATTACTAGGAATTGTTGTAAAGTTGAGATTTATGGGTTATGGATGTTGATGGTATGTTTGCTGGAATGGTTGGGATTGACTCGTGGATGATCACACTTGATAAACACTTATAAATTCACTTATGAAACACACGGATTGGACACGTAGGGTGCATAGGATCAACGAGCTATACGAACGATTAGTAATGGATTGTAAGACTTGGATGATGATATAGACTCTTGGAGATAAAACTAACGCATAGTGATGATACTAACACTTAGTGATGGTATGGACGCTTGATGAAAATAAATTATAGGGAAGATATGAACACTTAGTGACACTAAGAGCACTCAGTGATGATATGAACCCTTATTAATGATTATGAACATTGAGATTTAGTATGGAATTTAGTGAACTTAGACATTAGGTGAACTTAGAAATAGGTAAACCTACATGTCAGGTGAACTTAGACGTTAGGCGAACCTAATTGTCCAAGGGAACTAGAGACCACTTCACTCAAAATTATCCTACCTGGGATAAGGGTTGTGAAGTGAGACTATGGTGAGATACATGATACACCCTAAACACTAACAAGGGCATAATCGTGGTGCAATGGAACGGTGGTGGGATGGTGTAGGGGAGATTGCGATCTACCTCTGCATATGCCCTATATATAAGCTTGTTGCATTGCATCGGGAGGTTGTCAGTTTTGGTATAGGGTGGGGAATGTACAGGACTTAGGAATAGCTAGCTAATATTAGTTATGACCAACTAGGACACTTAGTATAATATTAGGAAATTTATAAATGTTATGAGTTTAATGACAGATAGGAGAGAAATGTAGTTCCTATATGTAATCCTAACTGTTTAAATGAACTCAATTGACCATTGTTTGTATGACTTCCGTTGTAAACGGTAGTAACATGTTTCTAATTTCTCAGAAACATACCGCCGCGCCGTCACAACGAAGATGACTCGAACAGTGGGGATGCTAATAACAGTAATGCCAACTCCGGCATACAAGAGTTAGCAACACTGATCACTGGATTGGTGAATCAACTGACACAAGTCAATCAGTCTCTCACTCAGAACAGAGGTGGTGCAAACCCACCAACTTGCACATTCAAACACTTCAACTCCTGTAATCCACTGAAGTTTACGGGATCTTAGACTGCCACTGGTCTACTGCAGTGGTTTGAGAGCATGGAGAATACCTTCATCAACAGCGACTGCCCCGAGAACTTGAAGGTGCGCTATGCCACCAGTGTTTTCCAAAAGAGAGCACTGACTTGGTGGAATGGCGAAAAACGAACTAGGGGAGTTGATACCGCCCTAGCACTGACTTGGACTAAGGTCAAAAACCTGATGACCACTGAATTCTGTCCTCGCAGTGAAATGAGGAAACTGGGGACTGAGTTCTGGGAACTCAAACAAGATAGTGGAGAGAATGTAATCTACAATACTCGTTTCCACGAGTATAGTCTGCTGGTACCTCACCTTGTTACACCCCTAGAGAGAGCAATTGAAAAGTACATCGGAGGTCTGCCTATGCAAATTCAAGACACCGTATACGGAAGCAACCCCAAAACACTTGAGGCCGCAATTCGTTTGTCTGCTACACTCACTGACAATCATGTGAAGGCTGGAACACTCACTCGGAAGGGATTCAAGAAGACTGACACTAAATCATCTGGCAAGGAGATTTCTACTGAAGTCAAGACTGAACAAGGTAGTTCATCAAGAAGCAACAACAAGAAGAGAAAGACAAGGAATTTTGTGGTTACTGCTCCTGCTGCTAAGTCTACGCAGCAATCAGCCAACAACACCACTGCCAGGAATTATGTTGGGATCACTCCCCAATGTAATATCTGCCGATATCATCACGCACCTAACTTGCCATGTCGCGTTTGCAACAACTGTGGCAAGTATGGTCATTATGCAAATGTCTTTAGGAGTGCACCGCAAGCACAAAGGATGCAACAAGCACCGCTTGCACTGCCTGCTCCACATGCACAACCAATACCTGTTGTACCCATTCGCCAGGTACCACCTGCACAGGCAAGAGCCTGTTATGAGTGTGGCGAAGTGGGCCATTTCAGAAATCAATGCCCGAGACTGACAGGAAACAATCAACGGGTGGCAAGAGGCAGAGCGTTTCAACTGAATGCTCCGGCTGCTCAAGCCAACCAGGATGTGGTCAACGGTACATTTCTGATCAACAACTCTTATGCATCTGTCTTATTTGATTCTGGTGCCGATAGGAGTTTTGTTTCATATGATTTTGAATACTTGCTTGGTAGAACACGTACATACTTAGATAAACCGTTTAATGTTGTGACAATCCGACTTTTCAAGTTAACCTTGTTAACCTCCGTAGGCCCAACAAGGCCAATCAAGGCCCAATAAGACCAATGAAGGTCCAACAGGCCCAACAAGGCCAATCAAGGCCCAATAATACCAATAAAGGCCCAACAAAAATTAAAGAAGGCCCGGTAAGGCCCAATGGAGTCTATGAAGGCCCAACAAAGTCTAGTAGGCCTAATAAGATTAATTTAGGCCCAAGGAAAACAAGGAAGGCCCAATTAGATCAAACAAGGTTAAAGTAGGCCCATTAAGGCCCAAGGTAAACAAAGTAGGCCCATGGAAGGCCAAGGCAGGCCCAGGAAGGCCCAGTGAGGCCCAATTGTATTTAAGAGGCCCAATTGGATAAATCAAGCTTGAAACTAGTTCAATTGTGCCGTTTAGTGACAATTAGGAATTTTGAGTTCAATTTGGTAAACCGAAATATTAAGTTTTGTGAGAAATCAAATCCAAAGGTTTAGAAATTATTGAAATCAGTTTCAATACATTTTAAATTGTTAAGTTTAGGTTGGAAATTGATTTAAAGTTTCAATTTTGACCTTAGAGGTCAAAATTCGAATGGGATCATCAATTAAATCCGAAATTTGTTGTCATTATAGTGAAATTGATTGAAGAAAACTGTCAATCATCATTTATTAATGAATAGTAACAGCAATCACACGTTATTGGAGCATTAAGTCGGGGAATTAAACTCAATTGACACCCAAGAGTTGTAACCGTAGATACCCATGATCAAATTCGTTAAATTTGATTATAATATTCACAATTGAGGTTTCTTAACACCTAGTCGGCACATTCAGAAAATACTACAACCAGCAATTTGATTTCAAGAGGCTCGAACAGAAGATTTGATCGCGAGGGAGACCGAACTAGGGCTCGAAGTTGTTCGACTACAATTCGACATCAAAACAGGTTGGTAAATCATCCTACACCTTCTAAAACAACCGAATAGGATAATCCCTAAGTTAATTCGTGGTTCCAATATCGAATTAATCATGAACGACAATTAGGGTTCTAAGTAGAAACGGTTTTGGGGGATATGATTTCAATGGATTTAAAAATGAAATCAAATGATATGTTAAGCTTCATAAGGTTCCGATCAAACTGTTTATCATAACAATTTCATTTAGAAACATCAAATTCTATGATTTCAATATTAGGGTTTATGTTAAGAAGATGATTTGGGAAATTCGTATCAAATGAGTTCTGGAATTAAATTAAATTATATAGGAAGTTTCAGAATGATTCGATTTAACTAAAGCCTAAGTTAATTTGATGTTTTAATCACGAATTAGAGGATTTCGAATTTAAAGTTTGTTTGGTTGAAAACCGAGATTTATGTGGGTTAATTAGAACATATTAATTATGTTTTGATCGAATTAAAACCACCATTGGGTACGCATAAGTAGTTAGAATGATAAGTTTGTGTTGATGAGTGCAATCGGATTCGAAATATGGATCAATTTGATGGGTTAAGCTTCGGCTATAATAGCATCAAAGAGAACCGGCTAGTTAGGATTTAAAACATTTAATTCCTGATATCAGACGCGATACCCTAGCGGGCGAAGATGGTTAGATGCATGTGTGTTAGTATTGAGGGTCGCGGGTTCGAGTCCCGGCCCAACCATTTTTGGAATTTTAATACTTGTTTAGTATTTTAGTCGTATTTTATTCGTTCTAACTCCGTTTTCATCCGTTCAAGTTGCGTTGGAACCGTAACAAGAATACGAACGTGTTGAAATGATAAAATTCATATTTTAATCCGAACACGAAATCGCGTATAATTACGTTAAATTAAATAAAATCGTGTAGGATTTTATTTAAACGATTTCAAAAGCACGCGTACGATTGTATGCACATTTCTGATACTCTAACATACGTATGTTGATATGTATGTGATTTCAAGCACAAAACGACATTCCGAATAACTGTAGGTTATTGTTTAAATCACAGATTCTTCGTAGAGGATTTCTACGCAAGTTCACACGTATTTGATCATTCTACTATTATCAAAGGTGCGTACACGGCCCTTTTCTTATTTTAAACTGTTTTGGGGGAGAAAACATGTGCAACAAACTATTTTAGATACATATCACTTGCATGAGTTATCTGTTTGCATTATGTGACAACATATCAACTTGAAAGTCCTTACACACCTCGACCCGTTTAGTTTGCTGTAATGCAAAGCGTGGTAGTTGGAAATAGATCTATTAGGTTTGACAAACCTCACCTGGTAGATGGGATCTACGCAGGTGTTTGACTGACCAAACACAATTTTTACTATTGTTGTGATAGACAATAGTGGCAAGGCGAAAACATGCTATAGCATGGCAACTAGTCAGCTTCGGTGTCGAACACGTATGTAAATAGTTTATATGACTAGCTATCATGACTGTGCAATTGTGATTATGTTATCTACAAACTTGTTATTCAAACTGATGTTTTGAACACTATGATTACTTAAAACCTGTGTTATGCACCAACCTTTGTGTTGACTTGATTTGCATGTTTTCTCAGGACGCTAAGGCGCGCGTAACAGCTGGCATGGACTAGGAAGATAGAGTCTCATGCATTATAAACGCTTTGAACATTTGAATTTGAATATTTCAGTATTTTGATTTGTAATGTTTTACTTATCAACAGTTTATTGTTATTTGGTTTTAAAATGCTTCCGCAACTTTTTGTAAACTCTGAATGTTATGTTTTAAAGGCCAACGTATGTTTTGAAATTCATATAGAGGTCTTCGCTATGTCTAATGATCTGAGATCCTGGTTTGTCACGTTCCCAAACGGTGTGATTCCGTTAGTTGAAATTTGGGGGTGTGACAGATTGGTATCAGAGACATTGGTTATAGCGAACTAGGTTTGCATTTGTAGGGCTAGACTATGACTGTTAGACATTAGACACATCTGTTAATACGTATTGCTTAGAAATTACATATGACACTATGTAATTGACTTGTTTACGTATTCCATGGCACTGTACTTACATATGGTATTATGTAACAGGCATGGCTTCATCATCAGTCCCATATATCATTATTGATGATTCCGAGGACGAGGAGCCGATAGTTCCGGCACCACCATCGTCACCACCACCACCCATCCCATCACCTCCACCGTATGAGATGGAGGACTCCGATCCCGAAGAGGATCCGGAGGAAGACCCAGAGGAGGATCCGGAGGAGGATCCAGACGAGGATCCCGACGAGGATCCAGAGGAGGATCCGGATGAGGATCCGGAGGAGGAGGAGGAGGAGGGCACTCAGCAGATTCCTGCTGAGGGACCTTCCACACACCCACCACCAGCATTAGATGCTCCTGAGCCTAAGAGGCGAAGGACGGACGCGGAGGAGATCGCCAAGTTGCGCGAGGACTTGGATGAGACAGAAGACAAGCTTATACAGAGATCTCAGGAGTTATGGGATGCCATTGAGAGGCAAGATGAACTTGTCCATCTAGTTCATGACATGAGGGATGAGATGATCAACATGGTTGGTCGTCTAGAAGAGTCAGAGAACCGAGAGGAGATTTTGGCAGGCAGGATTGAAGCTTTGGAAGACTTAGTGGTAGTTGAGAATGAGGAACAGGATGAGGATGAGGAGGAGGAACCAGCACCAGTTGCTGAGTCCGATCCTGAATCCACTGTTGAGGACGATTGATTCTCTTTCTTTTATTTCTGTTTTATTTAAACTTATTAGGAACGGGTTGTGTTCCTACATTGGTAGTTTGAAATTTTGTATTTCACTTCAAAAAGTATTGTACTCCAAGAAAGTTTCTATTTATGGAAGAATTATTGTTTGTTTCCAACAACTGTGTTGATTATATTACATGTTGTGTTTGTTGTTTTACTTACACATGTTACATTGGATTTTGACTTCGTGCTAACACTTCTTATAAATAGGAAGCTAATGGCCGAGGGAAACGTACATATGACTGTTGCTGAGCTCAACGAGCTAATTAACAACAGAGTCGCAGAGGCTATCGCACAGTATGCTCAGACTCACAACACAGGGCCACAGGGTCCAGCTGGGGGATTGGTCAATCCACAAGTTTGCACATTCAAGATGTTCTTGGACTGCAAACCTCACAACTTCAAAGGGTCGGAGGGGGCCATAGGACTTCTCCGATGGATTGAAAAGGCGGATTCTGTGTTCGAAATGTGCAACTGTCCTGATGACAGCAAGGTAAAATTTGCTACTGGAACATTGGAGGGTCCAGCACTGACTTGGTGGAACTCCAATGTTCAGACTCTGGGGTTGGGAGAAGCAAATGCATTGACCTGGAACAACTTCAAAACTTTACTGCAAGAGGAGTACTGTCCTCGCAGTGAAATGCAGAAGTTGGAGGAGGAATACTGGCACCTCAAGATGGAGGGGTCAAACATTGAAGAGTACACGACCAGGTCGCATGAACTGGCCAGACTGTTACCACACATGGCTACTCCAGCCAGTAAGTGGATTGAAAGGTACATAGGAGGACTAGTGCCTCAGATTCAAGGTTTGGTGACTTCAGCAAATCCCACCACTATCCAACAAGCTGTTCGTCTAACGCATCAGCTTACTGATCAGGCAGTGTTACAGGGAACCCTGCCTAAGCGAACATCTGCTACCAAGGTAGGAGATCACAAGAGAAAGTGGGAAAGTAACAACTTCAAGGGTAACAACCAACAGCAGAACAGGAAGCAGGACTCAAACAAGTCCTATCATAATTCCAACAGTGGCCAGCAAGCATCATCATCGGGGGGCTATATTGGTAAACACCCCAAGTGCAATAAGTGTGGTTATCATCATGCGGGTAACCAATGTGACAGAGCTAAGTGCCAGAGGTGTGGCAAGATTGGGCACGCGGCTAAGGATTGTCGCGGAGAGCTGCAGAACAACAATAACAACCATAATAACAATCAAAACAACGCGCAGAAAGGTTGTTTTGAGTGTGGCAAGATGGGGCATTTCAAGAAAGATTGCCCACAACTTAAGAAAGGCGGGGACAATAATGGCAATGGTAATGGAAATGGAAACGGTAATGGCAATGGCACCAACAACAATAACAACAATAACAACAACAACAACGGTGCTAGAGGCAGGGCGTTCGTGATTGGAGGATGTCAAGCGCGGGAGGATCCCAACATTGTCACGGGTACGTTCCTCTTAAATGATCACTATGCCTCTATGTTATTTGACACCGGTGCCGACCGGAGTTTTGTATCTAGTTCACTTGCTAAGTCACTAGATGTTAGTCCCACTGCCTTAGATAGTCCCTACACTGTGGAATTAGCTGATGGTAAGTTAATTGTAGTGGAAAACATTTATAAGGGATGTATTCTTGATTTGATGGGTCAAACATTAGAGATTGATCTGATGCCTATTGCCTTAGGCAGTTTTGATGTAGTCATTGGCATGGACTGGTTGTCCAAGAACCAGGCTGAAATTGTATGCCATGAAAAGATTGTTCGCATACCTCTTCCGCAGGGAGAGACATTATATGTACAAGGCGAGAAGAGCAGTACGCCACTGCGTCTCATATCTTGTATGAAGGCACACAAATGTCTGCGGAAAGGTCATACGGCAGTTATAACACTTATAACTGAAAAGCCAGTAGCTGAGAAGAAGCTTGAAGATATACCTATAGTTTGTGAGCTTCCGGAGGTATTTCCAGAAGACTTGCCGGGATTACCGCCTGTGAGACAGGTGGAATTCCGAATCGATCTTACACCAGACGCAGCACCGATAGCTAGGGCGCCTTATCGACTCGCACCGTCAGAAATGCAAGAGTTATCCACACAATTGCAAGAGTTGTTGGATAAGGGTTTCATACGACCTAGTTTTTCACCATGGAGAGCTCCAGTATTGTTTGTAAAGAAGAAAGACGGGACTTTTCGTATGTGTATCGATTACCGGGAGTTGAATAAGGTTACTATCAAGAACCGGTATCCGTTACCCAGGATTGACGATCTGTTCGATCAGTTGCAAGGTTCGAGTTACTACTCGAAGATTGATCTCAGGTCGGGTTATCATCAACTAAGAGTCCAGGAGGAGGATATTCCGAAGACAGCATTCAGGACGCGCTATGGCCATTATGAGTTCTTGGTCATGCCATTTGGGTTGACAAACGCTCCAGCTGTATTCATGGATCTCATGAATCGTGTTTGTAAACCTTATCTTGATAAGTTTGTCATTGTTTTCATCGATGACATTCTCATCTATTCAAAGTCTGAGGAAGAACATGCTGAACATCTTCGATTACTGCTAGAGCTATTGAAACAGGAACAACTGTACGCTAAGTTCTCGAAATGTGATTTCTGGATGCGAGAAGTACAGTTCTTGGGGCATATAGTAAATGAAAAGGGCATACGTGTTGATCCGGCGAAGATTGAAGCGATTAAGAGTTGGGAAGCACCAAAGACCCCTACCGAGGTACGACAATTCCTTGGTTTGGCGGGTTATTATCGACGATTCATTGAGGGTTTCTCAAAGATCGCTCAACCACTTACAGCTCTGACGCACAAGGGAACAAAGTATAACTGGACGGATAAACAGGAAGCTGCATTCCAGTTATTGAAACAGAAGCTCTGCAGTGCACCGATTCTGTCCTTACCGGAAGGAACGGAAGACTTTGCGGTGTATTGTGACGCATCTGGACAGGGTTTGGGATGTGTATTGATGCAACGGGATAAGGTGATCGCTTATGCTTCCAGACAACTACGAACACATGAAAAGAACTACACTACTCATGACTTGGAGTTAGGAGCAGTGGTTTTTGCTTTAAAGATTTGGAGGCATTACCTGTATGGAACTAAATGTACTATTTACACTGATCATAAGAGTTTGCAACATATCTTTGATCAGAAGGAGCTTAATATGAGGCAACGACGATGGGTTGAGTTGTTGAACGATTATGAGTGTGCGATTAAGTATCACCCGGGAAAGGCTAATGTGGTAGCCGATGCTTTGAGCAGAAAAGATACGACGGGAACAAGACGAGTTCGTGCACTTATGATGACGATACATACTGATTTACCTGACAAGGTACACAGTGCTCAGATTGAGGCTTTGAAAACGGAAAACTTAACACCGGAATCTTTACGAGGAATGGAAGAACAATTGAATGTTAAACCTGATGGAATTCGTTATTTCATTGATCGAATGTGGATACCTTTATATGGAGGTTTAAGGGAACTTGTGATGGACGAAGCACACAAGTCTAGGTATTCAGTCCATCCGGGATCAGACAAGATGTACCATGACTTGAAGGCACTGTATTGGTGGCCTCACATGAAAGCTGATATTGCTAAGTACGTTAGCAAATGTTTGACTTGTTCGAAAGTCAAAGTTGAATATCAGAAACCATCTGGTTTACTGCAACAACCAGAGATACCGATGTGGAAATGGGAACAGATTTCGATGGATTTCATCACTAAGTTACCCCGTACACCGAGCGGTTGTGATACGATATGGGTAATTGTCGATCGCTTAACGAAATCTGCACATTTCTTAGCAATCAAAGAAACAGATAAGATGGAGAAGTTGACTCGTATTTACATTAAGGAAGTAGTAGCACGGCATGGTGTGCCAATTTCTATCATATCAGATCGGGATGCCCGGTTTACTTCCAACTTTTGGAAATCTCTTCATAAGTCATTGGGGACTCGTTTGGATATGAGTACCGCTTATCATCCACAGACCGACGGTCAAAGTGAACGAACGATTCAAACGCTCGAGGATATGTTACGAGCTTGTGTAATTTGTAACACCCCGACCGACGGCGGAATCATCGGGATGCCACGAGGGATGTGTAGATTGTTGAAAAGCTCACGGGCATCTAAATCAAGTCATCGTATATCATTTAAGCAACCACAATAATTACACAAAAATCATGTTCATCATGAATCAAGTAAGTCAAATACACAAAAGATTTAGTTAAACTAACTAAACTCTAATCGCCAGAAATTTAGTTAATTAACTAAGTCCAAGACCCTATATGATGATGATGTCCAAAATAGAAGAGATCCTCTCTTCATTCCTACTTGTCTCCATCACCTGAAACATGTAAGAAAACAAGTGTCAACTACAAAAGTAGTTGGTGAGTAATCATAAGTCTTCATATTTTAAAAATGTTTAGTAAAAATGAATTTAAAGGTTTAAGTTTAAAGTGGTTTTATAAAATGTTTTGTTTAAGACGATTATAAAACTTATGATCTTCTTGAGAAATTCCATATGAATACCTGTATGAGATAATCCAACACACCACCACCAATTCATCAATCATACACATATACAATCACACAATCACATAACCAATCATTCATAATCAATCACAATTAATTATAGTCAATCATAGACAATCAATCCACAACAAATCAACCAAATTCATTCAATCATATTCTCAATCAATGTTCGTGACTATACATGATTCCTTATGTAGTCAACATAAGTTAATTACATGAATCATGGAGTGGTCGCTAACCACGTGACAATACATGAAGTCAAAGCAACTAACCGAAGTCAAAGGCAATGATTCACAGAGTGGAAACCATCCACGTGACAATACATGATGTCAAAGCAATTAACCGAAGTTAAGAGCGATGACTCTCGGAGTTTGTGACAATACATGTAATCTTTGTTATTGACCAAAGTCAATAACAATGTTTACACGGTTATAAAATATTAATCAGTGATAATCCATAATAAATGATAATTCAATATTTTGAGTATCATGTTGATATACAGGTATTAACCTTGAGTTATCAAAATAATATTTGAATTTGGTATACATGTTTCACCTCCGAGTTTTAAAACAAAATAGTTTAAAGAAAGGGAGGTTATGAGAACTCACCTGAAGTCCTTAGAATCAGTGTTCTCTTATAATGCGCGCTCACGTATGTAACTCAACTCAAATCAACTCAAAGATCTGTAATCATTGTGCTCATAAGCATATGCGTTTCATTGTAATTGAATAGTCATAGGTTTTCAATTTTATTTGTTAGTTGTTATATTAACTTGGTATATTTAATCCAAGTCCAGATATAACCCTAAATTCTTAATAGTTAATCTGAAACAACATGTTTCAGACCTAGAGGTTTCACTAATCAGATGAAACTATCTAATTAGAAACTATTGTCTATACTCATCATGGTTACGTGTGTTAACTCATATGCCCTATCTTTATCAATACCCAACCAACATGCATGCTTGATTAATTTAAGTGCCAAACAATGCTTCAATTGATCAGAACCTAACTTGAATTTAAATAAAAGATAGTTAAGTTATTTACTTAAAATGTTTAAATTATGTAGTCATCTCATAATTCAATATTTATAGTTATTAGAAAAAGGTGGCAACTCAAACCAACTTCCCATGCATGCATGACATGTATATATGTATATCTATATGTGATCTAGTTCCTCCTAGTACCCATTATTCGAGTTTTTAAGCTTTCTAGCCAAAGGGGCAGCGAACCTAGGGTCCAAACCCTTGGGTTCGGCCCACCCTAGGGTTCGGCTACATAGTTCGTCCAAGGGTTCGGCCAAGAGAAGTAGTAAGGTTCGTGAAGGGCTAGGCTCGACCACAGCAAGGGAGGTTCACTGGTTTTCAGCTTCGCCTAGGCCTATGGTTCGCATAACAGGTAGAGGGTTCGTTCATGCCAAAGGTTCGTAGGTTTGCAGGTTCGGTTCTAAGGGTGCGCGTGTTTAGAAAGGTTCGTAGTCCATGGTTCGGTGACCAACAAGGCTCGGCCAACCTTGAAGGAGAAGGTTCGTGGGTTCCTTGGTGTACAGGGGTTCGGCTCCCAGCTAGGGTTCGCCACCACCGTCCCTCACGAACCTGCAAGACTTCTTGACTGTTCATCGTCATCTTCACCATGTTCCTGCGAATTCAAAGAAACTCTAGGGTTTCTACATGTTCCTAATCATTCGTCTATGGGTTTACAAATGCTTTGACCGATTATATTCACAAACTTTTAGAGATTCACGATTCTACAACAAAACCGAAAAGAAACTAGTAGATCTACCTCGGTTTGTCGGTCCAATTGGCGATCTCCTTGTACTTTCTTGTTCTTCTCGATCACCCGAACGCGTAGCCGCAAGAATCTCGCGAATCCGTCAAGAAACGAGCTCACAAAGCTAGAGAGAAGTTCTTGAGAGAGAAAGTGGCGTGAATTGGAGTTTAGAGAGAGAAAGATGTAGGTGAAAATGAAAGAGATGGGAGATTTTCCATCTCTTATACACCGCGTCATCCCCACGTGTTCGATCCCGTTTTTATCGCGATTAGAATAATAAAAGACGCGGTTTTTTACGCATAAATCACATTCAAAAATAATGTGTTTAAATAATAAGGTTTCATAGATTAAATTGATTTTAAATAATCTTTGTCTCGAAAATATTCCCGTTTAAATAATTAAATAGTTATAAAGAAAATGATTTTAAACAAATTATTTCGTAAAACAATTCCGTTTCGTTTCGTTAAATAATTATTTAAATAAATTAATTTATTCGAAAACATCTCAGGTTGTGATTCCTAATAAACGTTTTTAGCTTCCATTTATTAGATTAATATCGTTTGATAATATTTAATTATCTCGTCGAAACGCGTTACTCGCGTACGTATTCGTAAAGATCGTCACCTTTGCGAATCCGATGCTCGTACCGTATTTCGATTTGAATTACTATTTATGAATATTGTTTCAGAATATTATTCTTAATAATTATATTCGTGTGAATCGTCACCCACTCGAATACATTTATTAAGTTAACATTTCTGAATTAATATTCGCGTTTAAGTAATGTTCGTAACCTCACTTCGCGTAAATAAATTCTCATTATTTAATAACTTTAATATTATCATTTCCCCAAACCAAAACCCACTAAACCCTAGTCACTGACACATCCATGATAGACCGAAATATGCATATATATAGGGCATATGTAAGGGTCAGTCGCAACTGCCCTAGCCACCGTCCCACCGCTATTTCGATAAACCATGACCATGGGTCCTTGACTACGTTTAGTAACCAGACTCAAACAAACTCCCAATTCCATCTCAATCCATTCTCAGACCAATAATCCATCATTATCAGTGATAAGTAACCGCGATAAACACTACGGGTCTGTTTAGTTGAATTACAACTAAACTTCCCGTGGTTTACGCGTATAATAAATTATAATCATGTATACCAGTAACAGTGATAATATCAGTGATGTCAATCAATAATTTCATAATCATTCATAATAAATAAATCTCCAGTCGTAACTGTACAATCGTACGGATGTACGGACGTACGGACAACTGAAAGTACAGTGATGTTACAGTCTCCCCTAGTTAAAGGAATTTCGTCCCGAAATTCAACTTGGAGTGACCGTAGTAAATAAATGTGGGTACTTAAGCTTCATCTGATCTTCCCGCTCCCATGTGAATTCTGGACCCCGCTTCGATTCCCAACGTACTTTGACAATTGGAATTCTACTGCGTTTGAGCTGTTTAATCTCGCGATCCATTATCTCCACTGGTTTTTCAACAAAGTGCATGGTATCATCAATGCGGATGTCATCGAGTGGTACCTGAAGATCTTGATCAGCTAAGCACTTTCTTAGATTGGACACGTGAAACGTCGGATGCACATTACTAAGTTCAGGAGGAAGTTCCAATTTGTAAGCAACCTTCCCAATCCTTTCAAGGATCTTAAAAGGGCCAACGTATCGTGGAGCAAGCTTCCCCTTCTTTCCGAATCGAACAACGCCCTTCCAAGGCGACACTTTAAGTAATACCATATCCCCCACTTCAAATTCCAAGGGTTTTCTTCGTTTATCCGCGTAGCTTTTCTGTCGACTGCGAGCAGCTAACAGATTGTCACGGATCTGGCGGATCTTGTCAGTCGTTTCCTGAATAATCTCGGGACCAGTGATCTGCGTATCGCCGACCTCGGTCCAACAGATAGGTGACCGACATTTCCTGCCATACAGAGCTTCAAACGGCGCCATACCAATGCTCGCGTGATAACTGTTGTTATACGAGAACTCAACCAATGGTAGATGGCTATCCCAGTTGCCACCGAAATCGATGACACAGGCTCTCAGCATGTCTTCCAATGTTTGAATCGTTCGCTCTGTTTGACCATCCGTTTGAGGATGATAAGCGGTGCTAAGATCCAGTCTTGTTCCAAAAGCTTCATGAAGTGATTCCCAAAATCGTGCCGTGAAGCGAGCATCACGGTCCGATATTATGCTTAAGGGAATACCATGTCGACTAACGATCTCATCAATGTAAATACGAGCTAACTTCCGCACAGGGTAAGTTTCGCGTATCGGTAAGAAATGAGCCGACTTGGTCAATCTATCAACAATTACCCAGATGCTATCCTTACCGTTCGTGGTTCGTGAAAGTTTAGTAATGAAATCCATAGAGATATTCTCCCACTTCCACATCGGTATCTCTGGTTGTAATAACAATCCCGAAGGTCGCTGATGTTCCGCCTTGACCTTAGTACAGTTAAGGCACTTAGACACATACTCAGCAATATCCTTCTTCATTCCAGGCCACCAGTACAAGCCCCTAAGGTCTTGATACATCTTATCAGAGCCCGGATGGATTGAGTAACGAGATTTATGAGCTTCATCCATAATCAGCATCCTCAGATCACCCCTGTTCGGTATCCACAACCGATTCAAATAATACATCAAACCGTCATCCTTAGTTTCCAATAAGATTTCAGCTCCGCAAGACATCTCATTTTTCAAATGTTGTTGGGCTGTGAGAACATCATTACGGAGATTAGTGTGCACTCGGACACTATGAATCTGAACTTGACTTTTGCGACTAAGCGCATCTGCTACTACATTCGCTTTACCAGGATGGTAGCGAATTTCACAGTCATAATCGTTCAACAGTTCAACCCATCTCCGTTGTCTCATATTGAGCTCTTTCTGATTTAGAATATGTTGCAAACTTTTATGATCAGTAAAGACTACACACTTGGTGCCATAAAGATAATGTCTCCATATCTTCAAAGCAAACACGACTGCACCAAGTTCCAAGTCGTGCGTAGTGTAGTTCTTCTCATGAATCTTTAATTGTCTTGATGCATAAGCCACAACCTTTCCCCGTTGCATGAGAACACAACCGAGACCTAAGTTGGATGCATCACAATAGACTACAAAATCATCATTTCCATCAGGCAGTGTCAAGACAGGAGCATCACAAAGTTTCTGCTTCAGAGTCTGAAATGCCTCTTCTTGCTTTGGTCCCCACTCATATGGCCTATTCTTCTGAGTCAAAGCAGTGAGAGGGACAGCAATCCTGGAGAAGTTCGATATGAACCGCCGATAGTAACCGGCAAGTCCAAGAAACGATCGAATCTCTGTCGGTGTCTTCGGTGTACTCCAATTCTTCACAGCATCAATCTTTGCAGGATCCACGTGTACACCATATTCGTTGACTATGTGCCCCAAGAATTGAACTTCCTTAAGCCAGAATTCACATTTAGAGAATTTGGCATACAGTCGCTCCTCTCTTAGGATTTCCAAAACCAACTTAAGGTGTTTCTCGTGGTCTTCCTTAGTCTTTGAGTAGATCAGAATATCATCAATGAATACTATCACAAATTTATCCAAGCATGGCCTACAAACACGGTTCATGAGGTCCATGAAAACCGCAGGTGCATTGGTAAGGCCGAAAGGCATTACCAAAAATTCATAATGGCCATATCTTGTTCTGAAAGCAGTCTTGGGAATATCATCATCATGTACACGAAGCTGATGATACCCAGACCTAAGATCGATCTTTGAAAACCATGCCGAACCTTGAAGCTGATCGAAGAGATCATCGATGCGCGGCAGTGGATATCGATTCTTTATTGTGAGTTTGTTCAATTCGCGGTAATCGATGCACATTCGGAATGACCCGTCCTTTTTCTTGACAAATAGAACCGGTGCACCCCATGGTGAATGGCTCGGACGAATGAATCCTTTATCGGTAAGTTCTTGCAGTTGGCTCGCCAATTCTTGTAACTCCGAAGGCGCAAGTCTACAAGGAGCTTTGGCGACTGGGTTCGCACCAGGAACTAAGTCAATTCGGAACTCAACTTGACGTTCTGGTGGAAGACCCGGCAAATCATCTGGAAATACTTCTGGAAAATCTCGTATCACTGGAACATCTTCAATTCTCTTTCCTTTCTCTTTCTTCTCCACAATGTGAGCTAAAAAGGCTATACATTTCTTTCTAAGGTACTTATGTGCTTTAGTGCAAGACATCAGCTTAAGACCTTGACTGGCAGTTTCTCCAAATATTCTCAAAGTTTCACCCGAAGGTAAAGGAATACGAATATATTTCTCATGACAAACAATCTCCGCTCTGTGGGTGGCTAACCAATCCATGCCTATGATAACATCGAAGCTACCAAGATGCATAGGTATGAGATCAATTGGGAAAACGTGATCATTTAAGTTCACCGTACATCCAACGATAATAGTGTCAATATCAATAGTGTTTCCGTCAGCCACCTCCACATTGAACGGTTTATCTAAGTATGTACGTGTTCTACCAAGCAAGCATTCAAAATCATATGAAACGAAACTCCTATCGGCACCAGAATCAAATAAGACAGATGCATAAGAGTTGTTGATCAGAAATGTACCGTTGACCACATCCTGGTTGGCTTGAGCAGCTGGAGCATTCAACTGAAAAGCCCGGCCTCTTGCCACCCTTTGATTATTCCCGGTCAACTTTGGGCATTGATTCCTGAAATGACCCACTTCACCACACTCATAACAGGCTCTTGCCTGCGCCTGAGGTACCTGGCGAACGGGTACAGCTGGTATAGGTTGTGCATGAGGAGCTGGCAGTGCAAGCGGTGCATGTTGCAACCTTTGTGCTTGCGGTGCACTCCGACAAACATTAGCAAAGTGACCAAACTTGCCGCAGTTGTTGCAGACGCGACATGGCAAATTTGGTGCGTGATGATAACGGCAGGTGTTACACTGAGGAGTGTTCCCAGTGAAATTCCTAGCAGTTGAATTGTTTGATGATTGCTGCGCAGACTTAGCAGCAGGAGCAGTGACCATGAAGTTTCTGGTCTTTCTCTTCTTGTTGCTGCTTTTGGATGAACTAGCAGCTTCAGACTTGACTTCAGCTTTGACTTCCTTTGCAGTAGTCTTGGTGTCAGTCTTCTTGTAACCTTTCCTAGTAAGTGTTCCATTTCTCACATGATTGTCAGTAAGAGTTGCAGATAATCGGATCGCAGCCTCAATTGTTTTGGGATTGCTCCCGTAGACTGTATCCTGAATCTGCACCGGCAGCCCGCCGATATACTTCTCAATCGCCCTTTCCAAGGGTGTCACCATATGAGGTACCAGTAAGCTATACTCATGAAACTGAGTATTATAGATGACATTCTCGCCACTATCTTGTTTGAGTTCCCAGAACTCAGTTTCCAGTTTCCTCATCTCGCTTCGAGGACAGAATTCAATGGTCATCAAGTTCTTGACCTCAGTCCACGTCAGTGCGAGTGCAGCATCCACTCCCCTAGTTCGCTTTTCCCCATTCCACCAAGTCAGTGCTCTCTTTTGGAAAACACTGGTGGCATAGCGAACTTTCAGATTCTCGGGACATTCGCTGTTGATGAAGGTGTTCTCCATACTCTCGAACCACTGCAGCAGACCAGTGGCCGACTCAGCACCCGTGAATTTCAGGGGATTACAGGAATTGAAGTGTTTGAATGTGCAAGTTGTCTGGTTTGCACCACCTCGGTTCTGGATTGATATTCTGGTTAGCCTGAGTCAGTTGGCTCACCAATCCAGAAATAAGTGTGGCTAACTCTTGTATGCCGGAGTTGGCATTACCGTTGTTAGCATCCCCACTGTTTGAGTCATCTTCGTTGTGACGGCGAGGCGGCATGTTTCTGAGAAATTAGAAACATGTTACTACCGTTTACAACGTAAGTCATACAAACAATGGTCAATTGAGTTTATTTTAAACAGTTAGGATTACATATAGGAACTATATTTATTTCCTATCTGTTATTTAAACTCATAATGTCTATAAATTTGCCTAGTGTTATTCTAAGTGTCCTAGTTGGTCATAACTAGTGTTAGCTAACTATTCCTAGGTCCTATACATTCCTCACTCTATACTAACACTGACAACCTCCCAATGCAATGCAACAAGCTTATATATAGGGCATATGCAGAGGTAGATCGCAATCTCCCCTACACCGTCCCACCACCGTTCCATTGCACCACGATTATGCCCTTGCTAGTGTGTAGAGTGTGTCATGTATTTCACCATAATCTCACTTCACAAACCTTATCCTAAATAGGATAATTTTGTGTGAAGTGATCACTAGTGTCCTTGAACAATTAGGTTTGCCTAATGTCTAAGTTCACCTGACATGTAGGCTTGCCTATTTCTAAGTTCACCTAATGTCTAAGTTCACCTGACATTAAGTTTCCCCCAATTGTATAAGTTCACTAAAATTCATATCAATCCCAATGTAGATAATCATCATTAAGGGTTCATATCATCACGAAGTGCTCTTATTGTCACTAAGTGTTCATATCCTCCCTATAGTTTATTCTCATCAAGTGTCCATACCATCACTAAGTGTTAGTATCATCACTATGCGTTTATATTATCATCAAGTGTCTATATCATCACCCAAGTCCATATTTCATCACTAATCGCTCATATCGTTCATTAATCCTATGCACCCTACGTGTCCAATCCGTATGTTTTTATAAGTGAATTTATAAGTGTTTATCAAGTGTGATCATCCAAAGTGTCAATCCAAACCAACCTTAACCAACAGACCATCAACATCCATCTCACAATAATTCCTAGTAATATCCTAAGTTCCTGACACTGACAGACCCCCAATATACTACAAATGGTATATGTATAGGGCATATGTAGGGGTCAGTCGCAACTGCCCCAGCCACCGTCCCACCACCTTTGTAGTATACCACGAGTGTGTCCTTGTCTGGAGTTTATAGATAAAACAAATAATTCCTAAAGCAGATAATTCCTAAGCATTTAATTTCTTAAGCAGGTAATTTCCCAAACGGGTAGTTCCCACATTCTTCAATACTGACATCCACCCAATATACCGTAAATGGTATATATATAGGGCATATGTAAGGGTCAGTCGCAACTGCCCTAGCCAACGTCCCACCACCTTTACGATACACCACGTGCATGTCCTTATCGAATCATTAGGGCACACGTAAGCAAGAAATTAATAAGCAGCATATATATATCAGATGTATAACAGGAGTTCATATAACATGTAATAAACACATAAGCATGAAATCCTGAATATACTAACTAGTGTATGAATTTATTCATACTAGGGTATCCTACGGTTATAGACTAGGTCAACCATTTCTAGTAACCTAATTCCCTATAACCCAGGCTCTGATACCAATCTGTAACACCCCGACCGACGGCGGAATCATCGGGATGCCACGAGGGATGTGTAGATTGTTCAAAAGCTCACGGGCATCTAAATCAAGTCATCGTATATCATTTAAGCAACCACAATAATTACACAAAAATCATGTTCATCATGAATCAAGTAAGTCAAATACACAAAAGATTTAGTTAAACTAACTAAACTCTAATCGCCAGAAATTTAGTTAATTAACTAAGTCCAAGACCCTATATGATGATGATGTCCAAAATAGAAGAGATCATCTCTTCATTCCTACTTGTCTCCATCACCTGAAACATGTAAGAAAACAAGTGTCAACTACAAAAGTAGTTGGTGAGTAATCATAAGTCTTCATATTTTAAAAATGTTTAGTAAAAATGAATTTAAAGGTTTAAGTTTAAAGTGGTTTTATAAAATGTTTTGTTTAAGACGATTATAAAACTTATGATCTTCTTGAGAAATTCCATATGAATACCTGTATGAGATAATCCAACACACCACCACCAATTCATCAATCATACACATATACAATCACACAATCACATAACCAATCATTCATAATCAATCACAATTAATTATAGTCAATCATAGACAATCAATCCACAACAAATCAACCAAATTCATTCAATCATATTCTCAATCAATGTTCGTGACTATACATGATTCCTTATGTAGTCAACATAAGTTAATTACATGAATCATGGAGTGGTCGCTAACCACGTGACAATACATGAAGTCAAAGCAACTAACCGAAGTCAAAGGCAATGATTCACAGAGTGGAAACCATCCACGTGACAATACATGATGTCAAAGCAATTAACCGAAGTTAAGAGCGATGACTCTCGGAGTTTGTGACAATACATGTAATCTTTGTTATTGACCAAAGTCAATAACAATGTTTACACGGTTATAAAATATTAATCAGTGATAATCCATAATAAATGATAATTCAATATTTTGAGTATCATGTTGATATACAGGTATTAACCTTGAGTTATCAAAATAATATTTGAATTTGGTATACATGTTTCACCTCCGAGTTTTAAAACAAAATAGTTTAAAGAAAGGGAGGTTATGAGAACTCACCTGAAGTCCTTAGAATCAGTGTTCTCTTATAATGCGCGCTCACGTATGTAACTCAACTCAAATCAACTCAAAGATCTGTAATCATTGTGCTCATAAGCATATGCGTTTCATTGTAATTGAATAGTCATAGGTTTTCAATTTTATTTGTTAGTTGTTATATTAACTTGGTATATTTAATCCAAGTCCAGATATAACCCTAAATTCTTAATAGTTAATCTGAAACAACATGTTTCAGACCTAGAGGTTTCACTAATCAGATGAAACTATCTAATTAGAAACTATTGTCTATACTCATCATGGTTACGTGTGTTAACTCATATGCCCTATCTTTATCAATACCCAACCAACATGCATGCTTGATTAATTTAAGTGCCAAACAATGCTTCAATTGATCAGAACCTAACTTGAATTTAAATAAAAGATAGTTAAGTTATTTACTTAAAATGTTTAAATTATGTAGTCATCTCATAATTCAATATTTATAGTTATTAGAAAAAGGTGGCAACTCAAACCAACTTCCCATGCATGCATGACATGTATATATGTATATCTATATGTGATCTAGTTCCTCCTAGTACCCATTATTCGAGTTTTTAAGCTTTCTAGCCAAAGGGGCAGCGAACCTAGGGTCCAAACCCTTGGGTTCGGCCCACCCTAGGGTTCGGCTACATAGTTCGTCCAAGGTTCGGCCAAGAGAAGTAGTAAGGTTCGTGAAGGGCTAGGCTCGACCACAGCAAGGGAGGTTCACTGGTTTTCAGCTTCGCCTAGGCCTATGGTTCGCATAACAGGTAGAGGGTTCGTTCATGCCAAAGGTTCGTAGGTTTGCAAGTTCGGTTCTAAGGGTGCGCGTGTTTAGAAAGGTTCGTAGTCCATGGTTCGGTGACCAACAAGGCTCGGCCAACCTTGAAGGAGAAGGTTCGTGGGTTCCTTGGTGTACAGGGGTTCGGCTCCCAGCTAGGGTTCGCCACCACCGTCCCTCACGAACCTGCAAGACTTCTTGACTGTTCATCGTCATCTTCACCATGTTCCTGCGAATTCAAAGAAACTCTAGGGTTTCTACATGTTCCTAATCATTCGTCTATGGGTTTACAAATGCTTTGACCGATTATATTCACAAACTTTTAGAGATTCACGATTCTACAACAAAACCGAAAAGAAACTAGTAGATCTACCTCGGTTTGTCGGTCCAATTGGCGATCTCCTTGTACTTTCTTGTTCTTCTCGATCACCCGAACGCGTAGCCGCAAGAATCTCGCGAATCCGTCAAGAAACGAGCTCACAAAGCTAGAGAGAAGTTCTTGAGAGAGAAAGTGGCGTGAATTGGAGTTTAGAGAGAGAAAGATGTAGGTGAAAATGAAAGAGATGGGAGATTTTCCATCTCTTATACACCGCGTCATCCCCACGTGTTCGATCCCGTTTTTATCGCGATTAGAATAATAAAAGACGCGGTTTTTTACGCATAAATCACATTCAAAAATAATGTGTTTAAATAATAAGGTTTCATAGATTAAATTGATTTTAAATAATCTTTGTCTCGAAAATATTCCCGTTTAAATAATTAAATAGTTATAAAGAAAATGATTTTAAACAAATTATTTCGTAAAACAATTCCGTTTCGTTTCGTTAAATAATTATTTAAATAAATTAATTTATTCGAAAACATCTCAGGTTGTGATTCCTAATAAACGTTTTTAGCTTCCATTTATTAGATTAATATCGTTTGATAATATTTAATTATCTCGTCGAAACGCGTTACTCGCGTACGTATTCGTAAAGATCGTCACCTTTGCGAATCCGATGCTCGTACCGTATTTCGATTTGAATTACTATTTATGAATATTGTTTCAGAATATTATTCTTAATAATTATATTCGTGTGAATCGTCACCCACTCGAATACATTTATTAAGTTAACATTTCTGAATTAATATTCGCGTTTAAGTAATGTTCGTAACCTCACTTCGCGTAAATAAATTCTCATTATTTAATAACTTTAATATTATCATTTCCCCAAACCAAAACCCACTAAACCCTAGTCACTGACACATCCATGATAGACCGAAATATGCATATATATAGGGCATATGTAAGGGTCAGTCGCAACTGCCCTAGCCACCGTCCCACCGCTATTTCGATAAACCATGACCATGGGTCCTTGACTACGTTTAGTAACCAGACTCAAACAAACTCCCAATTCCATCTCAATCCATTCTCAGACCAATAATCCATCATTATCAGTGATAAGTAACCGCGATAAACACTACGGGTCTGTTTAGTTGAATTACAACTAAACTTCCCGTGGTTTACGCGTATAATAAATTATAATCATGTATACCAGTAACAGTGATAATATCAGTGATGTCAATCAATAATTTCATAATCATTCATAATAAATAAATCTCCAGTCGTAACTGTACAATCGTACGGATGTACGGACGTACGGACAACTGAAAGTACAGTGATGTTACATAATTGATTTTGGCGATAGCTGGGAGAATCATTTACCGTTGGTGGAATTCTCTTACAATAATAGTTATCATACAAGTATTCAAGCAGCACCGTTTGAAGCTTTGTATGGTCGCAAATGTCGTTCACCAGTTTGCTGGGCTGAAATTGGTGACAGTCAGTTAACAGGTCCTGAACTGGTGCACGAAACGACAGAGAAGATAGTCCAAATCCGGAATCGTATGGCAGCGGCTCGGGATCGACAGAAGAGTTATGCAGACAAACGTCGCAAGCCGTTGGAATTTCAAGTAGGAGACCGAGTTCTTCTAAAGGTATCACCTTGGAAAGGTGTGATACGGTTCGGCAAGCGCGGCAAGCTTAGTCCACGCTACGTAGGACCTTTTGAGATTTTGAAAAGGATTGGTCCGGTTGCGTACCAACTCAAACTACCGGATGAACTCAGTGGAGTTCATGATGTTTTTCATGTATCGAACTTGAAGAAGTGTCTTTCTGACGAGACATTGATTGTACCATTGGAAGAAATACAAGTAGATGAACAGTTACGATTCATTGAAGAACCAGCAGAAATCATGGACCGAGAGGTCAAACAACTGAAGCAAAGCAAGATTCCGATAGTCAAAGTCCGATGGAATTCAAGACGGGGTCCTGAATTCACATGGGAACGGGAAGACCAAATGATGAAGAAATATCCTCATTTATTCAAGACAGCTACTGCTAACACTGAAAGCGCACGTTAAATTTCGGGACGAAATTTCCTTCAACAAGGGGATGAAGTGATGCTTTCACACATCAACACTGCAAATTTCAAACTGTAAGCACAAACGTTTTATTTATGCAATTGATTTTGTTATAAACATTTGTGCTACATTACATTCTATATATTTTATGTGTTACATTCTATATATTTTATGTGCTACATTTCATATGTTACATGTTATGGTAGTACATACACGATTGGTTACATACATTTTGCTATGTGCGGGGTTGCATAGTACATTGATTACATACACTTTGCTATGTGCGGGGTTGCATAGTACAAACAGTTTCAGACACTCACTATGTGTGAGGTTACACAACACAGTATGATCAGACACAAACAGTCACAGTTAGGTGAACTAACTAGTGTACACGCAAAACAGTTACATTGAAAGATCACAATTGAGTTGTGATGTTGCAAGCATTAGACTTTGTGTGTGAGTACACACAAGCACACAGAATGATCAAATCACACTAACATGTACGATTTAAACTCGTAAGTAGTTTCCTAACTACTCTTAACACTTGCTAATTTTCGGGACGAAAATTCCTTCAACAAGGGGATGATGTGACAATCCGACTTTTCAAGTTAACCTTGTTAACCTCCGTAGGCCCAACAAGGCCAATCAAGGCCCAATAAGACCAATGAAGGTCCAACAGGCCCAACAAGGCCAATCAAGGCCCAATAATACCAATAAAGGCCCAACAAAAATTAAAGAAGGCCCGGTAAGGCCCAATGGAGTCTATGAAGGCCCAACAAAGTCTAGTAGGCCTAATAAGATTAATTTAGGCCCAAGGAAAACAAGGAAGGCCCAATTAGATCAAACAAGGTTAAAGTAGGCCCATTAAGGCCCAAGGTAAACAAAGTAGGCCCATGGAAGGCCAAGGCAGGCCCAGTGAGGCCCAATTGTATTTAAGAGGCCCAATTGGATAAATCAAGCTTGAAACTAGTTCAATTGTGCCGTTTAGTGACAATTAGGAATTTTGAGTTCAATTTGGTAAACCGAAATATTAAGTTTTGTGAGAACTCAAATCCAAAGGTTTAGAAATTATTGAAATCAGTTTCAATACATTTTAAATTGTTAAGTTTAGGTTGGAAATTGATTTAAAGTTTCAATTTTGACCTTAGAGGTCAAAATTCGAATGGGATCATCAATTAAATCCGAAATTTGTTGTCATTATAGTGAAATTGATTGAAGAAAACTGTCAATCATCATTTATTAATGAATAGTAACAGCAATCACACGTTATTGGAGCATTAAGTCGGGGAATTAAACTCAATTGACACCCAAGAGTTGTAACCATAGATACCCATGATCAAATTCGTTAAATTTGATTATAATATTCACAATTGAGGTTTCTTAACACCTAGTCGGCACATTCAGAAAATACTACAACCAGCAATTTGATTTCAAGAGGCTCGAACAGAAGATTTGATCGCGAGGGAGACCGAACTAGGGCTCGAAGTTGTTCGACTACAATTCGACATCAAAACAGGTTGGTAAATCATCCTACACCTTCTAAAACAACCGAATAGGATAATCCCTAAGTTAATTCGTGGTTCCAATATCGAATTAATCATGAACGACAATTAGGGTTCTAAGTAGAAACGGTTTTGGGGGATTTGATTTCAATGGATTTAAAAATGAAATCAAATGATATGTTAAGCTTCATAAGGTTCCGATCAAACTGTTTATCATAACAATTTCATTTAGAAACATCAAATTCTATGATTTCAATATTAGGGTTTATGTTAAGAAGATGATTTGGGAAATTCGTATCAAATGAGTTCTGGAATTAAATTAATTATATAGGAAGTTTCAGAATGATTCGATTTAACTAAAGCCTAAGTTAATTTGATGTTTTAATCACGAATTAGAGGATTTCGAATTTAAAGTTTGTTTGGTTGAAAACCGAGATTTATGTGGGTTAATTAGAACATATTGATTATGTTTTGATCGAATTAAAACCACCATTGGGTACGCATAAGTAGTTAGAATGATAAGTTTGTGTTGATGAGTGCAATCGGATTCGAAATATGGATCAATTTGATGGGTTAAGCTTCGGCTATAATAGCATCAAAGAGAACCGGCTAGTTAGGATTTAAAACATTTAATTCCTGATATCAGACGCGGTACCCTAGCGGGCGAAGATGGTTAGATGCATGTGTGTTAGTATTGAGGGTCGCGGGTTCGAGTCCCGGCCCAACCATTTTTGGAATTTTAATACTTGTTTAGTATTTTAGTCGTATTTTATTCGTTCTAACTCCGTTTTCATCCGTTCAAGTTGCGTTGGAACCGTAACAAGAATACGAACGTGTTGAAATGATAAAATTCATATTTTAATCCGAACACGAAATCGCGTATAATTACGTTAAATTAAATAAAATCGTGTAGGATTTTATTTAAACGATTTCAAAAGCACGCGTACGATTGTATGCACATTTCTGATACTCTAACATACGTATGTTGATACGTATGTGATTTCAAGCACAAAACGACATTCCGAATAACTGTAGGTTATTGTTTAAATCACAGATTCTTCGTAGAGGATTTCTACGCAAGTTCACACGTATTTGATCATTCTACTATTATCAAAGGTGCGTACACGGCCCTTTTCTTATTTTAAACTGTTTTGGGGGAGAAAACATGTGCAACAAACTATTTTAGATACATATCACTTGCATGAGTTATCTGTTTACATTATGTGACAACATATCAACTTGAAAGTCCTTACACACCTCGAACCGTTTAGTTTGCTGTAATGCAAAGCGTGGTAGTTGGAAATAGATCTATTAGGTTTGACAAACCTCACCTGGTAGATGGGATCTACGCAGGTGTTTGACTGACCAAACACAATTTTTACTATTGTTGTGATAGACAATAGTGGCAAGGCGAAAACATGCTATAGCATGGCAACTAGTCAGCTTCGGTGTCGAACACGTATGTAAATAGTTTATATGACTAGCTATCATGACTGTGCAATTGTGATTATGTTATCTACAAACTTGTTATTCAAACTGATGTTTTGAACACTATGATTACTTAAAACCTGTGTTATGCACCAACCTTTGTGTTGACTTGATTTGCATGTTTTCTCAGGACGCTAAGGCGCGCGTAACAGCTGGCATGGACTAGGAAGATAGAGTCTCATGCATTATAAACGCTTTGAACATTTGAATTTGAATATTTCAGTATTTTGATTTGTAATGTTTTACTTATCAACAGTTTATTGTTATTTGGTTTTAAAATGCTTCCGCAACTTTTTGTAAACTCTGAATGTTATGTTTTAAAGGCCAACGTATGTTTTGAAATTCATATAGAGGTCTTCGCTATGTCTAATGATCTGAGATCCTGGTTTGTCACGTTCCCAAACGGTGTGATTCCGTTAGTTGAAATTTGGGGGTGTGACAAATGTGGAGGTGGCTGACGGAAATACTATTGATATTGACACTGTTATCATTGGATGTACTGTGAACTTAAATGATCACGTTTTCCCAATTGATCTCATACCTATGCCTCTTGGTAGCTTTGATGTTATCATAGGCATGGATTGGTTAGCCACCCACAAAGCGGAGATAGTTTGCCATGAGAAATACATATGTATCCCCTTACCTTCTGGTGAAACTTTAAGAGTATTTGGAGAAACTTCTAACAAAGGTCTTAAGCTTATGTCATGCACTAAAGAACACAAGTACCTTAGGAAGAAATGTATTGCATTCTTAGCTCACATTGTGGAGAAGAAAGAGAAAGGAAAGAAGATTGAAGATGTTCCTGTGATCAGAGATTTTCCAGAAGTGTTTCCTGATGATTTGCCGGGTCTTCCACCAGAACGTCAAGTAGAGTTTCGAATTGACTTAGTACCTGGTGTGAACCCAGTTGCTAAAGCTCCCTACAGACTTGCGCCTTCGGAGTTGCAAGAATTGGCGAGCCAGCTACAAGAACTGACTGATAAAGGATTCATTCACCCGAGCCATTCTCCATGGGGTGCACCGGTCTTGTTTGTTAAGAAGAAGGACGGGTCATTCCGGATGTGCATCGATTACCGCGAATTGAATAAACTCACAATTAAGAATCGATATCCACTGCCGCGCATCGATGATCTCTTCGATCAGCTTCAAGGCTCGGCATGGTTTTCAAAGATCGATCTTAGGTCTGGGTATCATCAGCTTTGCGTGCATGATGAGGATATTCCCAAGACAGCTTTCAGAACAAGATATGGCCATTATGAATTTTTGGTAATGCCTTTCGGCCTTACCAATGCACCTGCGGTTTTCATGGACCTCATGAATCGTGTCTGCAGGCCATACTTGGATAAATTTGTGATCGTATTCATTGATGATATTTTGATCTACTCAAAGACCAAAGAAGAACACGAGAAACACCTTAAGTTGGTTTTGGAGATCCTGAGAGAAGAGCGACTGTATGCCAAGTTCTCTAAGTGTGAATTCTGGCTTAAGGAAGTTCAATTCTTGGGACACATAGTCAACGAATATGGTGTTCACGTGGATCCAGCAAAGATTGATGCGGTGAAGAATTGGAGTACACCGAAAACACCCACGGAGATTCGATCATTTCTCGGACTTGCCGGATACTATAGGCGGTTCATCTCGAATTTCTCCAGAATTGTTGTCCCTCTCACCTCTTTGACACAGAAGAATAAGCCATACGAGTGGGGACCGAAGCAAGAGGAGGCATTTCAGACTTTGAAGCAGAAACTCTGTGATGCTCCTGTCTTGACATTGCCTGATGGAAATGATGATTTTGTGGTCTATTGTGGTGCATCCAACCTAGGTCTCGGTTGTGTTCTCATGCAACGGGGAAAGGTTGTGGCCTATGCATCAAGACAATTAAAGATTCACGAGAAGAACTACACTACCCACGACTTGGAACTTGGTGCAGTCGTGTTTGCCTTGAAGATATGGAGACATTATCTTTATGGCACTAAATGTGTAGTGTTCACTGATCATAAAAGTTTACAACATATTCTCAATCAAAAGGAACTTAATATGAGACAACGGAGATGGGTTGAACTGTTGAATGATTATGACTGTGAAATTCGCTACCATCCTGGTAAAGCGAATGTTGTAGCAGATGCGCTTAGTCGCAAAAGTCAAGTTCAGATCCATAGTGTCCGAGTACACTCTAGTCTCCGTAATGATGTTCTCACGGCCCAACAACACTCATTAGCTCAAGATGACTTGAAAAATGAGATGTCTTACGGGGCTGAAATCTTATTGGAAACTAAAGATGATGGATTAATGTATTATTTGAACCGGTTGTGGATACCGAACCGGGGTGATCTTAGGAAGGTAATTATGGATGAAGCTCATAAGTCTTGTTATTCAATCCATCCAGGTTCTGACAAGATGTATCAAGACCTTAGGGGCTTGTACTGGTGGCCTGGAATGAAGAAGGACATCGTTGAATATGTGTCTAAGTGCCTTAACTGTGCTAAGGTCAAGGCAGAACACCAGCGACCTTCTGGATTGTTAATACAACCTGAAATACCGATGTGGAAGTGGGAGAATATCTCCATGGATTTCATTACTAAACTCCCACGAACCGCAAACGGTAAAGATAGCATTTGGGTGATTATTGATAGATTGACCAAGTCGGCTCATTTCTTACCGATACGCGAAACTTACCCTGTGCGGAAGTTAGCTCGTATCTACATTGATGAGATCATTAGCTGACATGGTATTCCCTTAAGCATAATATCGGATCGTGATGCTCGTTTCACGGCACGGTTTTGGGAATCACTTCATGAAGCCTTTGGAACAAGATTGGATCTTAGCACTGCTTATCATCCTCAAACGGATGGTCAGACGGAGCGAACGATTCAGACATTGGAAGACATGTTGAGAGCTTGTGTCATCGATTTCGGTGGCAATTGGGATAGCCATTTACCATTGATTGAGTTCTCGTATAACAACAGTTATCATGCGAGCATTGGTATGGCGCCGTTTGAAGCTCTTTATGGCAGGAAATGTCGGTCACCTATTTGTTGGACCGAAGTCAGTGATTCGCAGATTACTGGTCCCGAGATTATTCAAGAAATGACTGACAAGATCCGCCAGATTCGTGACAATCTGTTAGCTGCTCGCAGTCGACAGAAGAGTTACGCAGATAAACGAAGGAAACCTTTAGAATTTGAATTGGGGGATATGGCATTGCTCAAAGTGTCGCCTTGGAAGGGCGTTGTTCGATTTGGAAAGAAGGGGAAACTTGCTCCACGTTATGTTGGCCCTTTTACGATCCTTGAACGGATCAGGAAGGTTGCCTATAAGTTGGAACTTCCTCCTGAACTTAGTAATGTGCACCTGACGTTTCACGTGTCCAATCTGAGAAAGTGCTTAGCTGATCAGGATCTTCAGGTACCACTCGATGACATTCGCATCGATGATACCATGCATTTTGTGGAAAGACCAGTGGAGATAATTTATCGTGAGGTTAAAAAGCTCAAACGCAGTAGAATTCCAATTGTCAAAGTACGTTGGGAATCGAAACGGGGTCCAGAATTCACCAGGGAGCGGGAAGATCAGATGAAGCTTAAGTACCCACATTTATTTACTACGGTCACTCCAAGTTGAATTTCGGGACGAAATTCCTTTAACTAGGGGAGACTGTAACATCACTGTACTTCCGGTCGTCCGTACATCCGTACGATTGTACTGTTACGACCTGAGATTTTGAAATTATTAATATTGACACATTATTTGATGATTTTCACTGTTACTGGTATACATGTTTAGTACATACTATACGCGTAAACCATGGGAAGTTTAGTTGTAACTCAACTAAACAGAACCAGAGAGTTTATCGCAGTTATATTGTTGATGATTATGGATTTGGTTTGGAAATGAAAAGGGGATTTAAGTTGGTTGTTGTTTGGTTACTAAAAATAGTCAAGGACATATGGTCATGGTTTATCGAAATAGTGGTGGGACGGTGGCTAGGGCAGTTGCGACTAACCCTTACATATGCCCTATACATATGCATATTTCGGTCTATCATGGATGTGTCAGTGATTAGGGTTTAGTGGGTTTTGGTTTGGGAATGATAATATTAAAGTTAATAAATAATGGAATTCTTAATAAGAACAATTACGCGATGGTGAGGATACGGACATGACTTAAACGCGAATATTAATTTAGAAATATTAACTTAATAGCTATATTCGCGTGGGTGACGATTCACAAGAATATAAATATTAAGAATAATATTCTGAAACGATATTCCAAAAACTATAAATCAAATCGAAATATGATACGAGCATCGGATTCACAAAGGTGACGATCTTTACGAATACGTACGCGAGTAACGCGTTTCGACGAGATAATTAAATAATATCTAACGATATTAAATTAATAAATAAAAACTTAAAACATTTATTAGGAATCACAACTTAAATTCAGTTCGAATAAATCGGGAAATTTAAATAATTTAAGTTAACGAAACGAAACGGAATTGTTTTACGAAATAATTTATTTAAAATCATTTATTTAAAACAAAAACAATGTGTTTGAATGTTTTATGTTTTAAAGAAGTTTTGCGTTAAAAACCGAGCAACTGATTATTTTTACGCAAAATAAACGAGACCGAGCATCGGGGAAAGACGCGGTGTATAAGAAGGATGAACCTCCTTCTTTCCCTCACTTTTTCTACTCACTTTCTCTCTCAAAATTGAATTTTCGTCACCTACAAACACACCCCACTTCTCTCTAACTTTTCTTGATCAATACTCAACGAAATCGAGTGATCTTAGGCTCTAAACGACCGCGTGAACGAGAGCTACAAGGGGATACAAAGAAACTTGTGATTTGACCAGCAGATCGAGGTAAATCTAGATGTTGACTCCCGAAATCCGCCGGGGTACGCGGAGAATATTTAAACGCACCATCGCGGTACGCGACACCGCCCAGTCGACAAAATCTTTATAAATCCAAGAATATTATGGCTAGCCTACACCTTTCAATCATTTTACTCGATCTTTCACGCCATATCTCGACCAGAATCGTCTTCAACCTTCTGTAACACCATTTTTCCACCATTGAAGCACCTTTGAAGCTCCACACTTGAACATTCAAGCTCATTAACCACCAAGAAGCTCGAAGAATCATCGTCACCTTCTTATTCTTGTCAAGACTCACGAGCCAGGAGGTCTAGGAGCTGCCCTTTATCATTTCCTCAGGATCTTGAAGCTTTGAAAGGTAGTTCTACACTCCTTGTGGCTTAAAACCACCATTACACTCACATGCAAGACTTTATACTCACATGCAAGCATATATTAAGCACATGCACGAATTTATCTTCTGGGTTTGATTGATTTCACTATGTTTTATGATGATCTAAAGTGATTAGATGATGTTTTAGGAAGATCTATGATGATGAGTATATGTCTTGTTGCTTGAAATGATGATTTAAGATGATATAGATACATGCATGTATGATCCATGAGTATTGGAAGGATGTTAGGTATATAGAAAGGTTCATAGATGATATTGATGATGATTTACACGATTAGATTTGGTTAAAATGGCCAAAAGGGTGATTTTTGGTTATCTTTCTATTAATAGAAACTTTATATTTGCAAAATGAGGTTGTGGATGAAATGGTGAACATGCAAGTATGTAGAACTACTATTAGGATGATAATATGATGATTGAAATACTTGGAATGTGATTTTGATAATGTTCATGGTCGTATTTATCGTTATTACTATTTTTAGTAACTTTTTGGGGTAAGAGGTTGATAGATGGCAATTTGGGCTATGTTCACATGTTTAAACGATGTTAGATGACTTATCAAGATGATTCATGATGTGAAATTGGTTTAGAAATGTTAAAGTGGTTATTTCTATGCAAAACTAGAAAGTTACTATATTTAGTAACTTTATTTTCACAAAAACCGACTCGTAAATATGTTGTAGGATTCGAACATGCTACATGATTTATTATATTATAATATGATGTTCAGATACTAAGTTAGATGGTTTCCGATGTCATGTTTGCTAAAAATGGAAACTTTCTATTTTAGGAAACTTTTATGTGCAAACATGCTATAAACGGCTTATATGAATTCGTATGATAATGTGCTATGTGTTAACATGATCACGTAGGACTAATGAGCATGCTAGAACTATAAAACCGATATGCTTTGTGAACTTTCCATAAATGGAAACTTACTATAAATAGTAAGTTGTCCATAGACGCGACTTACGCATTTTACGCACGACAAACACTACACGATTGCTACACGATTCACAAACCGACACACGGTTCACCAACGGGTCGTTGACTTGACACGGTCAAACTTGGTCAACTCTAGTCAAACATGGTCAAACACGGTCAATGTGGACCAACACAGTCAAACACGGTCAATGTGGACCAACACAGTCAAACACGGTCACTATGGACCAACACGGACAAACATGAACAACCGAGGGTTGTTGAACGCAAACACGAGCACTAACACAAACACTGGCACGGCCACTTACACGAACTCACGTACGGTATACGATATAGGTTGCCGGTGACCAACACGTGCTACTACATCAGGAGCTTACGCTTACCTGCTACTTTTATCACTAAGGTGAGTTTACGGCCCCTCTTTACTCTTTTTCAAACGCTTTTAAATAGGGGGAGAATACTAGTTGCATCGAGTCAAACATTCATTACTATACAAACATTTTTGTGTATGCTGGTTTATTGGACAAACATCAAGTGTTGAACTCGTGACAAGCCCTCACAAAGTCTTACAGTTAATGTACGAACAACGTGGTAGATTTGGATGGATCCATTAGGGAATGACTAACCCCACGGGGCACTATGTTGACTGGATGTCATAACCCGTGCAAATTCTGACCTAACTTGCTATGCATACGAGGCATAGCGGAGGCAAGGACAAACAAGTCTAGTTCGGTAGTGACGCACTGACACTTTGGGCCTAGGGCTCGGTACTAACATTGATAAACAGCATGACACACTTTTATTACTATATGTATATCAAAACCTGTGAACTCACCAACCATTGTGTTGACACTTTTCTAACTTGTATTCTCATGTAACTAGCGTGGCTAGCAGGAGGACAGGAATGCACAATTTAAGGAATGAACATTAGGAACTTACATGCATCTTGTCTTGTCATTTTGAAAACAATTTGCTTTTATTATGTTAAACAAATGTTGTGTTAAACTATTTACATTTCCGCTGCATTTTGTCAAACATATGATTTTCCGCTGCAATATGATATGATAACTTTTATTCCGCTGCAAACTATTTTATGAGTGTATGTGTCAAAATTTGGATTTGTAAACGCATATAGAGGTGTTCTATATGACCTTGAACTGTGATTCTGGACACGTCACATCCACGTGGACATAAGCCACGAGTGGGAATTTGGGGGTGTGACAGACTGGTATCAGAGCCTTGGTTATAGGGAACTAGGTTTGCATGTAGTAAACTTAGACTATAGCCATTGCTCAACTTTAGACACTACACATAGAACTTGCACACTGATGATATTATTGCTTATGTTAGACTATTACTTACTAACTTGAGACTTACAGGATGGACATCAACGAAGACGCCAGTAGGAACTCAGGGAGACGTCCGGCGACGGACGATGCGGTAGCAGAGAGTCGGCGACGAGTCGACGACATCGTAGCCCAGGTCGACGCAAAAATGGAGAGACAGGCTCGACATGCGGCGCGGACCTGGTATTGGGGATGGCTCCCTATGGTGATACGGGACTGGATTATCGCAGAGAGGGTACCTTCACCAAGGTATCTTAGCGACGCACCGACAGACCACAGACAACCACCGCTGGGGGTGCCGCTGGAGCAGGCATTCGCTGCCCACGTGGCCTTCTCTCGACGCGAGGCCATGAGGAGTGGCGAGCTATCGGACCAGGTCCGAGTTCTTCGCGAGAAGAACGATCGCCTGGAAAGGCGAAACGACAGGCTGGAGGAGCAGGTGGAGACCCTACGTCTCCAGGTGTCCCAGCTTAAGACACAGCATGGTCAGATGGTCGACATCATGCAGGAGCATGATGGGCGCATCACTGAGAACCGGACAGACATAGCCGAGACTCAGGCGATGGTTCAGGCCAGCGACGCCATGCTTAACGCATGGACTGCACAGTTCATTGAGGAACCACCACAGGATGATGGTCCTCAATTCGAGGCTGATGACCTCGAAGAGGAGGATTTTGATGAGGATCCTAATGAGGATCCCGAGGAGGATGATGATGACGGAGACGCTGCCAGTGATATTTCACATGTCTCCATGGATTCGGATTAGTGAACTATTTTATCTTGTTTTCTTTCTGTATTTGCCTAGACGAGCGGGATGTGCTCGAAGAACTCGTATTGCATTTCCTTTTGAAATTATCGTACTTCAAAATCTGGTATTAATGAGAATTATGCTTTGTTTATTTATTGTTATGGATGTTGCTAACATAACCTCTGATATGACGTCTGATCTGACTACTGACACAACATCTGACTAACATTCTGACTTACCAACATTCTAACCTATGCTCTCAGACTCAAACGCAAGGCCGAAAAGGCAAGGATCGACATGATGGTCGAACGTAAGTTCAACAAGGTACCCGCGGAGTACGAGGCAAATCGACATGCCAGCGAGACTAGTGGCACTAACAATGGTATTAACCCCTGCCTAACGTGACTAACATAGTATAGGCAACGCGGACACTAACACATTACATTGAACTCCGATGCACTGGTTCACACGGGAGCGTAGCGAAGGGATGCTCGTTCAAAGCTTTCCTGAGCTGCCACCCACACAAGTTCCAAGGTACCGAGGGAGCAGTGGGACTGCTTCGCTGGATCGAGAAGCTGGAGTCAGTCTTCTCTATGTCTGAGTGCTCGGAGAAAAACCGAGTGAAATATGCTACGGGAACTCTGGAGGGACCGGCCCTCACATGGTGGAACACTCATGTTCAGACTCTCGGATTGGAAACCGCCAACTCTATTCCATGGGAGAATTTCACAAGGATGCTTCATGAGGAGTATTGCCCTCGTGACGAAATCCGAAAGCTGGAAACGGAATTTTGGGTGCACAAGATGGTGGGATCGGAAATCGAGAAGTACTGTACTCGATTTCATGAGCTATGCAAATATGCCCGGCAATGGTGACGCCGAAATATAAGAAGATCGAGCAGTTTATCAGCGGACTGCCCGAACAGATCCAGAGCATGGTGACAGCATCCGACCACACCACCATCCAACCACTGATTCGCTTGGCTCACAAACTGACCGATCAAGCGGTAGCACAAGGCAAACTACCCAAACGAGACGAACATGTGAAGCCTCAAGAGAGCCAGAAGAGGAAGTGGGAACCCAATCAGTACCAATCTCATCAATCTCAACAACAACAGCGATCTGCACCTGCAAGAGCCTTCACTGCCACTCAACCCGATGACAAGGGGAAGGGTGTGTACCAAGGGAAATATCCCTTGTGTAACCGGTGTTCATACCACCACTTTGGGCAATGCGAGCGGTACCGTTGCCTAAAGTGTGGAAGACATGGCCACATGGCCAAAGATTGCAGATCAAAGTATCCTGTCAACAGCAACAACCCCAACCACAACCAGAATAACAACAACCAGAACACCGAATGTGGGAAACCAGGCCACATGAGGAGGGATTACCCTCAGTTGAAGAAGGCCGGAGGAGGAGCGGCCAAGGGACGAGCTTTTGTGATTGGCTCGGGGGAAGCCAAGGACGATCCTAACATCGTAACCGGTATGTTCCTTTTAAATAATGTCTATGCTAGTATATTATTTGATACCGGTGCTGATAGGAGCTTTATATCTAGTGAGTTTAGTAAGTTGCTAGATATTACACCAACACCACTAGACTACAAGTATACCGTAGAGTTAGCCGACGGCAAACTGATTGAAACACAACACATCTTTCGAGGATGCGTCATGGTTTTGGCGGACCATGAACTTGAAATCGACTTAATGCGGTGACTCTCGGAAGCTTTGATGTGGTCGTCAGAATGGATTGGTTATCCGCTAACCAAGCCGAGATCGTATGCAACGAGAAGGTCGTACGAGTGACGTCGCAGAACGGAGAACAGATCTCGATCCAGGGGAGAGACGGGGAGTACCTCTGAACATCATGTCATGCATGAAGGCGAACAAGTACCTTCAGAAGGGATACACGGCGATACTAGCCCTTATCACGGAGCAACCAAAGAAAGAAAGGAAGATTGAAGACATCGCCGTAGTCCGCGATTTTCCCGAAGTGTTTCCCGAGGATCTACCTGGACTACCTCCGAAACGACAAGTCGAGTTTCCGAGAGACCTCACACCAGGAGCAGCACCGATCGCCAAAGCTCCATACCGACTAGCACCGACTGAGATGCAGGCACTGTCTAACCAGTTGCAGGAGCTGTTAGACAAGGGATTTATCAGACCGAGCTTCTCGCCTTGGGGAGCACCGGTCTTGTTCGTAAAGAAGAAAGACGGATCATTCCGTATGTGTATCGACTATAGAGAACTGAACAAAGTGACGATCAAGAATCGATACCCGTTGCCACGAATAGACGATCTGTTTGATCAATTGCAAGGGTCAAGCTACTATTCGAAGATCGATTTAAGATCGGATTACCATCAACTAAGGATGCAGGAAAACGATATTCCTAAGACTGCCTTCCGAACCCGATACGAACACTACGAATTCTTGGTTATGCCCTTCGGACTGACCAACGCACCAGCTGTATTCATGGATCTCATGAATAGAGTGTGCAAGCCCTATCTTGACAAATTCGTGATAGTGTTCATTGACGACATTCTGATTTACTCGAAGAATCGGGAAGAACATGCTAAGCATTTGAGGCTAGTCTTAGAACTATTAAAGAAAGAGCAGCTGTATGCCAAGCTTTCAAAATGCGACTTTTGGATTCGCGAAGTCCAATTTCTTGGACACGTGGTCAATGAGCAAGGGATACATGTAGACCCAGCTAAGATCGAAGCCATCAAGAACTGGGAAGCACCCAAGACTCCAACTGAGGTGCGACAATTCCTAGGTCTGGCCGGGTACTACCGAAGATTCATTGAAGGATTTTCGAAGATTGCTCAGTCATTGACATCTTTGACTCATAAGGATAAGAAATTTGACTGGGGCGACAAACAGGAAACTGCTTTCAACCTGCTGAAACAAAAGCTATGCACTGCACCCATCATATCCCTACCGGAAGGATGTGACGATTTTGTAGTGTATTGCGATGCCTCGAAACAAGGACTCGGTTGTGTGCTGATGCAACGCGAGAAGGTGATAGCATACGCTTCAAGACAACTGAAGGTGCATGAGAAGAACTACACGACTCATGACCTTGAATTGGGGGCCGTAGTATTTGCCTTGAAGATCTGGCGACACTACTTGTACGGCACGAAATGTACAATCTTTACCGATCATAAGAGCCTACAACACATCTTCGACCAAAAGGAGCTGAACATGAGACAACGAAGATGGGTCGAACTCATCGGCGATTATGACTGCGCCATCAAGTACCATCCAGGCAAGGCAAACGTAGTGGCCGATGCGTTGAGCCGAAAGGAAACAACGAAACGCGTGCGTGCCCTACAACTCACGATCCATTCTGAATTGCCGAATCAAATTCGAATCGCACAACAGGAAGCTCTGAAAACTGAAAACCTCACTCTTGAAGCCATGCGTGGCATGGATAAGCAAATAAAAGCAAAAGACGACGGAGCTTATTACTTAATGGATCGGATTTGGATTCCACGCTACGGAGGATTGAGAGAGGTAGTGATGGACGAAGCTCACAAGAGCCGGTATTCCGTACATCCGGGCTCTGAAAAAATGTATCACGACCTAAAGACAACCTATTGGTGGCCGAACATGAAAGCTGAAATAGCAACTTACGTAAGTAAGTGTTTAACATGCTCAAAAGTCAAAGTTGAATACCAGAAGCCATCAGGATTACTTCAACAACCGGAACTACCAATGTGGAAATGGGAGCAAATTTCCATGGACTTCATAACTAAACTACCCAAGACGACAAGTGGATGCGATACCATCTGGGTTATCGTAGACCGACTGACGAAGTCTGCTCATTTCCTACCCATCAAAGAGACTGACAAGCTAGACAAACTCACTCGGATTTATTTGAAGGAAGTGGTCACTCGACATAGAGTGCCAATCTCGATAATCTCTGATCGCGACAGTCGCTTTACGTCGCATTTCTGGAAATCCTTACATAAGGCTTTGGGTACGAGATTGGACATGAGTACCGCTTACCACCCGCAGACGGACGGACAGAGTGAGAGAACTATACAAACCCTGGAGGACATGCTTCGGGCATGTGTCATTGATTTTGGCAGTAGCTGGGAGACTCATTTACCATTAATTGAGTTCTCGTACAACAATAGCTACCACACTAGCATCCAAGCTGCACCATTCGAGGCACTTTACGGACGTAAGTGTCGATCACCTATCTGCTGGGCGGAAGTTGGAGACAGCCAACTGACCGGTCCAGAGCTTGTGCACGAGACGACTGAGAAGATCGTGCAAATACGCAACCGGATGACAGCAGCTCGAGACAGACAGAAAAGCTATGCTGACAAACGACGCAAACCGTTAGAGTTCCAAGTGGGGGACAGAGTGTTACTCAAGGTCTCGCCTTGGAAGGGAGTCATTCGGTTTGGCAAACGAGGAAAGTTGAACCCTCGTTACATTGGACCTTTCGAGATTACTAAACGAATAGGCCCTGTAGCCTACGAACTGAACCTGCCAGTTGAACTGAGCAGCATACACAACGTGTTCCACATCTCGAACCTCAAGAAGTGCCTATCTGATGAGACACTTGTTATTCCTCTCGAGGAAATACAAATCGACGAACAATTGAACTTCGTTGAGGAACCGGTGGAGATTATGGACCGGGAAACCAAGAAGCTCAAACTCAGCAAGATTCCGATTGTGAAAGTGCGATGGAATTCGCGACGAGGACCGGAATTCACGTGGGAACGTGAATACCAGATGAAACAAAAGTACCCACACCTGTTCGCGGAACAGACAAACACTAACAACACAAGTTGAATTTCGAGACGAAATTCTTTCTAACATGGGGAGGATGTGACACCCCGTAATTTCCAGGTCAGCAACCTATTTATTTAAATGTTTATTTAAATGCTTATTGTACACGTGGCACTAGAATTAAATTAATTTAGTGTGACACGTGGCACGACAGTACGAACACTAACACATGACAAGATAATTCGTAGAATTATCGGCAAACGGCACATACGTGTCAAAACACACGAACGTTGGCGAACGTCAAGCACATTGTGTAGCACAACACTCGAAACCTCACGAAACACTCACACATTGAACTAGGAAGTTCAAACAAGGCCAAACGATAGTTCGAAAGCGTGAAAACGGTGACGAACGGATCAAATCCATTGAAATAGGCTTATTGGGCTCTCCAGGGGCCCATCGCGGTACGCGATGGCCCAACAAGAAGCATCGTCGCGATACGCGACCAACATCGCGGAGAGTTGACTCCCGAAATCCGCCGGGGTACGCGGAGAATATTTAAACGCACCATCGCGGTACGCGACACCGCCCAGTCGACAAAATCTTTATAAATCCAAGAATATTATGGCTAGCCTACACCTTTCAATCATTTTACTCGATCTTTCACGCCATATCTCGACCAGAATCGTCTTCAACCTTCTGTAACACCATTTTTCCACCATTGAAGCACCTTTGAAGCTCCACACTTGAACATTCAAGCTCATTAACCACCAAGAAGCTCGAAGAATCATCGTCACCTTCTTATTCCTGTCAAGACTCACGAGCCAGGAGGTCTAGGAGCTGCCCTTTATCATTTCCTCAGGATCTTGAAGCTTTGAAAGGTAGTTCTACACTCCTTGTGGCTTAAAACCACCATTACACTCACATGCAAGACTTTATACTCACATGCAAGCATATATTAAGCACATGCACGAATTTATCTTCTGGGTTTGATTGATTTCACTATGTTTTATGATGATCTAAAGTGATTAGATGATGTTTTAGGAAGATCTATGATGATGAGTATATGTCTTGTTGCTTGAAATGATGATTTAAGATGATATAGATACATGCATGTATGATCCATGAGTATTGGAAGGATGTTAGGTATATAGAAAGGTTCATAGATGATATTGATGATGATTTACACGATTAGATTTGGTTAAAATGGCCAAAAGGGTGATTTTTGGTAATCTTTCTATTAATAGAAACTTTATATTTGCAAAATGAGGTTGTGGATGAAATGGTGAACATGCAAGTATGTAGAACTACTATTAGGATGATAATATGATGATTGAAATACTTGGAATGTGATTTTGATAATGTTCATGGTCGTATTTACCGTTATTACTATTTTTAGTAACTTTTTGGGGTAAGAGGTTGATAGATGGCAATTTGGGCTATGTTCACATGTTTAAACGATGTTAGATGACTTATCAAGATGATTCATGATGTGAAATTGGTTTAGAAATGTTAAAGTGGTTATTTCTATGCAAAACTAGAAAGTTACTATATTTAGTAACTTTATTTTCACAAAAACCGACTCGTAAATATGTTGTAGGATTCGAACATGCTACATGATTTATTATATTATAATATGATGTTCAGATACTAAGTTAGATGGTTTCCGATGTCATGTTTGCTAAAAATGGAAACTTTCTATTTTAGGAAACTTTTATGTGCAAACATGCTATAAACGGCTTATATGAATTCGTATGATAATGTGCTATGTGTTAACATGATCACGTAGGACTAATGAGCATGCTAGAACTATAAAACCGATATGCTTTGTGAACTTTCCATAAATGGAAACTTACTATAAATAGTAAGTTGTCCATAGACGCGACTTACGCATTTTACGCACGACAAACACTACACGATTGCTACACGATTCACAAACCGACACACGGTTCACCAACGGGTCGTTGACTTGACACGGTCAAACTTGGTCAACTCTAGTCAAACATGGTCAAACACGGTCAATGTGGACCAACACAGTCAAACACGGTCAATGTGGACCAACACAGTCAAACACGGTCACTGTGGACCAACACGGACAAACATGAACAACCGAGGGTTGTTGAACGCAAACACGAGCACTAACACAAACACTGGCACGGCCACTTACACGAACTCACGTACGGTATACGATATAGGTTGCCGGTGACCAACACGTGCTACTACATCAGGAGCTTACGCTTACCTGCTACTTTTATCACTAAGGTGAGTTTACGGCCCCTCTTTACTCTTTTTCAAACGCTTTTAAATAGGGGGAGAATACTAGTTGCATCGAGTCAAACATTCATTACTATACAAACATTTTTGTGTATGCTGGTTTATTGGACAAACATTAAGTGTTGAACTCGTGACAAGCCCTCACAAAATCTTACAGATAATGTACGAACAACGTGGTAGATTTGGATGGATCCATTAGGGAATGACTAACCCCACGGGGCACTACGTTGACTGGATGTCATAACCCGTGCAAATTCTGACCTAACTTGCTATGCATACGAGGCATAGCGGAGGCAAGGACAAACAAGTCTAGTTCGGTAGTGACGCACTGACACTTTGGGCCTAGGGCTCGGTACTAACATTGATAAACAGCATGACACACTTTTATTACTATATGTATATCAAAACCTTTGAACTCACCAACCATTGTGTTGACACTTTTCTAACTTGTATTCTCAGGTAACTAGCGTGGCTAGCAGGAGGACAGGAATGCACAATTTAAGGAATGAGCATTAGGAACTTACATGCATCTTGTCTTGTCATTTTGAAAACAATTTGCTTTTATTATGTTAAACAAATGTTGTGTTAAACTATTTACATTTCCGCTGCATTTTGTCAAACATATGATTTTCCGCTGCAATATGATATGATAACTTTTATTCCGCTGCAAACTATTTTATGAGTGTATGTGTCAAACTTTGGATTTGTAAACGCATATAGAGGTGTTCTATATGACCTTGAGCTGTGATTCTGGACACGTCACATCCACGTGGACATAAGCCACGAGTGGGAATTTGAGGGTGTGACAAAACTAAACACACATACTTATGACTATGAAACACACTATGAATACAGGTCGTTGAGTGGTTTGGAAGTTCTATATACGCGAGCACGCATTATACAAAAACACCGGATCTAAGGAATCAGGTGAATTCTCATAACCTCCCTTTCTTTAAACTGTTTTGTTTTAAAAACTCGGAGGTGAAGCATGTATACCAAATTCAAATATTATTTTGATAACACAAGGCTAATACCTGTTTATCAATATGATATTCACAATATTGAATTATCATTATTTATGGATTACCACTTACATTTATATATTCGTGTAACATTGTCATTGACTTCGGTCAATAACAAAGATTACATGTATTGTCACTTGGATTATCACAACCCATGAGTCGTTGCTTTTAACTTCGGTTAATTGCTTTGATCTCATGTATTGTCTCGTGGTTAGCTACCACTCCATGGATCATGTTTTTAACTTATGTTAATTACATAATGACCATGTATAGTCACAGATATTATTTGAGAATATTGATGTTGAGATTGATTGATTGGTTATGTGGTATGATTATCTATGATTGACTATGACTGATTTGATATGTGATTATGTGTTGTGTATGTGTTTAATTGTTGAGTTTGGAGATTGGTTGGATTATCTCATACAGGTATTATTGTGGATTTTTCTCAGAAAATCATAAGCATTTTATACTCGTTTTATCTAAACCTTTTATAAAACCATTTTTAAACTTAAACTTTTAAATTCATTTTATAAAACCTTTCAAGTATAAAAACTTATGATTACTCACCAACTACTTCGTAGTTGACACTTGATTTTCTTACATGTTTCAGGTGATGAAGCTAAGTAGGTTGAAGAAGATGAACTTCTCACTTTTGGACATCATCACATAGGATTCTTGGACTTAGCTAATTAACTAAATTTCTGGCGATTAGAGTTTAGTTAGTTTAGCCAAATCTTTTGTGTATTTGATGTATTTAATTCATGATGAACATGATTTTTGTGTAAACATTTATTTGGTTTGATTGATATGTGATGATACATATTTAGATGCCCACGAGCTTTTGAACAATCTCCACATCCCTCGTGGCATCCCGACGTTTCCGCCGTCGGTCGGGGTGTTACACCATGGGTTCACGAACCTTAGGGAATGCATGGGGGTTCGCTGGCCAGGTGGACCCTTCGTTCGATCCAGTGTACACCCCGGTTTAATTTGGGGTCGCTTTGGCCCATTAACAGGCCCAAAATCCACACCCTCGGCCCAAGTGGTTTTGTTTAATCCATACGACTGATTCAGCCGGTTAATCTACCCACGTGGAAACCTGGCCCAACTCATCACCGATTGAATACTAGCCCACCCGAGATTAGGCCCATTTTTGAGTGTCTTGGCCCACCTAAATGGCTCAACCTTCGGCCCAGTAATAATTGGTTTGGCCTACTTAACCAGTTGGCCCACGAAAAGCCCCTACGGCCCATGTATCCTTCGGCCCAAACCATAACTTTAACCCACGAAACTCTTTGGGCTCAATGGTTTGGTTCACCTACATGCAAGGCCCAAGCATTTCGTTAGGCCCAATTTATGTAGTATTCGTCCCAATAGCTGGGCCACACACACGTATAACTAGGGCCCAACTACATTCGGCCCACTTGAGTTGGAGTACAATTTAAAATATTTATAACACTTCAAGGGTTAAGCTTTACAAGAATAATACCATGGTTATCTTTTAATTAAGAAAACATTATTTCAAATTCTTATAGGTGCGAGCAATTATAATCTTTAAACTAAAACATAGGTGATATGGTTATGAAACATAATGGGAAATACTAAACTTAAAATTGAATGGTCATAGTATTAACATAAACTATGTTTAGCAAGTTGGGCCGAATAAAGAACAAGACTCATGGTGTTAGCCAACATTACAGCTAATACTAACACTTTCACGCACAATAAATCTTTATCAACATATAATTATAAACTACAAACAACATGAAATCAATACAGGAACGTGAATACCACTACAAACACAACAAAGAGCGCGTGCATTCTTGTTTAGAACTTAGTCAACCGCTTCAACCACAGGTGAGTTCATTTGTCCCTTTTCAAACTTATTTGTTTTACTTCGGGACTGAGAAGCATGTTAAACATTTTCACAAAATTATTGAAATGTTATTTAATGCTTTAAACATAAACTTGATACTTATGTTGAAACTTATTTGTGGAACTTAGTAATCATTGAAAAGCAATAGACTTGATGCTTGAAACCATATGTCGGATGCTTATGAGACTTGATGCTTATACTTGTGAGAAACTTTATACTTTAAACATGAGACTTGATGCAAACTTATGGGATTCATGATGAACCAATGTGTGAACACTTGAAACTATATACTTGAGGTTTTTCAATATAGATTTGAAGCCTAAACTTTATAAACGCTTATGATATAAACTTAATACTTAGAGCTAAATACTTATGTTATAAGCTATGTGCTTAAACTATACAATTAAGGTTTAACTTATAAACTCTATGTTTAACTATATACAAAATCTCAAGGCTTTGAAAATGTTTAAAATAAACACTAATGCCTTATACAATTATTCCATAAAGTTAATGTTCTACACTTTAATAAAGTATTAAATTACTTTACACTTACAATGATTTATTTAAACTTAACTTGAAACATATATTCTTAGAAATACTTATATACGTGAGATGCCTGAAACACTTGGATGCTTAATACACTTAGAATACTTGAAGCACGTGAATGCTTGATACATATGGGATACTTGAATACTTGAATGCATGATATACTTGGGATGCATGAACACTTGGAATGCTTGATACATATGTGATACTTGAATACTTGAATGCATGATATACTTGGGATGCATGAACACTTGGAATGCTTGATACATATGGGATACTTGAATACTTGAATGCATGATATACTTTGGATGCTTGAACACTTGAATGCTTGAAACATTGGAATGCTTAAACAAAAGACTGTTTGACCGCCGCGTGTTGACCTGTGTGTCAACCCCTACTAGTCATCAGTGAAACTATGCGAATGCTTGAGACTTGTATGCATAAACTTTTGGACATTGTAATACAGACTGTTGGCTGCCGCGTGTTGACCTGTGTGTCAACCCCTACTAGTCATCAGTGTTCTTCCTTGTCAGAGTCATGTAAGACAGACTGATTGGCCGCCGCGTGTTGACCTAGGTGTCAACCCCTACTAGTCATTCAGTGTTCTTCTTGATTCATCCATGGTTATGACAAGTGACTAGAATGATTGGTTTCTTCTAGTTGACTTTGTGTTAACTTGAAGGTTTCTTTATCAGAACATGTCACAAGTCATATTTAGGATCATTACGGATAGATGCTGAATTCCTAAAGGTTCTCAACTGTCCATAATGGTGCCTCTCAAACTTGATACTCAGATGCTACTTTGTGCGTGTGAAGGGTAGGTAAGACGCTTAATTATCATTAACATCAATGTCCTATGCGACTTAGTATGTGGTGGGACGGCGTCTAGGCGGGTCGTAGGCTCGACTCAGGGGTATGCCCTATAAATAAGCATACCGAGTTGGATGATACAGGTGGTGTTAATGAGATTAAGGTCGTTACCTAGGGGGAAACATGAATGCTTTTGGGTCAATAACATAAACTTTTAAACATGATGCTTGTTAAACTTATAGTGAAACTAATACATACAAATGCTATAAACTTGTAAACTTTGAAACAGTACACTAAAGCTATGATGAAGAATGAATCGAATGGTAGGTAAAATGCTTAATTATCGTTAATAGCAATGTCCTATGCGACTTAGTATGTGGTGGGACGGCGTCTGGGCGGGTCGTAGGCTCGACTCAGGGGTATGCCCTATATATAAGCATACCGAGTTGGATGATACATGTGTTATTAATGAGGTTAAGGTTTTACCAAAGAGGTTTGCAAAAGCTATTTTACAAATACTAAAACTACATGAACTCACCAACCATTGTGTTGACTTTGTTTTTCTTACATGCTTTCTCAGGTGATGCACAGGAATAGGCTCAGACTTCAGGAATGCATACTAGGATACTCAGTTAGAGGACCTAGTAGACTTTTGGAAAGCACAGATTTTGTTACAGAAGCAAATCACTTTTGAGATCTTGTACAGATACAAGATTGATGCATTTGATTCTTTTGATAGGTTATTTAGTTAAATTACTGAACATTGTCAAATGTAATTTAACTTTGTAATCCTAGCTTGATGTTATTGTGCTTTAGTTATTCTTAACATTGATGCTATGTAAACAATCTGATCATCACGATTATCACTCACGATATCGCACCTCGAGAACCTTCCGCCCGACGGGGACTTCGATCCAACCCCGCCGGCTCGGGGTGTGACAACGGGGCACCATGTTGACTGGATGTCATAACCCGTGCAAACTCTGACCTAACTTGCTATGTATACGAGACATAGCGGAGGCAAGGACAAACAAGTCTAGTTCGGTAGTGACGCACTGACACTTGGAGCCTAGGGCTCGGTACTAACATTAGATAAACAGCATGACACACTTTTATTACTATATGTATATCAAAACCTGTGAACTCACCAACCATTGTGTTGACACTTTTTCTAAACTTGTATTCTCAGGCAACTAGCAAGCAATGGATAGCAGGAATGCACACTTTAAGGGACGAGCATTATGAACCGCATGCATTTCTGTCATATTATTTGAAAACAGTTTTATTTATATTATGTATTGGTACAATGTTTTGGTCTGACAATTTCTGATTCCGCTGCAAATGTTAAACTTATTTTATTTCCGCTGCATGTATCAAACGTATTCATTTTCCGCTGCTATGAATTACTTTTCCGCTGCAAACCATTTTGTTATGTGTATGTGTCAAACATGGGATTTGTAAACGCATATAGAGGTGTTCTATATGACCTTGAGCTGTGATTCTGGCCACGTCACACCCACGTGGACTAACACCACGAGTGGGAATTTGGGGGTGTGACATACATTCTCTTTTTTTGTTGCTTATTCATCTTTATTAATATGATATTTTGAATTTTTTATTGTATTAGATTAAGTTTTCTACGTGTTTCTTATCTTAATTTTTTTTATTTTTGTTGTTATTTATTTATTAATTTGATATTTTTGATACCAATTGATTTATTTGAGTTTTAAATTTTCACTTTTATTAAAAGCTAATTTTATTTTTTGAACGTTTATTGCATATAGGCTACGAAAAATGTTTATGACTATATGTTTTGTTAAAATCTCAAATTTAGTTGATATGATAATAATACATTATCATTTTTTTAGTTACACCTTTTGATGTATATCCAATATAATTTTGTTGCTTTTGTTTCCATTAGCTAATTAGATATTTGTTATGTTATTATCAAAATAATATTATGTTAAGTACGTTATCAACATTTATTAGAATTGAAAACAAAATATTTATTTAATAAAAATGCCTAATTTTATCAGTTGCTTTAAGCCCGCAAAATGCTTAGGCCAACCCTGACACCACAAAATAACACGTCGCTTACTTAATAATTAGTAGAAATTTATATAATAAACTTGTTCAAGCTTGTAAGTTGAATCAAGCCTAATTTATAAATCTTGAGATATGTAATTGTGTTTGGCTAAGTTAGCATATAAGCTCAATTTGATTTGATTTGATTTTTTTAATGTAATGATATCAACTAACTTTTTTTGTTTCAACGGCCAACTAATCAACTGCCGGGTACTCTGTACACGGTCTCCAATGGTTAAAGGATGCCCAAGCTGGCCACAAGTCCAGACGGACGGAGCCCCTAGCCCACCAGCCACCAATTCCCGGGGAAAACCTGACCCAAGCACCCGCCCAAAGGCACGACGATGAAAGGCCGGTAAAACCGGGTGGGATCAAGAATCGAACCCATGACCTTGGTCTTCTATCACTTCTCTCATACCTCCATCTTACCACTAGGACAAGACATCATTGGTAATCATTTCAACTAACTAAAGAAAGATTTGAGTTGTTTACACCTCTACATGTAAATAATAAATATATCTTAATTTAAAGGAATCGTAAATATAGAGTTGATCATGAACATTGTGTCTGCTGTTTAGAAACAATGATTCACACCCTTAAAAATCGCGTACTTGTACGTTTACAGAGCTATTCACGCATGTGGGGTGTCACCAGTTTAGGGATATATATTCAGGGGATGATCTACTGTAAATAAATAAAAATAGTAGGAACCGTGTAATGTTAAAATCATAAATCGAGTTTGAAAAACAAAATTTGGTGCAAAAAAAATTAGTGCAAAAAATCAGAAAAACAATAAAAAAAAAAACCAGTATGAAAATAAAAATCTAATACAAAAAACAAAAATCTGGTACAAAAAAAACAAATATATAGTAAAAAATATAGTGCAAAAAATCAGAACAAAAAAATTATTACAAAAAAATAAAAAACTTGTTAAAAATAAGATGTTATGCCTAAATTATCATTTATTCATTTTTTAGTTTGTCACATGTCAAACTTATCTTGCTTCCTACTCTCTTTAAACAAAAACATCTTCCTATTTGATAATTTTCCACATATAGAGAAAGATAAAATAAGAAAAAGGATTTTACTTAAAAAGAATAAGAATCAATAGAATTTTAATATGTGTTATGTTAAAAAAAGAAATAAAGAATTATGTTTAATTTTATACTGGCATATTAGCCTTTGTATTACACATAAAAGTATAAAAATAAGTATTATATTACATTAACTGATAAAAAAGAGATATACAAATAACATTTAATTTTAAATATTTTAGAAAAGAAAAGTACATTTTATATTTTTTTAAATATTTCTTTAAATAATTCAAATGAGATCTTGAAATCTTGAATTTTTGAAATAATTATATTTTCATTAATATTTAAAAAAATAATAATATTTTTTTAAGTTTGAAAGTTTGACTTAATTGTATTAAATAAAAGTGGATTTCAAATTTGTCAAATACGACACGTAGATGGCCTAAAATATGACACGTAACAAATGTAACATAGATAGATTAAAATGACGTGATAAGACATATTTTTATTCTTTTATATGGTATAGATTTAGGAAAAATTATATTTTTAGTCTTGTTTGAAGTTACTTTTACGTTATTGTATTTGTGACTTGAAACCTTCCATCCTTTCTATTAGGGCTGTAAATGAACCGAACGAACACGAACGAGCCCTTGTTGGTGTTCGTTCGTTTAACTTTTAACTTGTTCACGAACGGTTCATGAACGTTTACCGAACGAAAATTCTTGTTCGTGTTCGTTCATTAAGGAAATTACCTTGTTCACGAACGGTTCACGAACGCTAACGAACACATATTATTTAAACACTAAAAATCAACATTTTTAATCTCAAGAAATGGAGATAATCACTTATAAATATATAAATTAAGATATTATCGTATTAAACTAAAAATATCTTAAGTATTATGGTATTAAACTAAAAATTAAAAATAAACACGCTTAATGAATAAATTTAATAAATAAACTTAAACGAACATAAATGAACGTAAACGAACATGTTACCGAACGTTCACGAACACAAATGAACGAACACAACATCTGTTCATGTTCGTTCATTTAACTAAACGAACGGAATTTCTTGTTCGTGTTCGTTTGTTTATTAAATGAACGAACATAAACAAACTTCCCGCCGAACGGTTCACGAACTGTTCACTGAACGTTCGGTTCATTTACAGCCCTACTTTCTATTGTCTTTTAGGTAGAGAAAATATAAACATAGAACTTATGGACTGAAGAGCAAACCCTCAGTGGCAATTTTCGTAATTTACAGTTGAAGACTTATGACCAATCTTTTCTTATCTACACATACATAAATAAACAAAATAAATAAAAAAAAAAACAAGATTGAGAGAACATCAAGAAATGGTCATGGCATACTCTTCATCTTTCTCTTCATTTCCATACACTAAACCCCACACCCAATCACCCACAACCACAATCACCACCAAATGGTTGCTGCCAGGTGGTGGTGGTCATGGCGGCAGCCGCGGTGGTGGTGGCGGCATGCTTTATTTCTCTATAAAAGCTGTGAAATCAACTGAGTCTGCTGAGCCACCTCCAGCTGCCACTGAGACCCCTGCTGCTTCAAAACCACCCAAGAAACCTGTTTTTTCCAGTTAGTAGCTCTGGTTTTTACTCTCATTATTCAAACCAATTCTAAATTTATATTATATGAATTGTTTTTTTATGTTTTGTTGGCAGTGAAAAAGGGACAGATTGTTAGAGTAGACAAGGAAAAGTATCAAAATAGCATCAATGTAAGTCACTAATGTGTTGTTATTAACCGAAATAAGAAATGATCGTAATACGATACGAACCATGGGTGTGACATGACACGAAATTAATTAAGTTTTGGGTTCCCTATCTTAAGACAAGTAGACCTAGAGGTGCTCAAAATAATCCATATTCGAAACCAAATTCATTATATCCGAAAATCCGAAAATTCATATATCCAGAAGATCGGATATATGAAATTCGGATTCAGACTGATATCCAAACATGTAATTGTAATCTTTGAACACTTTAACTAATAAAAGAGAAACCCCAATTGTTTAAACCATTTTCTAAAAACTTGTCAACCCGTCTGGCACATTCATAACTTGATTACAACCCGTTTACAGGCTCTATGACTCGTTTGCATAAATGGGTCAAACAGGTCGTGTTCATATTACAATGTAAGTTGAATATGTGTGTTTTATTTCAGTATCTATCTGTTGGACATCCTCCTTATTATAAAGGGTTGGATTACATATATGAAGACCGTGGGGAGGTGTTGGATATTCGTATCTTTGAAACAGGAGAGTATGCACTTGTAAGTTATCATGTTACTTAATTTCTAGTCACTAAAAAAAACAAGCCTTTCAGATTCATCTGGGTTAGCCTGCTTGTATGCAGATTGCATGGGTTGGGGTCCCGACCGCACCAGCTTGGCTTCCAACCGACATGCTAATCAAGGTAACCGTTGCTTTTCGAACCACCTTATCATGTGACTGACTTGATCTACTCGTTTTGTGCAGTCTGACAGACTTGATTATGAAAGAATATGATCAAATCCACTGTTTCAACAAGAATCTTACATTCAAATGGATGGATGTTGCTGCAATGAGTAAAACCCCTGATGGTGTGTCTCATGACTATATGAATTTGACCAGATCATGAATTTAAGTGAATACTTGCATTGATAAACATATGCTTCCATAATAGATTATATCAGACTTAGAAGCAATCAGATATGTTAACAAGCAAAGATGTTTTTCATATTTCATTCACCAAAGAATCATACAAAACAATAACAAATTAAATAAACTTTATAATATAAATCTGTACTATGCCTCATGTGCCATATGATTAGTTGATGCAATTGAATCAATTTCTTCTCTCACTCTTTTTACTTTTTTTTTTCCTATACGGCAACAGTCGATTGACTTTCCGACATCAGCCACACCACCTATATCTTATCAACACAGGAGGAAACTTGCCATTTTAGTAAAACCTCCCAGAGACAGGATTAGAACCTGGGACCTTAAGACACACGAGTCTATCTCTTATTCTCCATGTCATTGAATCATAAGTTTGTTGGCCTCAACCTTTTTTACTCTTCTTCTATGATTACTAATTAGTCTAACCATATGATGGCATTAAGGCTTCACTTGGTGTTTTGCTTGATTATATATGTTTGTGTTTGTTTGTTTGTACTTGAGCCAGCATTCTTTCTGAAAACAATTTTTCTTTCTTCAAGAATAAATGTATGGTTTGCTTACATATTTCTAAACCTTACAAATAGTCATGCTAAAAACAGGATATACCAGATGTTGTGGTGGTTGTTATGAAGGGAGTATTGTTATATATCATTTTCTTGTCTCAACTTCTATTTACAGTTTTGACCACTAGTTCCTTTTTTAGCTAAAGGTTAAATAAACTAAGAAAAATATTTTAAATAACTTAGGAAAAAAATTAAAAATTAAATGTATACTTAGGGGGAAAAGAGAAATAGATAATTAAATAAAAAAATGTTAAAAATTAAATGATCAATTGAGAAAAATGAAAATGTGAAATAACAGTGGATTAAATAATAAAGGAGAAATAGATGATTAAATATTAAATATCAATTGAGAAAAAATAAAATAAAATGTGAAATAGAATCTGACAGGAATAAAACAAAGAAAAACTTTACATCCATCCCGATGAAATTAAAATATTTCTTTTAAAGAAAATATGAAATAGCAAAAAGAAGAAATGTGATATAACCCATAGAAATTACATATTTATTAGGCATATATACTATAGATATGTTCAAATTGTTAATAGTGAACTATTTGTTTGAATTTTTACATGTTTTCAGTTTTTAAAAGAAAACCATCAAAATTAAGATACTTTTTAAAAATAAAGTTTAGGAGCAGCTCTTAACACATGCAAGTGTTGTGATCACGTATGGCTTATTTTTTTTTGAAATGTCTGAAATTTTGATTTTTTATATATTTTATATATAAAGATTTCATCATTAATTTTACTTCAAATAATATTGAAAAAAAATTAGAATTTGTTTAGATATGTGAAAAAAATCATTTTGCTATAACAAAATTGTTTTTATATTGTTTATTAGTTTATTTACCTTAATAATTGTCAATTTATGAATCTATCTATTATAACAAATCAAAGTTTTTTTGACATATGACACATTTTTAGAGCACTTCACTTTTAATTTTCCGCCTCTCTCTCCTATTAAATATATCTCATATTAAATAATAATATTAAATATGTTTTTTATACATTTTTTTAAATTAAAATAAATTAATATATTAAAAATATATTAATATTAAAAAACACATTTTTAAAAAGCAATTTATTATAAAATATACAATTTTTTAAAACAATATTTTAAAACAAAATGTTTCGTGAAACAAATATTTAAAAAATTAGTGTTTAAAAAAATAATATAATTATTTTTATTGATAATCAACCCATGTAATCCATGAGGTATTAACCTAGTTTTTTCTATATATACAAAAGCTCTTTTTTAGTATTCGTTCAAGTCACCCAAACTATTGGATACAACACTGATATGTGATAAAGATCAAAATAAAGGAAAATCAAAAGAAAACGAACTTCCGGGGAATACGATGATTCTTTCATCATTTGGGACGTTAATTTACCTAATAAAATATCAAACGTTTCTACCCAAGATCCCAGCATTACAATTCCATTTTTGTCTAAATTTCAGAGTACATGGAATTCTAAATGCGGTATTTCATCAGTGACCCTTTCGGAGCCTTGGTTAATCTGATTTAAGACGGTTAAAAAGGAATCGGTGTAAAAAGAACCGTGAAAATAAAAAAAAATAATAAAAAAAACTATTTTAATATAATACGCCACAATGCCCACAAATGCGCGCATAAAAAACCTGTTAGCAGATACATACGAGTTTTGCAGATGAAAATAAACACAATGTTTAAAACCCTAAACCGATTGGATTAGAACCACTAATTGACCTGGCTCGGTTAAGTGTGGCCAAATGCAGCTACTTTAAAGTTTATGCCATGCTTCTTAGCCATTGACTATTAATCACAAATCAACTCTGGGTCCTACCAATTCATCAAGAACGTTTCAACACGGTTTCTTGGAGCAGTGACTATATAGGACCGCTTGTGGGACCAACATTTAAAGGTCCAAAAAGGACCCTTGACCTGGACCATATCAAAGTCAACCATAAACAAGAAATCTGGCCAACATTATCTTATCAGAGCCATAAAAACCGGCCAGTCATCGTATACAGTCGTAAAAAACCATACTCACTGGTTTTATTTACAATGAATCACAAAGACGAATAATTCCCTACAAACATATATCAAATTCTTATACTTGTAATTGGATTGACCCCTTGATTTGGTATGGTCAGTTGGTCACTATACCCAGGTCAAATGAGCCGTGATCTTGGGGTTCGAGTGGGCGTTTGGGGTTTGACCTGAGGAACTTCATACCGAGGGTCGAATGTGGTTTTGCCATTGTGTCTTGATGGAACCGCGAACACATCATTCGAATGGTAATTACTTTGAATTTGACTTTGACTTTGACCAATCATGGTAAAAGATGGGTGGGGAGGTGAAAGATAACAGCTTTTGTATTCAGTTACGTACTGCCTTAATGGGCTTGAAGATGGGGATACAGGCAAAGAAGTAATAGCTCTTGTATTTCTCCTGCACACACACAAATCCTTACAAAGTCAAACTACATTATAAAAAAGTCAACTTCAAAGGTTTTGACTTTTCACCAATATACCTCGGACTCAACATTGCACCTCTAGATCTGGCCATCACAGGCCCGTCAAATGAATGCATGTTTGTCCTGTTGGAGTGCATTTCCGAGGCTGTCTGTTACAACACCAGTAATCATGCAAAAAAAATAGAAAAATAATTATCTTCAAATTAAATCAACTAAATATATTTAAAAACACACGTGTGTGCATCTAAAAGGTTACCGGGGTACGACTTCCATCAAAGGTGAAAGGAAATGCTTCCTTGGTTAGGTTAAAATTGGCTCTTCTAGAGGTAGCTTGATCCCGAACAAACGCATGATCCAACAATTTTGAGGCTGAGGGTCGTAAGGATGGGTCCCGTTGTAGGCATTGCTTTATAAAAGATTTAGCATCGTTTGAAAGATGATCTGGTATTTCTGGCATGTCTTTGCTGTTTCCAATCTTGAATATTGCTGCCACCTAGCAACAAAAACAAAAGCCCGATGCAGTTCTAAACACCTAGAAAACGCAAAGAAAATGTTTAAATTTTCAAAACAAATGAGGCACCACACCCCTTCATATTGGCCCCAAGGAGGTTTCGATGTTGCCATTTCAAGAATTGTGCAACCCAAGCTCCAAATATCAACCGCAAGACTGTAGCCATTCGTATTCATTACAACCTGAGATTAATAAAACCGGATGAGTGAAAAGATACAAATGTGTAAAACGACGTTTGGAAAGGAGATTAAGTACCTCGGGTGCCATCCAGTAGGGGCTTCCTTTAAAAGAAAGCATTGATGTACAATTTGTTATCTGATGACAAGAAGTAAACAAATGAGTTTAATGTTCATATTTTATCCCTCCTTCGACCAGTAACACTACCGAGACAAGTTGCATACTGTGATTGTGATTTAGATACCTACTTTCAAGAACTGCTTCCATCCGTTCTTTAACTTATAAATTAATAAATAATTATGGTATAAAATATGATTACATTAACTAAATGAACACCTTTTATAATACAATATCAAAAATGTTGTAACCATTTGAATACGATTTCATATGTAATCAAATAAAGGATATCTTTCCTGAGACGCTGAGAGTACGGTGAGAGGCTTACATGTTTTGCCATGCCAAAATCAGCAAGCTTGATTTCACCATAAGGGTCCACTAATATGTTTGCCCCTTTTATATCCCTGCCAAAAAGCACAAATTTTTTGTTAACAAGAGCATCGCATGAAGGTAATATCCAAGATTAACATATCAACACCACCTTACCTGTGTACTGTATTTCTTCCATGTAAATAGGCAAGCCCGCTAAGAACTTGCCTGGTGTAATTTTGAATTACAGGTTCCCTAAACGGACCATATTCTTGAAGTAGCTTGTGAATGGAACCACCGGAGACATACTCCAAATAAACGGATAAAGTTTCCTCTCCCTGAAAAATCCACAAAAAGCTTGACTTTTTTACACATTTACACATCCAAAAGTCGTTAAAATTTTTTATCATGTTTGTTTATTTATATATAACTATTAATTTGGGAGATTTTATGTAGTTAAATACATATGTGATGATTTAAACATGTTTGACTCATTTGCTATTTATTTGAATCTTTTAGCTTGACCCATTTGACCCTTTTAGAAAAGTATAGCCCCCGTTGACCACTTGTAGAATTGTAGGTAAACGGATCAAAACTGCCACCTCTGTTCAAACCAAGTTGGTTTCAACTGTTTGGCAAAAATTAATTCTGATTCCAATTTTCTTCTCAATTAGAATCACATTTAAAGATGAACATAAGTATTTGCCATAAAATAATTAAATATTGGCATAGATGTAGAACTGTCTAACTATCCTGATTTAATCAATTCATTATCTAATTATCTAAATTCCAAAATTTTTAAAAATGAGAATAATTACTCAATTATTCACATCCAAACACCTCTATAGCTGTTTTCAGTATTTTACACCCCAAATTTTAATAATTCTAAATTTTTTCATATAGTCTAACCTACAATACTCTTCCTCCCCTTAACTAATATAAATATCATCAATTTGAACACAAATAGAACCAACTTGACAACCGCAAAGTCAAATTTGAGTTTTTTAACTGAGCTAGCAAAAATAACCAAATAGAAACATTACCAGTTCACTTCCATAGTATTGTACAATGTTTGGGTGTGAAAGGTGACTAAGCAAAGTGATCTCCTGTACAAGGGCGCAAGTTTTCAGAAAAGAATATCACAGATCCAAAAAAAAAAAAAGCATTACACATAAATAAAATAAAGCTTACAAATAATGGGATCAATCCCATTTCCCAAAAACATAAAATAGATACAAACAAATATATAAATATATACACACAAACATGTGTAGTGTGAATGGAGAACAGACCTGGTTCAATTGCTTGAGACATTCTTTCGAAGAAGGATCATCCGCAACAACTTTTACTTCTTTTATCGCACTCATCTGACCATTCTCACTATATAATACATAAACAGAGATACCACCAGACTTTCAAAAGCAACATTCAATTTGATTAAATTGTAAATCTTTAAGAATAGTTCATGATAATCAACATTATATTATATAAGAATACAAAAAATAGATGAGTAATAGTTAACTTCATAGGCTTGCCACAAAAAACAAAGCAAGCAACATCAATATCACCGGTAAAACTATGAGTCAACTTCTCATATGCATGTAAATGATGACCAAAAACAGAAACGTGTTGCATCAAAGTTTATGCTATCAACATTTCATAATGATTTTAAGCCATTTTCTTATATATTTGAATATTGTTATCTATGATCTATAGCATGTCAGACGAGTAAACTCAATATACAAATTAGCTTTTAAGGAAACGGGTCAAGTGGGTCAAAACACACAATAAGTTTTATTCATGATTTTACATTATTAGCAGAAAGCTATAGCTTTTTTTATCATTTATTAACACAGTTTATATAATTTTTTTTAAATAATGGACAAAAATGTTATTTGTGATCAACCCAACCAACCCAACCCATTTCAACTTGTTGGTTAAACCAGCCCATTTTGCCACCTCAACGTTCAAAGCACAAAGAGTCAATGATGATAGAGTTTGAACCCATTACCTGTTAAAACCAAGATAAACGTGTCCAAAAGTGCCTCTTCCCAACAATCTTCCTTTTTTCCACTTGGATGATTGGCAACTTGAGTTTTCAGCAATGCTAAGCGTTTTCATATTTGACAAAACCGAAGAGGGACTAGTAGGAGAGCTGCAATTTAATGCTGAAGAAGGGCTAGTTGGAGAACCAGGAGGTGCTGATCCTGGCGGAAGGGGAAGTGGATGGCCTGAGTTCTTTATATCCTCTAATTTTCTGTTAGGAGAGTCTAAACCTGTAGATGCAAACCGTTGATGGAGAGGTGATGTGGCTGTGGTCCCCAACCTTGACCCAGGTCCCGGACTTCTTGATCGAGGGCTCAACTTTGTGTCCCCATAGCCTCTGTTACAATGGAGACATCAATAACAAATTGCATTATAAACACAATGATATTTGACTAGGGATGTCATTATTGGCAATTTGGCATACGGTTCCGATTCTTCAAGTTGGATTAATTACCTTGAAATCGAACATTTAAATGCCCCTTCTTGAATAGCTAAGGCATGTTGTTAGCTTTGAAATATTGAATCATGTTAGAATCTAACCAAATAAATTTTATATTAATATATCACATTTTCATCTTTCTTTGTTTTGAATTGCTAATAATGAGTACATTCAAAAGAAACTTGAAATCTTGAACATACCCGTTCCATTTCCTTCATTTTTACCACAAGAACAGATGATTCATCTTTCATTTTGTCATGAATATGACGAATTTATGATGAGAAAGACTTGATTTTGATCATAGGATTTTCCAATTAAACTGAAATGTCACTAAATCCTCATCTCTGTGTTGATAATGGAATCGTCATGATTAGCCCTAAACACTAAATTTCAATCAAAACCCCCAAAACATAAACTGAATCATCATGATAGATACCCATAACCTTTATCGACAATCAAAACAACCCATTAACCTAGTGCTTGGACCTAAAAAAAAAAAGAATTTAAGAAAACCGACCTGAAAAACCCCAATTGACCATGATCAAAACTATGCTCATCACCCGACGCAGAAGAGCCGCCACTGGAAGACACCGACGCCGACGCCGGCACCGACATATGATGATCTACCAATCCACACGACGTGGTCGGAGATACAGACGGGAACGACGTCGTTGGGGAAACAGACGGCTGCGGCAGCGGATGCGCAATCCGATCCGAATCAAACCCGGAAAACCCAGACCCATGTGAAGTCGAAGACGGAGAAAAATCCCGGCTGACCCGTGGCGAGCCGCGACTCAATAAACCTTCATCAAAACTGGTTTTATGCTTCCTATCAGCAGCATCGTTCCTAGTGATTGCCTGATAATTGTTGCTGAAAAAGGGGTTATCTTGATGGTGATTCCGGTGGGGCTGCTGATGATTATCCTTGTCTTTGGCTGATTTTCTGCCGAACCAAGAAGGCATGATGAATTTTGACTTGAATTTGGGGAGGTGAGACAGAAGGCAGAAATGGGTTTATTGGGATTAGAAAGATATGATCGATGGGCGAAAGGGACCCAACCAACCAAAGAGAAGCAAACAGTGAAGAACAGCTGGTGCTGGGCCACCCACCCGAACCGGGTCTTTATGTTAAACCCGTGTATGCGCCGTCGCATATACATACAACCACGTTTCAATTTTAATCTCTCTATTTCTATTACTATTTCAGGCCAGTTAATCGTGCTTCTTACTGCTTCAACCATCACTTATTGCGACACATTTAATAAATATCTTCAGCTTCAGCAGTATAATTTTTTTTTATACTGTCTTACGTTTGTTTTACGTCGATTTACAAATTTTTTTTTCTAAAATATCCACTTGGTGCTTTTTTATTTTTTATTTTAATTTGTCAAATAATATTGCAAACCTGTAAAAAAATTAAAAAAAAAAACCCTTTTTTACTTGATTTTTACATTGTTGTCAAGGTTTTCACATTAAAAAGTGGTTTCAAATTATCTGTTCAATATATATCTATCTATACTCTCTAATAAAAGAGTAAATAACTTGACACATGTCAATTTATTAAACTATTATTGCCACATATCATTTTTTTAAAAAAAATTGTTGTCACATGTCATTTTTTGATCTTTACAATTATTATCTCTCAATTTAAATGATAATTATAATAATTATATTCTTTAATTTATTAAATAATTTTAAATCTAATAACTAATGACTTTATATACCTTTTTTCATATTAAAAAATAGTTCTAACAAATAAAAAACGAAATCTTTTATTTTTTTTTAAAAACACACTTAAACAAAGTCTACAAAATATGAAAATTTTTAAAAAATGAATTTTTTTAAAAAAAAAATAAGAATTATTTTAAATTTGTAGCTTTATGAAAAATAAAAGTTTCTTAAAAAAACAAGTGTTCTTATAAAGTACATAACATTTCAATTTTCAACTCGTGTAATACACGAGATTTTACCTAGTATATATATATATGATTACGGTCATGTTAGAACCTTTGGATTAGACAATAACACATTAACTCTGATCTAATGGTTAGTTTAAAAGTTAAGTATATAAGACTTTGTTGTGTGTCTTCATTGATATTTTAATATAAAAGGGTATTTAAGTCATTTTGTATCACATCAAAAAGCGATATCTAATATATTGGTATCATGTGTCATCTTATAATATATTTTAATAAATTTACCTTTTTATTAAAAGTTTACCTACTCTTTTTTTATACAGACATGATTTTTTATACTATATTATTTTTATAAAAATTGCATCATTTTACTCGTTTTATTTTTATATTTAATTCCGTTATATTCTCGACTATGTTCTTTTTTTTATTTTTTTTCCAGATGTTTGTATTTACATTAATGTAACAAGTATAAACATAATATATTATTTGAATTTTTTAAAACCTTTTTACATCACTGTAAATAAAAAATAATATAACATAACTCATATTTAATTTACAACAATGTAAACCAGAATTCGTTACAACTCATTACAAATAATGTGTTATGTTTGTATACTCGTTACATTAATGTAAATACGAACATGCGGGAAAAGGATTAAAAAAACATAGTCAAGATTATAACGGAATTAAAGAGAAAAATAAGACGAATAAAATTGTACAATTTTTATAAAAAAATATGATAGCATAAAAAATTATGTATGCATAAAAAAAGAGTGGTTAAACTTTAAATAAAAACTAGATTTATTATAATATATTAAAAGGTGACACATGACACCACCATATAAATTCTAGCTTTATTATGTTATTACATTTATTTAAATACGTACGTCCAAAAAAATATAAAAAAAACATAGTCAAAACTATAACAGAATTAAAGAAAAAAAAATAAGATGAGTAAATTATGCATTTTTTATAAAAAAATACTGTTATAAAAAAATTATAACTGTATCAAAAAAGAGGGGTAAACTTTAAATCAAAAACTAGATTTATTATAATAAATTAGATTATTAGAAGGTGACACATGTCACGAATATATTAATTCTACAGTTTTGATGTTGTACAAAATGACTTACATAACATTGTGTATTAAAATATAAAAGATGGCACATGACACAATTTTATACACTAAATTTTTAGATTAACATTTATTAGAGTTAATAAGTTATTGTTTAAATCAAAGGTTTTCCACTGAACATTTCCCTATATATATATATATAAGACATATCAAATACAAAAGATTTTATCGTGAGAAGGATATGAAGGATTTTGAGCCCTTTATTAAATTAATCAATGGTTAAGATATGGTGGTCTCCACCTTTCATTAAAAACTAACGTGATTTTAGAGCTGAAAAGAAAAAAGTAATAACCTACCTTTGTTGACTTTTTGTGGCTAAATCAAGTTCCACCATTTTTTAAAAATTGAATAACTTTTAAACGTTAAATTATAAAACTGAAAATTTTATTATCTTAAATTTGAATATAATATTGTTGTAGTTTTTTTTCGATTTTTTTACGTGGTCCGTGATTTTAACGCCTGGTATGTGATAATAACTTTGTTTTCTTTTTTTAAATATTATTATTACACATAAATAACACTTTTTTCTTTTATATGTATGTGTAAATTCACACCGTTTAATATTTAAAATCAGTGTAAGTTCTGATTACATTAACAAGAATTATAATTTTCGGTAGAATGTAATTTAAACTTACACTGGTTTTAAATCTTAAACGGTGATGAATTTACACATATGTAATCAGAACTTACACTGGTTTTAAATCTTAAACGGTGTGAATTTACACATACACTTATAATAAGAGAATGTTTTTTATTTGTAATAATGATATTTAAAAAAAGAAAAAAAATTTAGATTGATCTTGGCGGAGTTATACGAGTTACCGCAATAAGAGTGAATTAACAATTGATCATTCCCCTATATATATATATATATATATATATATATATATAATATATATATATATATATATATGAGAGGATTAAATGTTAACACATGTTTGTTACGTTAACCGAATAACATCTTATTATTTTGGGGCCCACACTAAAGTAAATATAAAGGTGTAAGTTTTTTCTTTTTCTTTTTTTAATTAATGTAGAGCTCACTTACATTAATAAAAAAATAAGAAAAACTTACACCTTTAGATTTACTTTAATATGAGTCCCAAAGTAATAAGATGTATTCATTCGGTTATCGCTATAAGGAATTGTTAACATTCGAAAAATCTCCTGTATATATATATATATATATATATATATATATATATATATATGTATGTATGTACAGGAAGATGATCAAATGTTAACTCATGTTTATTTCGTTAACCGAATAACTAAATCTTATTAATTTTGGGGCCCACACTAAAATAAATATAAAGGTGTATGTTTTTTTTTAATTAATGTAGTGCCCGATTACATTAATAACAAAATAAGAAAAAACCTACACTTTTAAATTTACTTTAATATGGAACCCAAAGTAATAAGATATAGTTATTCAGTTATAGTAATAAGGAAGGGTTAACATTCGAACCATCGCTATATGTATATGTGTGTTTGTATATATCTGTATATATAAGGCATGTATAAAATGAAAACACACTTGAGTATAAAAAAAACCTTAAAAAACCTTATGTAACAAAATTTTTTTTTTAGTTTTTTTTAGTTTTGTAACATTATTAGAGTCATTTTTATAAAAAATATAAAAAAAGTGCCGACCAATTTTAAAAAAAAACAATAATAAAACAAAAATGTAACACTGACGTAACGTTCTTCTTCCAGTCCTGTACAACGATATTACGTCTGTGTCACATCGGTTTTTTTATTAATTTTTTTTAAAAAAAAATATAGTCGACCCTTTTTTTATTTTTTTTTATAAAAATGACCTAATTATGTAACCAAACAGTAAAACAATGGGGAAAAAAAAATTTGACGGCTTTTTTCAGTGTTTTTAAAGTTTTCTCAAGTAAAGAAGGTTTTCAAAATAACCATCCCCTATATGTATGTATGTATAAGTGAAGGCAAATATATACACGCGTATAAGGTTAGAATTTCGTTATATGACTTAAATACTCATAAATACATGTTAAAAATGAAAACAATAAATTAATATTTTAACTTCTAAAATATAATTTTTAATACCATCATTATTTAACATATATGAAAGAAAATGATCGAATTATTCTTGAATATAATTATTTGATAGAAGAAAGAGACGCAAATATAAAAGTGAGAAAAGAGTGGCACGTATATATTTGTTTATTAATATAAAATATATGATAAATTACAAAAATAAATAAATATAATTAACTAACAAGTGAGTTAAGCCAGAACCAAGCTAAAGCATGATATAATTTTCACGAAATGAGCACTACTTCAAGCTATGTTTCTAAAATCAAAACACAAAGCTCCATGCCTAGACAATTTTTGATTCCGCTTGGCTCGTTTACATCCATAAGGACAATTGAGAACGTTTAACAAAAGGCTTTGAGCTTAAATGATATTAAGTTTTAATTATTATATTAGAAGCGAAATATATTATGGAAACATACATAAATTATATAAAAAGTAGTTAAATAATAAACAAGTTGCAGTCAAAAACGAACCCACACTCGTAATTTTACTCGTGAACTGAATTTGAGTTCTAGATATAAGGCTCAAAACGAATTAAACTCAAATTTTATTAAATTAAGCAATTAAGATTAAGCTTATTCAAGACCAGAATTGATTCAAAGTTAGAAATTTGATTAGAATTCTTTTGTTGTAAAGGAAACTTGGTTGAAAGGAAAAGTTTTTAATATGTTTTCACTTTCATAATACCTAACTTGGGTGAGTTTGTAGAAAGTATGTAACAACATATACTTATTTCATTTTATATCTTTATTTGATTTTACACTCATGTCACAACATTTACGTTTTAACCATACCATCTGTACGTCACAATTCACGAGTAGCTTTACTCATTTTCAACTTTATACATAAAGCCAACACACTATTTATATTTTGAATATTTATATATTATTGATTGATTGATTGATTAATTAATTAATTAATTAATTAATTAATGTTTCCCCTTTAAGAAGGTTTGAACTTTGAAGAGCTTTACATTTTGGGCCTTTTGGCATTTGGTAAAGAGGGGGTGATTGCACACGTACAAAGCTGACTTTTTTTTAAAAAAAAAAAAAAAAACTAAAACAAAATATAAAATAAAGAACTAATAAACCCTTCGTAAATGGACATTCCATCTTCTCTTTACGTTTACAATTCTCTCTTTTGCTCATACATTTTCCTCTCATTTACAACTTATCTCCTTCATATTTACATCTTATAATTATTATACACATCATTTTCAGCATCAATCATATCTCATATTTGTTATAAACTATGTTATGACTTGTGTTAACGTGTGTATATATCGTGAGAAAATGTTTAAAATGAAAAAAAAACGTTTCACAAAGTCTTCATTATTTTATGACACAAACGTTATTTGTTTTTGTATGATAAAATCACGTAGATATTGTGTAATAAATGTAATTTTTTCAATCTGAGTTCATGAAAGCAGGTAAAGATTTCTAACCATGGTCCTTAACATACCGTATGATCTAGTATCAAATCAGCCATTTGAATTTGCAATCCATAATTTTAAAATCGATTTCCTACTTGTTTTTGGGTTGTTGTCATGGACGTATCTGCTTATATATGGGTGGATACACTGAGCCCACCATATTTCGAAAATTTATTGGTAATTTTGTGTTTTCAAAAGAGTGGAAATGTAAGGTGAACTCATTAATATTTTAAGGATGGATCTTTAATGTAATTTTCTTCGACAGTTTGTAACTTGAATGAGGTAACTGATCTTTGTTAGATAATTCTTGATAATCAATTATTAGATTTCTATAAGATCGTGTTAAAATCACTTTATGAAAATCAATTTTTATTCCCATATTTCTTTTAGGTTTTAAGGCGTTGCCCCAAACCTCACAAAGGTGTGGGCGTTGCCCCTTGCCCCCGCAAGGGGGTGCAGCCTCCTTTACTTCTGCTTGGTTAGGAGGAGAAATCTTAAACGAGCTTGTACTCTGCATCTCCAAACTCATTTAAGATTCTATCTATTATATTTAAATCGATTATATTAGCTATTAACACATGCATTATATAACCCTATCATTGTCAACTATAGTTTTGATTATGGTTGTATATTGTCATAAATTAATAATTTATTATTTGTTTATGTTTGAGAACTTATATAAAGTTCTATAAAAGAGTTTGTATGCAAAATTATTTAAATGGTACATTATATATTTGTGTTTCAAACATACCATTGACCCACTGATAAATTATCCAATATATTCTTTAGATTTATAAACTAAGTATCACAAATAACACTTGTTAGTAGAGGTGCACAAACCGGTTAACCGGTGGAAAACCGGTTTTGAAATAACCGAACCAGTTAACCAGTCAAAGTCTGGAAACCGGTTTTTAACAATAACCGGTTCGGTTAATAACCGGTTTTTCAAGATCTAAAACCCAAACCGATATATAACCGAAACCGGTTAACCGCTAAATAACCGATTTTTCCTAAGTTACACCAGTTTGGTCTATTGAGACTTAAAACCGATCCTAAACCGCCGGTTTTTTCAAAAACCTAAACCCAATTCCAATAACCGGTATAAAAACCGGTTTCTAACCGGTTTGGTTAACCGGTTTTTTTGTGCATGTCTACTTGTTAGTGAATTGCTTTAATCGCAAGGTTTGTCATTGGTTTATTAGTTTGTTTAGTTACAAGACAATGATATATCTAGTGATCTAAGTTAAACAAATTACTCGTATGCTATTAAGTAAATTGGCGGATGATGAAATATAGGCTTAGTTTTAGAGGTGTGAATTTCCACCCAAATCATATTAATGAGTTGGTTTGGGTAAATAATTGTTGTATAATGGGTTGAAATGAATAATTTCATAATATAAAATAGGTTGAGATGGGTAATACTTTAACACAATACGGGTCAAGATACGTAACATAAAAACTATGTGAGTGTAATGGATTACAAGATTAAGATTGATTAATAGCATATTTGAAGAGAAAAAACTAAAAATTATCCTAACGGACTATTTATTTGCTTATAACACATTTTAACTTAAACCAAAGTGATGTTGTAAAAGAACAATCTATTTAGACCCAAATTGATTTTGCTTAAAATTCGTTCTAAGTAGGGGTGTAAACGAGCCGAGCCGAGCCGATCCCGAGCTCGTTAAGGCTCGGGCTCGGATTGTTTAGATAAATTAAGGCTCGAGCTCGAGCTCGGCTCGTTAAGATAAATTAGGGGGCTCGAGCTCGAGCTCGGCTTGGCTCGGCTCGTTTAGATTTTATTTATTTAATTTATTTACTTTAATTATTAATTTAATTATATTTAAAACTATATTTTATAAATTTAACATAAAATATTTGATTTAAATATATTTATCATAATTTTATATATAAAAATAATTAATTTTGTAAATAAACACTTAATATAATAAATAAACACTTAATATAATAAATAAAAATTACATAACCAAAAAGCTCGTTTGAGAGGCCCCGAGCCCCTCGGTTGGTAATCATCAAACCCATACTCTTTATTTCATATTTACATTAATATAGCAGCGGAATTTAAGGCGATTACATAAAATACTATACAAACCTAAACAAACATTAATACATAGCTCGTATCTTTAGTAGGTTTATAACATAGCCAGTCTATGCCAGGGGTAGTCTTCAACGTATGCCATGAACCCTCCTGGTTTCCCTTCTCACACTATTCAACCTGATATGCATGTAAAACAAGTCAGCTTTATGCTGGTGAGTTCTACGTTCATTTCTTAAAAAAAAAATCCTTATTCATTTATATCATCATATAACATAATCCAAATACATAACATACCTGTTCTCATATCATACTTTCATCACATACATAGCATCATAACATACTTACATAACATACATATCATCATAACATTATTCATACAGCGAAGGAACTTCACCGTTAACTGCTGACTCTGAAGTCAAACAGGCTTGTGTAGCACAAAGCTCTTAAACTATCAACTCACAGCTGATAACTCATACATGCATAAGATTTCTTTAACACTATCAACGCGCAGCTGATAACTCAAGCATGCCTAAGATTTCTTTAACTGAACTGGCGACACACAGTCGGCAGGCCTATGTTTCCATAGGACTCTTTAACCATCAACCGAAATTGACGGCTCATACCGGTACAAGACTTCTTTACATATATCATTCGTACATAATATGGTTTAAATCATCTAAACCATCATCATCATAAACAGCTCCTTTCACCGTAGTGTTCAAGTTTTGCCCAACCGCTGTAACATCTGTGCCGGAACCGTCACCGGAACGGTAATTTGCACAGTAAAGTGCACAGTAACTCAGGTACACGCTACGCGAGGCTATGTTAATACTATGTACACTGGAGGATCAACACTAAACTAATACGCAATTGTCTGAAATCTGATTTAAAACCTTAGGGTTTAATAGTCAGAAACACATCAGACAACAATGAACAAGTACACATATGTTTGATTTGATGCTAAAATGTATAAACGTATGCGAGGATAAACAGAACAAAACCATAACAGTTGTTGTTACAGAATGTTAAACAGACAAATTATTCGTATAGGTGACGATCTGTACGAATAAATCTGAAGGTTTAATGATCTGAAATGATGACTGGAAAGTAGAAACAAGATCAGAAAGTGAAACGTACGATCGTGTTCGTACAGTTAGCGCTCTGTACGAAGACGCGCGTAAGTGACGTTTTCTGACGAAACGAAAACGAAGACGATTCAAACGATAATAATGTTAAGGAAATAGAATATTTCCTGTTTTACAATTTTGAAACTCATCATAAATAAACTAAAACAAAACTATTTTAATTTCAGGCGTGTAAAAAAAAAAAAACAAAATACGCGAATAATAAAAGGAACGCGTTAAAAATAATAAATTACGTTAAATCATTTAAGAATAATAATATTTAACATATTTATAAAAATAATTACTTACCAAATATTTAAAATAAATTCTTTAGTTTAATTACGTAATTATACGCGAGTTACGTTCCGGAAACGTAACGAAACCGCGAACCGAGCAACCAAAACGAACCCGGACACCACCCGGGATATAAAAACTCACAAATGAGAGTTTTCTCTCATTTCCCTCATCTTCAACCTCTCTCCTACCCCCATTTCCGGCCACCACCCTTCTAGGGTTTTCTACCCCTTCTCTCCTCCATATCTTGGTCATTTCTCAACGAAAATGGGTGTTCTTGGTGTCCACGCGTAGCCCTCGACATCCTCTACATGAAAGTACAACAGATCGGAGCCAAACATCACTGAAAATTGAGGTATCTAGGCTTGAAAGTCACGAAAATTAGGGTTTTTAACCCCTTTAGTCGGCCATCTGTTTAAACCGGTCAAACATCATCACTTTCGAGCCCTATGACCACGAAAATCACCTATAGCATACACCAACATCGAGAGCAACCAGTAGTGGAGGGCCACAGGGCGGCGAACGACGGGGCACTTAGTTCGAATGACCCTAGCCGACTGAGCAAACTTCCGACCGAATGACTAACTCCGACCACCTCATTCGCCGAATCAACAGGCATCACCCACCACCCATTCGACCAGCTGAGATCCTCTCCTTCAAACCTCTTCATTCGCCGGCCACCCCTCAGTCGCCCTGGAACCATTCGCCAGAACCTATTCGCCTAAGACAAGATCCACTCGACAGTCCTTCGCTGAACCACCACTTTCGGCCATGCACCCATTCGCCTCAAACTTCCGAGTTCATCCTGCCGAATCAGGCTATTCGAAGGCCAAAACCTTCATTCGACCAAGGTTTGGGGCAGGCTCATTCGGCACAATAGCATCCCGTTCACCCAGCTTCATTCGTTGAGAATGTTCATTCGACTATGGCTGAACCAATTTGATCAGATCCCCTGGATACGGCCCAGTATGATTTGGTCAGGCCCAAAATATTTTCTTTAGCCCACAATACAAATACATTAGCCTACAATTGTTTGTTCAGCTCATGGTTCACCACATCAGGCCCAATACTGTATAATAGGCCTAAACATTTTCATTGGCCCAACAGTTCTATCCTTGGCCACCAGTGGGCCCACATCAACCTTTCAGGCCCAATACCTCGAAAATTGATCCACTAACTCTTGGAAGGCCCAACAAGAAGTGAAGGCCCCAAGGCCCACGGTTTAGGGCTCAAGGCCCACTACCTTTGGCTCAAGGCCACAATTTTGGCCAAAAGCCCAAATTCAAGGCCCACTATTGTTTCAGCCATTGTAAGCTAGGCCCAGCTTGGCCCATGAACCTTTTTGGCAAAGGCCCGAGACAAAACCCATTGGGCCCATCAAAAATCCACCCGAGGCCCACAGAAATTGATTTAAGGCCCATTTTGAGGCCCTCGTCCTCACTTTTGGAGCCACTTCGTCATTAACTTGGTCAACAACATGTTTCTGACCCACTTTCGATTCCAACAGCCCTATATGATTCTAGGCCCAACAAATATTGCCTAGGCCCACTTTGGGCCCAATAAATTCCTTAGAGGCCCAAACAAGGCCCACAAGGCCACTTGAACACTAGCTTTTGTAACCTTTGGCAAGGCCTTGATGATTCAACACCTACTATCATTGACCCAACTTAAATTGTTGGCCCACATGACTAAAGAACTATTGTAACTCTTTAACTCAACACTAATAAGTATGATAACCAAGGGATTACTACCAAAACGGCAATTTTTGCAACAACGTCTTGTAATTTATAACATGACTTCATGAAACTACAAATGGGCTGTAACACAAGCTGGATAAGACAAGAATAATCAAAGAAAGTCTATGGATTACAAGAACCAATAACAAATAAAGATGGGCCAATAAAGACCGAAGACTTCGAGTGTTGGCCAAAGCTTATGGCTAACACATACATACACACGTAATCCCTATAATTCATACTAATAAGTTATAAACATCGTGAAATCAATACAGGATCGTGAAAATACCCTCAAGCACAATCAAGAGCGCGTACATTCTTGTTTAGGCTAAGTCAAACCCCAACAACTACAAGGTGAGTTCATTGTCCCTTTTCAAACATATTTGTTTTTACCTCGGGACTGAGAAGCATGTTAAACATTCTAAATAAACAATGAAATGTTTTAAAGAAATGCTTTTATACTTATTCATGGTGCTCATACTGTATTCTTGACTCTATGCTTTATTGTGTATACTTGAACTCCATGGTTGATATTTATGCTATGAAACTTTAGGCTTAAACTTTACACTTGATGAGTGTACTGTAAATTTTATTCCTAAACTATAGGCTAAAGTCTAAATGACTATGCCAGAGGCTACGTGCCTGAACTATACGCTTGATGATTGAGCTATACACCTTATTCTCAAACTTTAGGCTAAATGCTTATGCTAAAGGCTAGACTCTTAAACTATACTCTTGATGTTATGCTAAACAAGCGAGACTTAGACAACATACTCAATGCTAAGGCTTGAATCACTGACACTAAATGCTAACACTTGATACACTCGTTTCGGAAACAAATACTATGAACGCATATTCTGAACACTAATACTTTATATCATTATTCTAAAGGTTAATTTCTTACACTCTTAATCTAGGTGTCAATTCAGTTTGTCACTTACACTTCATTGCTTAAACTTAAACTTGGAAACTTAACTCACGGAGACTTATATGCTTAGAATTCTTAAAGCACTTAAATACTTGAAACAATTGTTCTAAACTTAGAAAAATGCTTTTATACTATTGATTATGCCAAGTGCTAAAGGCATAAGACACAACTAAAACTCAATGCTATTTGATTATGCCAAGTGCTAAAGGCATAAGCTACTTGCTAATACTAAAGCTATGTGTTAATACCAAGTGCTAAGGGTATTTGCTATCTGATGATGCTAATGTGAATGCTTGATATACTTGGGAAGACTCAGACAACAGACTGATTGACCGCCGCGTCTTGACATTAGTCAAGCCCTACTAGTCATCAGTAAAACTATGGGGATGCTTTAAACTTGTATGCTTAAGCTATAGGACATTGTAGGACAGACTGTTGACCGCCGCGTGTTGACCTAAGTGTCAACCCCTACTAGTCATCAGTGTTCCTCCTTGTCGGACATCGTAAGATCGACTGATGGCCGCCGCGTCTTGACATTGGTCAAGCCCTACTCGTCATCAGTGCTCTTCGGTGTTAAAATCATGTAAGACAGACTGATTGACCGCCGCGCCTTGACAGTGGTCAAGCCCTACTAGTCATTCAGTGTTCTTCTTGATTTAATCATCAGGACCGTTATGGATGGATGCTAAATTCCCTAGGGTATTAAGCTGTCCATAATGGTGCCTCTCAAACTTGATACTCATATACTACTTTGTGCAGGTGGAATGTTAGGTAAGACGCTTAATTATCATTAACAACAATGTCCTATGCGACTTAGTATGTGGTGGGACGTCGTCTGGGCGGGTCGTAGGCTTGACCCAGGGGTATGCCCTATATATAAGCATACCGAGTTGGATGATACAGGTGGTGTTAATGAGATTAGGGTTGTTACCTAGGGGAATACTAGAATGCTTTTGGGGGATTATCATAAACTTCTAAACACGATGCTTGTTAAACCCATATTGAAACTAATACATACAAATAACATAGACTTGGAAACTTTGATTCAATAAACAAAAGCTACTTTTCACACACTAAAACTACATGAACTCACCAACCATAGTGTTGACCTTGTTTTCTTACATGCTTTCTCAGGTGACGCACAGGTATAAGCTAAGGTTCAGAATTTTGCATGCTAGGTAGCCCAACTAGAGGACCCAGCAGACTTTTGAAGAGCACATCTTTTGTAGTTAATACGAATCTCTTTTGATATCTTGTAAGATACAAGATAGAAACATTTGATTCTTTTAGATAGGTTTACCTGGTTAAATTATCAAACATCAACATTGTAATTTAACTTTGTAATCCTATCGTAATGCTTTATTGTGCTTGAGATATTCTTAACATTGATGCTATGTAAACAATCTGATCAACCCGATTATCACTCACGATATCGCGCTCCGGGAACCTTCCGCCCGACGGGGACTCCGATCCAACCCCGCCGGCCCGGGGTGTGACAGATTGGTATCAGAGCTCAAGGTTATAGAGAATAATAGGTCACTTACTTAAACGGTTTGGCCTAGACTATAACTTAGGGACCTTCATGTAGAGAACTTAAGACTTAAGCTTGCATTATGTTTTCTGCGTTCGATCACTGCACTAACCAAATTCTTTTGGTTATGATCAGAATGCCACCAAGAAAACAACCGACCTCGCAAGTCTCTGCACCACACTCTTCTACACCCTCACCTGCAGATTCACCACCGCCACCGCCACCTCCTCCTCCTCCGCCTCCTCCACATTCACCACCACCAGGCCCAAGCACGACTTTGGTGCTGGACCCTGCTACTGTTGCCTTGGCAACATTACTGAGCAGCCAATTAACTAATCAGATGAAGGATATCATCCCAGAAATGATCAACAAGCTTCAGGGCTACGAAATAACCCCGGTCATACGGCAGGAGAAACTAGTGGAAACACCGGCACCAAATCAGATTGTTCATACAAATCGTTCGTAGGATGCAAGCCGCCAAGCTTTAGCGGCGATGAAGGAGCCGTTGGACTAATTCAATGGTTAGAGAAGATGGAGAACACACTGGACATCAACAGTTGTCCAGAACATCATAAGGTTCGTTATGCTGCTGGATCTTTCAGTAAGCGTGCTCTGACCTGGTGGAACTCTCAGATACACGCTCGAGGCAGAGATGAAGCATCAGCCATGCCTTGGGAAGAATTCAAAACCCTTCTGAGGAATGAATTCTGTCCTAAACACGAACTCCAAAATCTAGAGGTAGAACTGTCAAATCATGTGATGAAGGGAGCTGATCACATGACATTCACCACTCGCTATCATGAGTTGGTAGCCTTGGTGCCTGAAATGGTGCCAACTTTAGAAAAGAGAATTGACCGATACGTAGGAGGATTGCCATCCTGCATACAGAGTATTGTAATCGCTGCAAACCCCGCAACTTTAGAGTCCGCCATTTCTTTGTCCGCTAAACTCACGGACGTGATGGTGAAATCCGGAGAACTGAAAAACGACTCGAGCAAGACTAAAGAGGAACAACCGAAGAAGAAACAAAAGGTCACTCAAGACTGCGCGACACCCGTGCCTCTTCATCAAGTTGCTACAGTACCTGCTAAAACTGCACGCAAACCTTACTCAGGCGTACATCCTCAATGTGCACAATGTCATTTTCATCATGCTGCCACAATGCAGTGTAGGCAGTGTACCAACTGTGGCCGAAAAGGTCATCTGGCTCAACACTGCCGAACCACACCGGCACCGGCGGTAAACAACGCCGCCATGGCAATGCCACCCCCACAAAATCCTGGAAACTACAACAACAACAATCGGGATGCTATAGCTGTGGAGAAATAGGTCATTTCTTCAAGGACTGTCCAAAAAGGGTGCTACCGAGAGGGCAAGCACCGAGGGGGCGTGCATTTCAAATTGGAGCTGTTGCTGCACGCCAAGACACTGACACCAACACCAACACTGGTACATTTTTATTTAAAATCTTTGCAGGGGTATAATTTATACTAGCATGGATTTTCATTGACCTCATTAGAGTCAGTTCATAACTTACTCACAAATGGGGCAACATTCGCACATTTAATACACTGAATGACATGAACTTAGTGTTCACTTACCTTAGTGAGCAAACTCATACTGTGAGATTCAAAGTGATGGACACGAGTGGTGTCAGTACCATCATTGGAAACGATGCTTTGTCCTTGATAGGGACAGGGTCATCTAATACAATAAAACTTTTCATGTCATTACAATGAACGAGCGAGATACATTTATAAGTCTCAGTATTGGGTTCGTCAATGTTGTCTTAATTGATGACATACGGATCCATTCTAACAAGGGGAGAAACGAGAGGCTTCTCCTGACAGAAATAACACACGAGCGTAAGAATTTTAGTGAACATTGTAGATCATGAAACTTTGTAACACCAGGAGATACCACTATGGGAGTGTATACAAACAGCTATGGAATATGATGCCAAGCTACCTTACACTTCCAGTAGACTTGATGTTCTTGGATTGATAGGAACAATGAAATCAAGTCTGCTCATTTCATAATCACACACAAAATCCTAGACCTAAGGAGGATTAGGTCACATACAGATAATGTTCTTTCAAGAACATAAACATTTCGGATAGTACAGTCGAGAGACTGAAAACGAATCCGTAACTAATCGAACAGACTCGGGAAAACACTAAATGTAACTCCGCATAAACATGAGAACATGAGACACACGTGACGTCAAAGCATCTCCACCTATGCAAAGAGAAAGTAGTACCCGACAACGATGCTTAAATTTCGGGACGAAATTTCTTTAACAAGGGGAGAATGTAACATCTGTGCCGGAACCGTCACCGGAACGGTAATTTGCACAGTAAAGTGCACAGTAACTCAGGTACACGCTACGCGAGGCTATGTTAATACTATGTACACTGGAGGATCAACACTAAACTAATACGCAATTGTCTGAAATCTGATTTAAAACCTTAGGGTTTAATAGTCAGAAACACATCAGACAACAATGAACAAGTACACATATGTTTGATTTGATGCTAAAATGTATAAACGTATGCGAGGATAAACAGAACAAAACCATAACAGTTGTTGTTACAGAATGTTAAACAGACAAATTATTCGTATAGGTGACGATCTGTACGAATAAATCTGAAGGTTTAATGATCTGAAATGATGACTGGAAAGTAGAAACAAGATCAGAAAGTGAAACTGTGACAACTAGAAAATTTTTATTTTCTCAAACACTCTTGTTTCTCGAACACTACCAACAACAACCAAATTTCGGGACGAAATTTCTTTCAACAAGGGGATGATGTGACACCCGGCAATTTCAGGTGAATTACGATTCTTACATTCTTTACATTTCACATTCATACTTGTTGCATTTCATTTAATTATGATTGATTAGATGAGTTGAACACAAACTACTGCGAAACGATAGTTCGTGGAGCTATCGAATCGTACATTGCACATTGGTTTTGGAAACCAAGTGTGGCAAACACAACACTTACGCAAAACAATAGTTCGGGGAATTATTGAATTGTGCATCACACGTTGATTAGGATTAATCAAGCGTGCAAACACTTCGTTAGACACGAACACAAACAATCATCGATAATTCGAGGAATTACCGAAACACACACGAGTCTCACGAACGTTGGTGAACGTCATAACACTTAAACACCGAAAAACTTCACAAGTCAATTATGGCTAGTAATCGACTATTAGAGTCCAAACGACGCTCGAACGATGTTCTACAGTCGAGAAACGGGCAAGAACGGGCCTAGAACAACAAAACAGGCTTAGTGGGCCTAACATATGGGCCAGGCGCTACGCCTGACCCGGAGCCCTGGTACTGGGCGATGCGCGCGGAACAAAGAAATCAGCCGGACACAAATTCCATCCGCGCGTAACGCCTAAGATCTTTAGCCCACGTCAGGCGTTACGCCTGACATGCACAGATCGCAAAATTAGATTTACACTCAACCTATCTCACTTTAATCATTCTAATCCTATTCTCTCGGTCACAACACGTCTATCTCGAGTTCCTACCTCTGTTTCTTCATCATTTCACCAGAAAACTCCATTGATGAAGCTTTGAAGCTCCTAGGAAGCCATTGGAGCATAGAAGGAAGCTTGGAACTCATCACCATCAACACACCACCACTTGAAGCCACTAAGAGTTTATTTCCAGCCACTCTTGGAGCTGCCAAATCCTTGATTCAACTTCATTCCAGCGATCTAGAGCATCTAAGGTAGTTTTACTTGCTCCTTGATAGTTAGATCGAACATGCAATGGGTAAAAACCCACATGCATGAAGATCCACTCACATGCAAGCACCCACCCATCACATGCACGAATTTCTTGTGGTTTGAATCTGGGTTTGATTATATAAATGTGTTTCTTGATGATCTATGATGTTTAGATTGAGTTTTATGATGATCTAAAGTGATGGGTATGAACCTATATGCTTGAAATAATGATTTAAGACATTATAATGTCATGCATGTATGATCTAAGGCATTCTAGATGATTTTGTTGATGTTGGGATGATTCTTGATAATGTATAAGTGTTCTTGCAAGATTAGATGATGATCTTATTGATTAAAAACATGATATTGGATGAACTTTCTATTATTAGAAACTTTATTTTCTCAAAATGAGGTTATAGATGAAATGGTGGACATGCATGTATGTAGAATTGCTATTAGGATGTTAAGATGATGATTTGAACACTTAGAATGTGATATTGATAATGTTTATGGTCATTTTGGCATAGTTACTATTTTAGTAACTTTTATTGATGAAATATTGATAGATGATGAATTTGGTTATGTGGACATGTTTAAAGGATGTTAGATTGGTTATTATGATGATTTGTGGCAAAAGAATGGTTTATAAATGTTTAGATAGTCATTTTATGCAAAAACCACAAAGTTACTATTTTTAGTAACTTTATTTTTACAAAAACCGATTTGTAAACTTGATGTGTGATTCGAGCATGCTAGATGACTTATTATGTTGTAGTATGATGATTAGATACTAAGTTAGATGGTTTCTGATGTCACGAATGCTACAAATGGAAACTTTCCATTTTAGGAAACTTTTATGTGCCAACATGTTGTAAACGAATTATGTGACTCCGTATGATGATGTGCTATGTGTTAACATGATCACGTAGGACTAATGAACATGCTAGAACTCTAAAATCAATATGCTTGTGAACTTACTATAAATGGTAAGTTGTCCATAGACGCGACTTGCACGTTTTGCACACAACAAGCACTAACACGAATGTTTCACAAAACACAACCAACACATGGTTCACCAACGGGTCGTCGACACACACGGTCAAACAAGGTCAATGTAGACCAACGCAGACAGACATGATCAACCGAGAGTTATTGATCACGTAACACAATCACTTACACGAACTCACGTGTAATATACGATATAGGTAGCCGGTGACTGACCACCCGACGACACAGGAGCTTACGCTTACATTTGTTCACCTCGCTAAGGTGAGTTCACGGCCCCTTTTTACATTTTCTACCTTTGGGGGAGAAAACATTGCATACAACTGCTTTTGAACAACTTACACACTTTGGTTATTTTTGTACATGCTAATATCGTATATGCATATGTGTGGCATTCATCCACAAACTGATAAGTCCTCATTAAACACACCTCGAACCGTTAATAGCGCGTTGCGCTCAGCGTGGTAATTCTGAATAGTACTATTTGGGCCTGACAAGCCCCACTGTTGCGAGCCGTATGGCCACCCCGACTGGAGGTCGGAACAGTGCATAATTGACCAAACAACATTTGCCATATCTTGGATGGATATGGCGGGAGGCAGCATGTTAGCTTCGGTTGCGAACCCGCATATGATATAACACATATTGACTAGCTATCAATTGATATTGCATTGTATTGAAAAATAGACCTGCATACATTTACTTTAAACATTTTGATGTTTACTGCTGATTACAAACCTGTGCTCTCACCAACCATTGTGTTGACCTTTTACTCGCATGTTTTCTCAGGAAACTAAGGCACGCGCACCAGGAATAGGATGCTAGGCCGGAGTCGCATGCATCTATTTAAGTGTCTTAGTTTATCAAACATTCATTACCATTTGGTTGTTATGTAATGTTAATCAGCTTAAATCGCTTCCGCAACTATTGTCACGAATCGCTTTGAAAACCATTTTGATTTAACGTTTCCGCAACTATGAATGATTAAACTGTTTTGTTAATTTATACTTCACTCCCGCAACTCTGATATTACCAAACTGTTTTATCCAAATTATTGGATGTACGTAAGAAATCAGACATATAGGTCTCGCATGTTGTGTGACCGGAGACTGCGATCCTGACAATCTGTCGCCGCTCGCGCCCCGGAAGGGACGGGATTTCTCGGGGTGCGACAGAAACGTACGATCGTGTTCGTACAGTTAGCGCTCCGTACGAAGACGCGCGTAAGTGACGTTTTCTGACGAAACGAAAACGAAGACGATTCGAACGATAATAATGTTAAGGAAATAGAATATTTCCTGTTTTACAATTTTGAAACTCATCATAAATAAACTAAAACAAAACTATTTTAATTTCAGGCGCGTAAAAAAAAAAAAACAAAATACGCGAATAATAAAAGGAACGCGTTAAAAATAATAAATTACGTTAAATCATTTAAGAATAATAATATTTAACATATTTATAAAAATAATTACTTACCAAATATTTAAAATAAATTCTTTAGTTTAATTACGTAATTATACGCGAGTTACGTTCCGGAAACGTAACGAAACCGCGAACCGAGCAACCAAAACGAACCCGGACACCACCCGGGATATAAAAACTCACAAATGAGAGTTTTCTCTCATTTCCCTCATCTTCAACCTCTCTCCTACCCCCATTTCCGGCCACCACCCTTCTAGGGTTTTCTACCCCTTCTCTCCTCCATATCTTGGTCATTTCTCAACGAAAATGGGTGTTCTTGGTGTCCACGCGTAGCCCTCGACATCCTCTACATGAAAGTACAACAGATCGGAGCCAAACATCACTGAAAATTGAGGTATCTAGGCTTGAAAGTCACGAAAATTAGGGTTTTTAACCCCTTTAGTCGGCCATCTGTTTAAACCGGTCAAACATCATCACTTTCGAGCCCTATGACCACGAAAATCACCTATAGCATACACCAACATCGAGAGCAACCAGTAGTGGAGGGCCACAGGGCGGCGAACGGCGGGGCACTTAGTTCGAATGACCCTAGCCGACTGAGCAAACTTCCGACCGAATGACTAACTCCGACCACCTCATTCGCCGAATCAACAGGCATCACCCACCACCCATTCGACCAGCTGAGATCCTCTCATTCGAACCTCTTCATTCGCCGGCCACCCCTCAGTCGCCCTGGAACCATTCGCCAGAACCTATTCGCCTAAGACAAGATCCACTCGACAGTCCTTCGCCGAACCACCACTTTCGGCCATGCACCCATTCGCCTCAAACTTCCGAGTTCATCCTGCCGAATCAGGCTATTCGAAGGCCAAAACCTTCATTCGACCAAGGGTTGGGGCAGGCTCATTCGGCACAATAGCATCCCGTTCACCCAGCTTCATTCGTTGAGAATGTTCATTCGACTATGGCTGAACCAATTTGATCAGATCCCCTGGATACGGCCCAGTATGATTTGGTCAGGCCCAAAATATTTTCTTGAGCCCACAATACAAATACATTAGCCTACAATTGTTTGTTCAGCTCATGGTTCACCACATCAGGCCCAATACTGTATAATAGGCCTAAACATTTTCATTGGCCCAACAGTTCTATCCTTGGCCACCAGTGGGCCCACATCAACCTTTCAGGCCCAATACCTCGAAAATTGATCCACTGACTCTTGGAAGGCCCAACAAGAAGTGAAGGGCCCAAGGCCCACGGTTTAGGGCTCAAGGCCCACTACCTTTGGCTCAAGGCCACAATTTTGGCCAAAAGCCCAAATTCAAGGCCCACTATTGTTTCAGCATTGTAAGCTAGGCCCAGCTTGGCCCATGAACCTTTTTGGCAAAGGCCCGAGACAAAACCCATTGGGCCCATCAAAAATCCACCCGAGGCCCACAGAAATTGATTTAAGGCCCATTTTGAGGCCCTCGTCCTCACTTTTGGAGCCACTTCGTCATTAACTTGGTCAACAACATGTTTCTGACCCACTTTCGATTCCAACAGCCCTATATGATTCTAGGCCCAACAAATATTGCCTAGGCCCACTTTGGGCCCAATAAATTCCTTAGAGGCCCAAACAAGGCCCACAAGGCCACTTGAACACTAGCTTTTGTAACCTTTGGCAAGGCCTTTATGATTCAACACCTACTATCATTGACCCAACTTAAATTGTTGGCCCACATGAGTAAAGAACTATTGTAACTCTTTAACTCAACACTAATAAGTATGATAACCAAGGGATTACTACCAAAACGGCAATTTTTGCAACAACGTCTTGTAATTTATAACATGACTTCATGAAACTACAAATGGGCTGTAACTGTCACACCCCGAGCCGGCGGAATAGGATCGGTTGTCCCGTCGGGCGGAAGGTTCCCGGAGTGCGATATCGTGAGTGATAATCGGGTTGATCAGATTGTTTACATAGCATCAATGTTAAGAATATCTAAAGCACAATAAAGCATTAAGATAGGATTACAAAGTTAAATTACAATGTTGATGTTTGATAATTTAACCAAGTAAACCTATTCAAAAGAATCAATTGTTTCTATCCTGTATCTGAACAAGATATCAAAATGGATTCGTATTAGCTACAAAAGATGTGCTCTTCAAAAGTCTGCTGAGTCCTCTAGTTGGCTACTTAGCATGCAAAGTTCTGAGTCCTAGCTTATACCTGTGCGTCACCTGAGAAAGCATGTAAGAAAACAAGGTCAACACAATGGTTGGTGAGTTCATGTAGTTTTAGTATGTGAAAAATAGCTTTTGTTTATTGATTCAAAGTTTCCAAGTCTATGTTGTCAGTATGTATTAGTTTCAACATGAGTTTAACAAGCATTGCGTTTAGTAGTTTATGAAAATCCCCCAAAAGCATTCTAGTATCCCCTAGGTAACAACCCTAATCTCATTAACACCACCTGTATCATCCAACTCGGTATGCTTATATATAGGGCATACCCCTGGGTCAAGCCTACAACCCGCCCAGACGACGTCCCACCACATACTAAGTCGCATAGGACATTGTTGTTAATGATAATTAAGCGTCTTACCTAACATTCCACCTGCACAAAGTAGTATATGAGTATCGAGTTTGAGAGACACCATTATGGACAGCTTAATACCCTAGGGAGTTTAGCATCCATCCATAACGGTCCTAATGATTAAATCAAGAAGATAACTGAATGACTAGGAGGGCTTGACCACTGTCAAGGCGCGGCGGTCAATCAGTTTATCTTACCTAATTTCAACACCGAAGAGCACTGATGACTAGAAGGGGTTGACACATAGGTCAACACGCGGCGGTCAGCAGTCGGTCTTACGATGTACGACAAGGAGGAACACTGATGACTAGTAGGGGTTGACACCTAAGTCAACACGCGGCGGTCAACAGTCTGTCCTACAATGTCTGACAAAGAGGAACACTGATGACTAGTAGGGGTTGACACCTAAGTCAACACGCGGCGGTCAACAGTCTGTCCTACAATGTCCCATAGTTTTAGCATACAAGTTTAAAGCATCCACATAGTTTTACTGATGACTAGTAGGGCTTGACCAATGTCAAGACGCGTCGGTCAATCAGTCTGTTGTCTGAACCTTCCCAAGTATATCAAGCATTCACATTAGTATCATCAAATAGCATATGCCCTTAGCACTTGGTATTATCACATAGCTTTAGTATTAACAAGTAGCTTATGCCCTTAGCACTTGGCATAATCGAATAGTATTGAGTTTGCGTTGTGTCTTATGCCTTCAGCACTTGGCATAATCTATAGCATTTAGTTTTAGATGAGTCTTATGCCTTTAGCACTTGGCATAATTAAATAGCATTTTACTAAGTTTAGAACATGTGTTTCAAACGTTCATAGTATAGTAAGTATTTATGAGTATCAAGCCTTCAACTGTTCGAGCCTTCTAGTGTTACAAGCATTTAAGTGCTTTAAGAATCCTAAGCCTACAAGTCTTCGTGAGTTAAGTTTCCAAGTTTAAGTTTAAGCAAGTAAGTATAAGTGACAAACTGATTTGACACTTAGATTAAGAGAGTAAGAAATTAATCTTTAAAATATTGATATACAATATTAGGGTTTAGAATATATGTTCATAGTATGAGTTCTCTAAACGAATGTAACAAGTGTTAGCATTTAGCATGAATGTTACAAAGCCTTAGCATTGAGTATGTTGTCTAAGTCTCACGTGTTTAGCATAACATCAAGAGTATAGATTAAGAATCTAGCCTCTAGCATATGCATTTAGTCTAAAGTTTGAGAATAAAGTGTATAGTATAATCATCAAGCGTATAGTTCAAGCACGTAGCCTCTGGCATAGTCCCTTAGACTTTAATCTATAACTTAGGAATAAAGTTTAAGGTACACTCATCAAGTGTAAGGTTTAAGCCTGAAGTTTCGTAGCATAGATATCAACCACAGAGTTAAGTATACACAAGAAGACATAAATGTCATGCATACAGTATAAGCACCAAGAATAAGTATGAAAGCATTCCTTTAAAACATTTCATTGTTTATATAAAATGTTTAACATGCCTCTCAGTCCCGAGGTAAAAACAAATATGTTTGAAAAGGGACAATGAACTCATCTTGTAGTTGTTGAGGTTTGACTTAGCCTAAACAAAATGTACGCGCTCTTGATTGTGCTTGAGTGTATTTTCACGATCCTGTATTGATTTCACGATGTTTATAACTCATTAGTATGAATTATAGGGATTATGTGTGTATGTATGTGTTAGCCATAAGCTTTGGCCAACACTCAAAGTCTTCGGTCTTTATTGGCCCATCTTTATTTGTTATTGATTCTTGTAATTCATAGTATTTCTTTGATTTATTCTTGTCTCATCTAACTTGTGTTTAAAGCCCATTTGTAGTTTCATGAAGTCATGTCATAAATTACAAGACTTTGTTGCAAAAGTTGCCGTTTTGATAGTAATCCCTTGTTTATCATACTTATTAGTGTTGAATTAAGAGTTATAATAGTTCTTTAGTCATGTGGGCCAACAATTTAAGTTGGGCCAATGATATTAGGTATTAAATAATGAAGGCCTTGCCAAAAGTTACAAAACTAGAGTTCAAGTGGCCTTTTGGGCCTTGTTTTGGGCCTCTAAGGATTTTATTGGGCCCAAGGTGGGCCTAGGCAATATTTGTTGGACCTAGAGTCATATGGGGCTGTTGGAATCAAAAATGGGTCAGAAACATGTTGATGACCAAGTTAATGACAACATGGCCCCACAAGTGAGGACAAGGGCCTCAAATGGGCCTTAACTCAATTTCTATGGGCCTCGGGTAAATTTTGATGGGCCTCATGGGTTTTGTCTCGGGCCTTTGCCAAAAGAGTTCATGGGCCAAGCTGGGCCTGGGTTAGAATGGCTGAAACAGTGATGGGCCTTGAATTTGGGCTTTTGGCCAAAAATGGTGGCCTTTGGCCAAAAGTAGTAGGCCTTGAGCCATAAGTAGTGGGCCTTGAGCCATTCACTTCACTTTGGGCCTTCCAAGAGTAAATGGATCAATTTTAGGGATGTTGGGCCTGAAGGGTTAAGGTGGGCCCACTGGTGGCTTAGTCCATTCTAGGTGTGGGCCTAACAAGGTTTTTGATTAAACTTTCTGGGCCTACTTAGGGCAACTAGGCTGGAACTGAATGATTGGATCAAGATATCATTAAGACTAAGCAGTATGATGTTGGGCCCATCCTGGGCCAACCAAAGTGTACTGGGGCCTACGGTTGGGCCTGTTGTAACCAGTGGCTACTTAGATGGGCTAACAAGTATAATTGGTCTTAAAACCCAAATGGCCATCACAAGGGAGTCCTTTGAGCCTGTTCAATTGAAACGAGAACAACCCAAAAGTGTGGGCCAATTCATTAAACTGGGCCAATTATTGGGCTGCATCCCTACTAGGCCAAATCAGATGTGGGCCAAGTAGCAGCAATATTGGGCCTGTTGTGACATCATTGTTGGTCCAAGATGGTTTACTGGCCTAGGGTTCTTGGCCGCATGTGAGTTTCCTTGAGGTGGGCAGAATGGGTGAGGAAGGGGTTTGGTCGAATGTAGTTCCCAAAATCAACATGGTCAAATGGGTATGCTAGAGCCGAATAGCGTGGACCACGAATAGCATGCCGAATGACATGGTTGTCGACTGAGACCTGGTTGGCGAATGAAGCAGGGTCGAATGAGGGCTGTCGAAAGGAAAGAGCCGAATGAAGAAGGGCGCATGAGGCCATTCGAGAGGGCTCTTTCGACCAAAGGCCATTCGGCCATAAGCCCTTCGCTGGGCTGTGTAGGTGGCGGTCTTGGTTGTTCAAACCAGTAGTTTCGAAGGTTGTAGGTGCTAGGACTGGTCATCGTGGTTCCAAGGGTCGAAGGGAAAAAGTTTGAAACCGGTTTAATGTAGTGGCTTGAACAAGGTGATGAAAACCCTAATTTTTCGTGACTTTGGCAGCTCCATACCTCGATTTGTAGTGGTTTTCAGGGCAGATCCCTTGTACTTTCGTGTAGAGGAGATCAAGGGCTACGCGTGGACACCAAGAACGCCCATTTTCGTTGAGGTATGACCAAGATATGGAGGAGAGAAGTGGTGGAAAACCCTAAAAGGGTGGTGGCCGGAAATGGGGTAGGAGAGAGGAGGGAGATGGTAGAAATGAGGGGAAACCCTCATTTGTGAGGTTTTTATATCCCGGGTGATGTCCGGGTTCGTTTTGGTTGCTCGGTTCGCGGTTTCGTTACGTTTCTGGAACGTAACTCGCGTATAATTACGCAATTAAATAAAAGAACTCGTTTTAAACGTTTGGTGGGTAATTATTAATAGAAATATGTTAAATATTATTATTCTTAAATGTTTTAACGAAATTTATTATTTTTTTAACGCGTTTCCTTGATTTTTCGCGTATTTTGTTTTACGCGCTTGAAATTAAAATAGTTTTGTTTTGGTTTATTTATGATGAGTTTCAAAATTGTAAAACAGGAAATATTCTATTTCCTTAACTTTATTATCGTTCGATTCGTTCTTCGTTCTTCGTTTCGTCAGAAAACGTCACTTACGCGCGTCTTCGTACAGAGCGCTAACTGTACGAACACGATCGTACGTTTCACTTTCTGATCTTGTTTCTACTTTACAGTCATCATTTCAGATCATTAAACCTTCCGATTTATTCGTACAGATCGTCACCTATACGAATAATTCGTCTGTTTAATATTCTGTAACAACAACTGTTATGGTTTTGTTCTGTTTATCCTCACATACGTTTATACAACCTGACATCAAATCCCACATATGTTTACTTGTTCATTGTTGTCTGATGTGTTTCTGATTATTAAACCCTAAGGTTTTAAATCAGATTCCAGACAATCGCGTATTGGTTTAGTGTTAATCCTCCAGTGTATGTAGTATTGTCATAGTCTCACGTAGCGTGTACCTGAGTTACTGAGCACTTCACTGTGCAGAGTACTGTTCCGGTGACGGTTCCGGCACAGATGTTACAGTCTCCCCTTGTTAAAGAAATTTCGTCCCGAAATTTAAGCTTCATTGTCGGGTACTACTTTTTCTTTGCATAGGTGGAGTTGCTTTGATGTTACGTATGTCTCATGTTCTCATGTTTGTGCGAAGTTACATTTAGTGTCTTCCCTAGTCTGTTCAATAAATTACGGATGCGTTTTCAGTCTCTCGACTGTACGATCCGAAATGTTTATGCTCTTGAAAGAATCTTGTCGGTGTGTGACCTAGTCCTCCTTAGGCCTAGGATTTTGTGTGTAATGATGAAATGAGCAGACTTGATCTCATTGTTCCTATCATTCTAAGAACATCAAGTCTAATGGAAATGTAAGGTAGCTTGGCATTATATTCCATAGCTGTTTGTATACACTCCCATAGTGATATTCCCCTGGTGTTACCTAGTTTCACGATCTACATTGTTCACTAAGATTCTTACGCTCGTGTGTTATTTCTGTCAGGAGAAGCCTCGCGTTTCTCCCCTTGTTAGAATGGGTCCATATATCGTCAACTAAGACAACATTGGCGAACCCAATACTGAGACTTATGAATGTATCCCAATTGTTCATTGTAATGACATGATAAGGTTTTATTGGATTAGATTACTCTGTCCCTATCAAGGGCAAAGCATCAGTTCCAATGATGGTACTGACACCACTCGTGTCCATCACTTTGAATCTCATGGTATGTGTTTGTTCACTAAGGTAAGTGAACACTAAGTTCATGTCATTTAGTGTATAAAGCGTGCGAATGTTTCCCCAATTGTGAGTAAGTTATGAACTGACTCTAATGAGGTCAATGAAAATCCATGCTAGTATAAATTATACACCTGCAAGAAATTTTTAAATAGAAATGTACCAGTGTTGGTGTCAGTGTCTTGGCGTGCAGCAGTAGCTCCAATTCGAAATGCACGTCCTCTCGGTGCTTGTCCTCTCGGTAGCACCCTTTGTGGACAGTCTTTGAGGAAATGGCCTAATTCCCCACAGTTATAGCATCCTCGATTGTTGTTGTTGTAGTTTCCAGGGTTTTGTGGGGGTGGCATTGCCATGGCGACGTTGTTTACCGCCGGTGCCGGTGTGGTTCGGCAGTGTTGAGCCAGATGACCTTTTCGGCCACAATTGGTACACTGCCTACACTGCATTGTGGCAGCATGATGATAATGACATTGTGCACATTGAGGATGTACGCCTGAGTAGGGTTTGCGTGCAGCTTTGGTAGGTACTGTAGCAACTTGATGAAGAGTCATGGGTGTCACGTAGTCTCGTGTGACCTTCTGTTTCTTCTTCGGTTGCTCCCCTTTAGTCTTGCCCGAATCATCTTTCAATTCTCCAGATTTAACCATCACGTCAGTGAGTTTAGCAGATAGAGAAATGGCGAACTCTAAAGTTGCGGGGTTTGCAGCAATTACAATACTCTGTATGCAGGATGGCAATCCCCCTACGTATCGATCAATTCTCTTTTCTAAAGTTGGCACCATCTCAGGCACCAAGGCTACCAACTCATGATAGCGAGTGGTGAATGTCATGTGATCAGCTCCCTTCATCACATGATTTGACAGTTCTACCTCTAGATTTTGGAGTTCGTGTTTAGGACAAAATTCATTCCTCAGAAGAGTTTTGAATTCTTCCCAAGGCATGGTTGATGCTTCACCTCTGCCTCGAGCGTGTATCTGAGAGTTCCACCAAGTCAGAGCACGCTTACTGAAAGATCCAGCGGCATAACGAACCTTATGATGTTCTGGACAACTGCTGATGTCCAGTGTGTTCTCCATCTTCTCTAACCATTGGATTAGTCCAACGGCTCCTTCATCACCGCTAAAGCTTGGCGGTTTGCATCCAACGAACGATTTGTACGAACAATCTGATTTGATGCCGGTGTTTCCACTAGTTTCTCCTGCCGTATGACCGGGGTTGTTTCCGTAGCCTTGAAGCTTGTTGATCATCTCTGGGATGATATCCTTCATCTGATTAGTTAATTGGCTGCTCAGTAATGTTGCCAAGGCAACAGTAGCAGGGTCCAGCACCAAAGTTGTATTTGGGCCTGGTGGTGGTGAATGTGGAGGTGGCGGAGGAGGTGGCGGTGGTGAATCTGGTGGCGTCGGAGTAGAAGAATGTGGCGCAGAAGTCTGAGTAGTAGGCTGTCTTCTAGGCGGCATTCTGATCATAACCAAAGGAATTTGGTTAGTGCAATGATCGAATGCAGAAGACAAAATGCAAACCTAAGTCTTATGTTCTCTATATGAGGGTCCCTAAGTTATAGTCTAGGCCAAACCGTTTAAGTAATGACCTATTATTCTCTATAACCTTGAGCTCTGATACCAATCTGTCACACCCCGAGCCGGCGGAATAGGATCGGTTGTCCCGTCGGGCGGAAGGTTCCCGGAGTGCGATATCGTGAGTGATAATCGGGTTGATCAGATTGTTTACATAGCATCAATGTTAAGAATATCTAAAGCACAATAAAGCATTAAGATAGGATTACAAAGTTAAATTACAATGTTGATGTTTGATAATTTAACCAAGTAAACCTATTCAAAAGAATCAATTGTTTCTATCCTGTATCTGAACAAGATATCAAAATGGATTCGTATTAGCTACAAAAGATGTGCTCTTCAAAAGTCTGCTGAGTCCTCTAGTTGGCTACTTAGCATGCAAAGTTCTGAGTCCTAGCTTATACCTGTGCGTCACCTGAGAAAGCATGTAAGAAAACAAGGTCAACACAATGGTTGGTGAGTTCATGTAGTTTTAGTATGTGAAAAATAGCTTTTGTTTATTGATTCAAAGTTTCCAAGTCTATGTTGTCAGTATGTATTAGTTTCAACATGAGTTTAACAAGCATTGCGTTTAGTAGTTTATGAAAATCCCCCAAAAGCATTCTAGTATCCCCTAGGTAACAACCCTAATCTCATTAACACCACCTGTATCATCCAACTCGGTATGCTTATATATAGGGCATACCCCTGGGTCAAGCCTACAACCCGCCCAGACGACGTCCCACCACATACTAAGTCGCATAGGACATTGTTGTTAATGATAATTAAGCGTCTTACCTAACATTCCACCTGCACAAAGTAGTATATGAGTATCGAGTTTGAGAGACACCATTATGGACAGCTTAATACCCTAGGGAGTTTAGCATCCATCCATAACGGTCCTAATGATTAAATCAAGAAGATAACTGAATGACTAGGAGGGCTTGACCACTGTCAAGGCGCGGCGGTCAATCAGTTTATCTTACCTAATTTCAACACCGAAGAGCACTGATGACTAGAAGGGGTTGACACATAGGTCAACACGCGGCGGTCAGCAGTCGGTCTTACGATGTACGACAAGGAGGAACACTGATGACTAGTAGGGGTTGACACCTAAGTCAACACGCGGCGGTCAACAGTCTGTCCTACAATGTCTGACAAAGAGGAACACTGATGACTAGTAGGGGTTGACACCTAAGTCAACACGCGGCGGTCAACAGTCTGTCCTACAATGTCCCATAGTTTTAGCATACAAGTTTAAAGCATCCACATAGTTTTACTGATGACTAGTAGGGCTTGACCAATGTCAAGACGCGTCGGTCAATCAGTCTGTTGTCTGAACCTTCCCAAGTATATCAAGCATTCACATTAGTATCATCAAATAGCATATGCCCTTAGCACTTGGTATTATCACATAGCTTTAGTATTAACAAGTAGCTTATGCCCTTAGCACTTGGCATAATCGAATAGTATTGAGTTTGCGTTGTGTCTTATGCCTTCAGCACTTGGCATAATCTATAGCATTTAGTTTTAGATGAGTCTTATGCCTTTAGCACTTGGCATAATTAAATAGCATTTTACTAAGTTTAGAACATGTGTTTCAAACGTTCATAGTATAGTAAGTATTTATGAGTATCAAGCCTTCAACTGTTCGAGCCTTCTAGTGTTACAAGCATTTAAGTGCTTTAAGAATCCTAAGCCTACAAGTCTTCGTGAGTTAAGTTTCCAAGTTTAAGTTTAAGCAAGTAAGTATAAGTGACAAACTGATTTGACACTTAGATTAAGAGAGTAAGAAATTAATCTTTAAAATATTGATATACAATATTAGGGTTTAGAATATATGTTCATAGTATGAGTTCTCTAAACGAATGTAACAAGTGTTAGCATTTAGCATGAATGTTACAAAGCCTTAGCATTGAGTATGTTGTCTAAGTCTCACGTGTTTAGCATAACATCAAGAGTATAGATTAAGAATCTAGCCTCTAGCATATGCATTTAGTCTAAAGTTTGAGAATAAAGTGTATAGTATAATCATCAAGCGTATAGTTCAAGCACGTAGCCTCTAGCATAGTCCCTTAGACTTTAATCTATAACTTAGGAATAAAGTTTAAGGTACACTCATCAAGTGTAAGGTTTAAGCCTGAAGTTTCGTAGCATAGATATCAACCACAGAGTTAAGTATACACAAGAAGACATAAATGTCATGCATACAGTATAAGCACCAAGAATAAGTATGAAAGCATTCCTTTAAAACATTTCATTGTTTATATAAAATGTTTAACATGCCTCTCAGTCCCGAGGTAAAAACAAATATGTTTGAAAAGGGACAATGAACTCATCTTGTAGTTGTTGAGGTTTGACTTAGCCTAAACAAAATGTACGCGCTCTTGATTGTGCTTGAGTGTATTTTCACGATCCTGTATTGATTTCACGATGTTTATAACTCATTAGTATGAATTATAGGGATTATGTGTGTATGTATGTGTTAGCCATAAGCTTTGGCCAACACTCAAAGTCTTCGGTCTTTATTGGCCCATCTTTATTTGTTATTGATTCTTGTAATTCATAGTATTTCTTTGATTTATTCTTGTCTCATCTAACTTGTGTTTAAAGCCCATTTGTAGTTTCATGAAGTCATGTCATAAATTACAAGACTTTGTTGCAAAAGTTGCCGTTTTGATAGTAATCCCTTGTTTATCATACTTATTAGTGTTGAATTAAGAGTTATAATAGTTCTTTAGTCATGTGGGCCAACAATTTAAGTTGGGCCAATGATATTAGGTGTTAAATAATGAAGGCCTTGCCAAAAGTTACAAAACTAGAGTTCAAGTGGCCTTTTGGGCCTTGTTTTGGGCCTCTAAGGATTTTATTGGGCCCAAGGTGGGCCTAGGCAATATTTGTTGGACCTAGAGTCATATGGGGCTGTTGGAATCAAAAATGGGTCAGAAACATGTTGATGACCAAGTTAATGACAACATGGCCCCACAAGTGAGGACAAGGGCCTCAAATGGGCCTTAACTCAATTTCTATGGGCCTCGGGTAAATTTTGATGGGCCTCATGGGTTTTGTCTCGGGCCTTTGCCAAAAGAGTTCATGGGCCAAGCTGGGCCTGGGTTAGAATGGCTGAAACAGTGATGGGCCTTGAATTTGGGCTTTTGGCCAAAAATGGTGGCCTTGGGCCAAAAGTAGTAGGCCTTGAGCCATAAGTAGTGGGCCTTGAGCCATTCACTTCACGTTGGGCCTTCCAAGAGTAAATGGATCAATTTTAGGGATGTTGGGCCTGAAGGGTTAAGGTGGGCCCACTGGTGGCTTAGTCCATTCTAGGTGTGGGCCTAACAAGGTTTTTGATTAAACTTTCTGGGCCTACTTAGGGCAACTAGGCTGGAACTGAATGATTGGATCAAGATATCATTAAGACTAAGCAGTATGATGTTGGGCCCATCCTGGGCCAACCAAAGTGTACTTGGGCCTACGGTTGGGCCTGTTGTAACCAGTGGCTACTTAGATGGGCTAACAAGTATAATTGGTCTTAAAACCCAAATGGCCATCACAAGGGAGTCCTTTGAGCTTGTTCAATTGAAACGAGAACAACCCAAAAGTGTGGGCCAATTCATTAAACTGGGCCAATTATTGGGCTGCATCCCTACTAGGCCAAATCAGATGTGGGCCAAGTAGCAGCAATATTGGGCCTGTTGTGACATCATTGTTGGGCCAAGATGGTTTACTGGCCTAGGGTTCTTGGCCGCATGTGAGTTTCCTTGAGGTGGGCAGAATGGGTGAGGAAGGGGTTTGGTCGAATGTAGTTCCCAAAATCAACATGGTCAAATGGGTATGCTAGAGCCGAATAGCGTGGACCACGAATAGCATGCCGAATGACATGGTTGTCGACTGAGACCTGGTTGGCGAATGAAGTAGGGTCGAATGAGGGCTGTCGAAAGGAAAGAGCCGAATGAAGAAGGGCGCATGAGGCCATTCGAGAGGGCTCTTTCGACCAAAGGCCATTCGGCCATAAGCCCTTCGCTGGGCTGTGTAGGTGGCGGTCTTGGTTGTTCAAACCAGTAGTTTCGAAGGTTGTAGGTGCTAGGACTGGTCATCGTGGTTCCAAGGGTCGAAGGGAAAAAGTTTGAAACCGGTTTAATGTAGTGGCTTGAACAAGGTGATGAAAACCCTAATTTTTCGTGACTTTGGCAGCTCCATACCTCGATTTGTAGTGGTTTTCAGGGCAGATCCCTTGTACTTTCGTGTAGAGGAGATCAAGGGCTACGCGTGGACACCAAGAACGCCCATTTTCGTTGAGGTATGACCAAGATATGGAGGAGAGAAGTGGTGGAAAACCCTAAAAGGGTGGTGGCCGGAAATGGGGTAGGAGAGAGGAGGGAGATGGTAGAAATGAGGGGAAACCCTCATTTGTGAGGTTTTTATATCCCGGGTGATGTCCGGGTTCGTTTTGGTTGCTCGGTTCGCGGTTTCGTTACGTTTCTGGAACGTAACTCGCGTATAATTACGCAATTAAATAAAAGAACTCGTTTTAAACGTTTGGTGGGTAATTATTAATAGAAATATGTTAAATATTATTATTCTTAAATGTTTTAACGAAATTTATTATTTTTTTAACGCGTTTCCTTGATTTTTCGCGTATTTTGTTTTACGCGCTTGAAATTAAAATAGTTTTGTTTTGGTTTATTTATGATGAGTTTCAAAATTGTAAAACAGGAAATATTCTATTTCCTTAACTTTATTATCGTTCGATTCGTTCTTCGTTCTTCGTTTCGTCAGAAAACGTCACTTACGCGCGTCTTCGTACAGAGCGCTAACTGTACGAACACGATCGTACGTTTCACTTTCTGATCTTGTTTCTACTTTACAGTCATCATTTCAGATCATTAAACCTTCCGATTTATTCGTACAGATCGTCACCTATACGAATAATTCGTCTGTTTAATATTCTGTAACAACAACTGTTATGGTTTTGTTCTGTTTATCCTCACATACGTTTATACAACCTGACATCAAATCCCACATATGTTTACTTGTTCATTGTTGTCTGATGTGTTTCTGATTATTAAACCCTAAGGTTTTAAATCAGATTCCAGACAATCGCGTATTGGTTTAGTGTTAATCCTCCAGTGTATGTAGTATTGTCATAGTCTCACGTAGCGTGTACCTGAGTTACTGAGCACTTCACTGTGCAGAGTACTGTTCCGGTGACGGTTCCGGCACAGATGTTACAGTAACACAAGCTAGATAAGACAAGAATAATCAAAGAAAGTCTATGGATTACAAGAACCAATAACAAATAAAGATGGGCCAATAAAGACCGAAGACTTTGAGTGTTGGCCAAAGCTTATGGCTAACACATACATACACACGTAATCCCTATAATTCATACTAATAAGTTATAAACATCGTGAAATCAATACAGGATCGTGAAAATACCCTCAAGCACAATCAAGAGCGCGTACATTCTTGTTTAGGCTAAGTCAAACCCCAACAACTACAAGGTGAGTTCATTGTCCCTTTTCAAACATATTTGTTTTTACCTCGGGACTGAGAAGCATGTTAAACATTCTAAATAAACAATGAAATGTTTTAAAGAAATGCTTTTATACTTATTCATGGTGCTCATACTGTATTCTTGACTCTATGCTTTATTGTGTATACTTGAACTCCATGGTTGATATTTATGCTATGAAACTTTAGGCTTAAACTTTACACTTGATGAGTGTACTGTAAATTTTATTCCTAAACTATAGGCTAAAGTCTAAATGACTATGCCAGAGGCTACGTGCCTGAACTATACGCTTGATGATTGAGCTATACACCTTATTCTCAAACTTTAGGCTAAATGCTTATGCTAAAGGCTAGACTCTTAAACTATACTCTTGATGTTATGCTAAACAAGCGAGACTTAGACAACATACTCAATGCTAAGGCTTGAATCACTGACACTAAATGCTAACACTTGATACACTCGTTTCGGAAACAAATACTATGAACGCATATTCTGAACACTAATACTTTATATCATTATTCTAAAGGTTAATTTCTTACACTCTTAATCTAGGTGTCAATTCAGTTTGTCACTTACACTTCCTTGCTTAAACTTAAACTTGGAAACTTAACTCACGGAGACTTATATGCTTAGAATTCTTAAAGCACTTAAATACTTGAAACAATTGTTCTAAACTTAGAAAAATGCTTTTATACTATTGATTATGCCAAGTTCTAAAGGCATAAGACACAACTAAAACTCAATGCTATTTGATTATGCCAAGTGCTAAAGGCATAAGCTACTTGCTAATACTAAAGCTATGTGTTAATACCAAGTGCTAAGGGTATTTGCTATCTGATGATGCTAATGTGAATGCTTGATATACTTGGGAAGACTCAGACAACAGACTGATTGACCGCCGCGTCTTGACATTAGTCAAGCCCTACTAGTCATCAGTAAAACTTTGGGGATGCTTTAAACTTGTATGCTTAAGCTATAGGACATTGTAGGACAGACTGTTGACCGCCGCGTGTTGACCTAAGTGTCAACCCCTACTAGTCATCAGTGTTCCTCCTTGTCGGACATCGTAAGACCGACTGATAGCCGCCGCGTCTTGACATTGGTCAAGCCCTACTAGTCATCAGTGCTCTTCGGTGTTAAAATCATGTAAGACAGACTTGTCACACCCCGAGCCGGCGGGGTTGGATCGGAGTCCCCGCCGGGCGGAAGGTTCCCGGGGCGTGATATCGCGGATGATAATCATGATGATCAGATTGTTTACATAGCATCAACGTTTAAGAATATCTAAAGCACAATCAAATGATATGTAGGATTACAAAGTTAAATTACAATAGCAATGTTCTGCAATTTAACTAAGTAAACCTAACCAAAAGAATAATGTATATATCTTGTATATGTACAAGATATCAAAAGTAACATGTGTCATCAACAAAAGTTGTGCTTCCCAAAAGTCTACTAGGTCCTCTAACTGAGCAGCCTAGTATGCATATCCAAAAGCTTAAGATTAAACCTGTTCTTCACCTGAGAAAGCATGTAAAAAGATCAAGTCAACACAACGGTTGGTGAGTTCATATAGTTTATAAGTTTAAAAATAGTTTCACAAACCTCCTTCGGTAAAACCTTAACCTCATTAACTCCACCTGTAATATCCAAGTCGGTATGCTTATATATAGGGCATATGTAAGGGAACAAGCCCTAGCCAACATCCCACCACATACTAACCCGGATATGACATTGTTGTTAATAATAATTAAGCATTTTACCTACCAAACAACTCAATCCTCATCAAAGCCTTTGTTATCTGTTTCAATGTTTTCATGTCTAATGTATTCGTACGTGTTAGTTTCTCATCATGTTTATCAAGCATCATAGATTCACACACACATAGTTTAGCAATTACATATCTCCTATAAGCAGACAAAAGCTCTGGAATACCAGTAGTTTAGCAATTACATGTCTCTTATATAGATAACAGCTTAGCATTCAACAAGTTCATGTTTAGCCTTTACATACCTCTTATAAGCGGACAAAAGCTCTGGAATACCAGACGTTCAGCAATTACATGTCCCTTATAACCAGGTAATAGCTCCGTAACGTTACGTTTATGTTTAGCCTTTACATACCTCATATAAGCCGACACAAGCTCTGGAATACCAGACGTTCAGCAATTACGTGTCCCTTATAACCAGGTAATAGCTTAGAATCGATACTTTCATGTTTAGCCTTTACATACCTCATATAAGCTGACAAAAGCTCTGGAATACCAGACGTTTAGCAATTACATGTCACTTATAACCAGGTAATAGCTGAGTATCATTACGTTTATGTTATTACATGTATCTCACCCCATAGGTACAAGCTCTGGAATACCAGACGTTCAGCAATTACGTAGCCTATGGTTAGATACATGTATGATGGCCTAATAGCATGTAATAGTTTCCAAACATCCAATCTCATGTAATAGTATCAAGTCTAATGTAATTGAATCAAGTGTCATGTATTTGTATCATGTCTCATGTAATTGAATCACATCTCATGTAGTTGAATCAAGTCCCATGTAATTGTATCAAGTATCATGTAATTGAATCGCATCTCATGTAGTAGAATCAAGTATCATGTATTTGTATCATGTCTCATGTAATTGTATAACATCTCATGTAATTGAATCAAGTCTCATGTAATCGTATCAAGTAATCAACAATTGATATTAAGCATCTAGCTTAAAGTAAAGGTTTCAATCATAAGAAATCATGATTATGTTTTAAAGCATTAAATAACATTTCAATAAAAATGTTTAACATGCTTCTCAGTCCCGAAATAAAACAAATAAGTTTGAAAGGGGACAATGAACTCACCTTAGGTCCGAAGTGCTTGACTAAATAGAATAAGAATGCACTCTCTCTTTGTTTGTATTTGATATGATGTTCACGTTCCTGTATTGATTTCATAATGTTTGTAACTTATAAGTATAATTTTGTAAAGATTTGTTGAGCGTGTAAGTGTTAGTCCTAAAGTTGACTAACACTTACGAATCTTGTTTGTGATCCGGCCCAGAATTCAATAATTTATGGAAATATGTTATTGAATCCTTACATTGTTTGTAAGTTCTTCCCTTCATTCTTAGTTTAAAAATCAAACTTTCTGAACAAGAGTTTAAGTACTTTCAAACTTTGCTAAACCACTTCTCATGACTTTTGTAATAACTCAAAACAATAATTTCATACACAAGTTTGTTATTGTTTTTAAGCGTTTGTTCACATTGTTTTGTATTCTTGAATTCATTGGGCCGGATGATTCTTTGAGCCAACCTAAATGTAATTTGGTCCCATAATCATGTGTATGGATCCTAACTCTCGCAAGTTGTTGAGTCGTATCATGTGACCTTGGGCTATTATAGCTTGGCCGATTGAGACATGGGTTTAATCAAAGAAGTTGGGCCAAAAGAAATCTATTGGGCCGAGTAGGATAGAGTATTGGGCCATCACAATGACTAAGCCTCACGTTATGGAGATGGGCCAAAGTATCTAAGCTGGGCCGAGAGTTTATTAGGCCTAGGAAAGCACATGGGCTGCATCAAATGGGCCTAAGGAATTCTAACTGGGCCGAACTAGATAATGGTTGGATGATGTTGTGGGCTGCCATGAGTATAATGGGTTCGGGCCAATTATTGGGCCAGTCACAGCACCTAGATGGGTTCGTGGTTTATACATGGGCTAATGATAATCTAGACTTGGGTTGATGTATCCATGCTGGGCATCAAATAGATTTCGGCCGAAGTAAGATAAATAAAGGATCTACTAGGCAGCGAACCTTTAGCAAGGTTTGGTCAGAACAGGCTCGTCACCCTCATAGGGTTCGTCTAAGTTACTACATGAATGGTTCGTCACCTACATTGGTTTGTTTAAGGTTCGCCCGCCACCCAGCTCCCCATAGTTCGGCTGCGTTCTAAGGGTTCGGTCTTGTAGGTTCGCAGCTAGCCTCAACAGGGTTCGGCTGATGATGGTTCGGGGTAGGCGAAGGATAGTAGGGTTCGTTGAGCTGTGCAAGGGTTCGGCCAGCTTCTAGTCGCACGAACCCTGTGTATACCTCCGGCCATCCAGCTCCTCCATCGATCTAGTTTTTAACATGGATCATGTGCTGATGTCAAGAAGGTTCGGAACAAGGTTTTACAGTGGTCAGGTATGTGTGTATTGAAATCTAAACGGTTTGAGGTTGGTGGTCGACTAAGGGTATGAAAACCCTAATTTCAGTGGTTTTCTTTGACTCGTACCTCAAATATGGCTGGCTAACAGCTTAGATCCACTGTACTTTCTTGTGAAGGGCTTCGAGATGAACATTTAGGCGCAAGAATCACGAAATTTCATCAAGTTTTGATGAAGTTATGAAGATTTAAAGATTGTAAATGGTGGTTTTTGTGGGTGATGAAGAAATGAACGGGAAGATAGGGTAGAGAGAGAGAAATCTTGAATTAAATGAGAAAAATATCCTCATTTGTTGCTTAAATACCCCACGGGTATTCGGGTCTGTTTCGGTTGCTCGGTTCGGAATTTCATCGCGTATCCGGATTGTTACGCGACTTTTTCGTAAATAAATAAAATAAAATAAAATAGTTTCTTTTAACAAATTAAATGTTTATTTATTTATAGAATTTATTTTAAGTATCGTAGTGTTTATTTATTTTTCGAATTAAATAATTTACGCGTTTAATTAATTTTCGTGTTTCGTTAAATTTATTCGCGATTTAAATTAAGATAGTTTAAGTTAAATTATTTTATGATGAGTTTCAAAATTGTAAAATAAGAAATATAATATTTCTTTGAGATTATGATCGTTCGTATCGTTATTCGTTTTCGTTATCGTTTCATCAGATCGCGTCACCATCGCGCGTATTCGTTCGAATCGTCATTCGAACGAACACGTCGATGGTTTAGCTTTCTGATTCTTGTTTTCTACTGTTAAGTTATTATTTCAGAACGTTAAACTTTCAGAATCATTCGTACAGATCGTCACCTATACGAATAACTCGTCGGTTTAGCATTCCGCAACAATACCCGTTTTAGTTTCGTTTTGTTAAACCTCACATACGTTTAGGGCAACTAATATCACATCAAGTATTTGTGTTTCAACACTGTGTTGTCTGACACGTTTTCTGACTGTTAAACCCTAAGGTTTTAGTCAGATTCAGACAATCGTTTAATAGTTTCATGCTAATCAATATGTATAAAGAGTCTAAACATAGTTTAACGAAATGTGTACCTGAATCACTGTACATGTTTACTGTTCCGATCACTGTTCCGGCACGCGTCCGGCACTGATGTTACAGTCTCCCCTTGTTAGAGAAATTTCGTCCCGAAATTTAAGACTCGTTATTCGGTACAACTTCCTCGGCAAAGAGTTGGGGATACTTGTTTCTCATGTGATCTTCACGTTCCCAAGTAAACTCGGGTCCGCGCTTTGAGTTCCAACGAACTTTAACGATAGGAATACGACTTCGTCTCAGTTGCTTGACTTTACGATCCATAATCTCCAATGGTTCTTCAACAAAACGTAAGTTTTCATCCAATTGAATCTCTTCAATTGGTATGATAAGAGTTTCATCAGCAAGGCATTTCTTCAAGTTTGAAACATGAAACACGTCATGTACACCACTAAGTTCATCTGGTAAGCTCAGTCTGTATGCTACAGGACCAATACGTTCGATGATTTCAAACGGTCCCACATATCGTGGTGCTAGTTTGCCTTTCTTCGCAAATCGAACTACGCCCTTCCATGGGGAAACCTTTAACATGACACGATCTCCCACTTGGAATTCCAACGGCTTGCGCCGTTTATCAGCATAGCTCTTTTGTCTACTTCGTGTTGCTTGTAGTCTTTGCTGTATCTGAGCAATCTTGTCTGTAGTTTCTTGAATAAGTTCTGGCCCGGTGATACGATTGTCTCCCACTTCTGACCAACAGATCGGTGACCGACATTTCCGACCATAAAGAGCCTCGAATGGGGCACAACCGATGCTGCTGTGATAACTGTTGTTGTAGGAGAACTCAATTAGTGGTAAATGAGAATCCCAATTACCACCGAAGTCTAGAACACAAGTTCTCAACATATCCTCCAGGGTTTGGATAGTACGTTCGCTTTGACCATCCGTTTGTGGATGATAAGCCGTACTCAAGTTTAATTGCGTCCCTAGAGATTTCTGCAATGATTGCCAGAACCTTGATGTAAATCTGCCATCACGATCCGAAATGATAGACAATGGCACACCATGGCGCACCACTATCTCATCGATGTAAAGCTTCGCTAGTTTATCCATCGTGTAAGTTTCTCGCATTGGCAAGAAATGAGCAGACTTGGTTAATCGGTCAATGATAACCCAAATGGTATCATGTCCACTGGAAGTGCGGGGTAACTTGGTAACAAAGTCCATAGCTATCTGTTCCCACTTCCATAGTGGTATTTCAGGCTGTTCCAGCAAACCAGATGGTTTCTGGTGTTCCGCCTTCACCTTAGCACACGTAAGGCATCTACCAACATACTCAGCGATGTCTTTCTTCATACCCGGCCACCAATAAAATGCACGTAAGTCTTGGTACATTTTATCAGCACCGGGATGCACAGAGTACTTGGTCTTGTGTGCTTCATCAAAAATAAGTTTCCTTAACTCATCTACTGCAGGAATCCAGATACGATCCTTGAAGTAAACAAGTCCATCGGGTTTTGTTTCCAATTGTTTCTCCACACCGCAATCTAAGTCTTTCTTCAAGTTTCCTCGTTCAATTGCTTCCTGTTGTGCTTGACTAATGTGATCGTGTAAACTTGTCTGCACAGTCATTCCCATTGCTCTGACGCGCAAGGGTTTAACCCGTTCCTTCCGGCTCAAGGCATCTGCAACAACGTTTGCCTTGCCCGGATGGTACTTAATCACACAGTCATAGTCATTCAGAAGTTCAACCCAACGTCGCTGTCGCATGTTGAGTTCCTTCTGATCGAATATGTGTTGCAGACTTTTATGGTCTGTAAATATGGTACACTTGGTTCCATATAAGTAATGCCTCCAGATCTTCAGTGCAAACACCACTGCTCCCAATTCCAGATCATGAGTTGTGTAGTTCTTCTCATGAATCTTTAATTGTCTCGAAGCATAGGCAATGACTTTGTCCCGCTGCATAAGTACACAGCCAAGTCCCTGATGGGATGCATCACAATAAACAACAAAGTCATCACAACCATCTGGGAGGGATAAGATCGGAGCATCACATAGCTTTTGTTTCAATGTTTGAAAGGCTTCTTCTTGTTTTTGTTCCCAAATGAACGGTTCGCTTTTCTGTGTTAGCTTCGTGAGTGGCAGAGCTATCTTAGAAAAGTTTGAAATAAACCTTCTGTAATAGCCTGCTAAGCCTAGAAAAGAACGTATCTCCGTAGGTGTCTTCGGAGTGTCCCAATCTTTTATTGCTTCGATCTTGGCAGGATCAACGTGAATTCCCTCACTGTTAACAACGTGGCCTAGGAATTGAACCTCTTTTAACCAAAACTCACACTTAGAGAATTTGGCATAGAGTTTCTCTTCCTTTAACAGTTCCAAGATCGTTCTCAGATGTTGCTCGTGTTCTGCTTTGCTTTTAGAATAGATCAATATGTCATCAATGAAAACAATAACAAATTGATCTAAGTAAGGCTTACACACACGGTTCATGAGATCCATGAAAACCGCAGGTGCATTCGTCAAACCAAAAGGCATCACCATGAACTCGTAATGCCCGTACCTGGTACGAAACGCCGTCTTGGGTATGTCTTCGTCTTGTACTCTAAGCTGATGATATCCGGAACGCAGATCGATCTTCGAAAAGTACTGAGCTCCTTGCAACTGATCAAATAAATCATCAATCCTCGGTAATGGATACCGATTCTTGATGGTTAATTTGTTTAGCTCCCTGTAGTCTATGCACATCCGAAAGGATCCATCCTTCTTTTTCACGAACAAAACCGGAGCTCCCCAAGGTGAGTAGCTCGGTCGGATGAAACCTTTATCAAGTAGCTCTTGTAATTGGTTAGATAATTCCTGCATCTCCGAAGGTGCTAACCTATAAGGAGATTTAGCAACAGGCGTTGCTCCAGGAATAAGATCTATACGAAACTCTACCGGTCGCACAGGAGGCAAACCAGGTAGATCGTCAGGAAACACCTCAGGATATTCTCTCACTATCGGTACGTCTTGTAATGTTTTCTTGTCTTTGTCTTTCTCCACCACATGAGCCATGAATGCTATGCACTTCTTTTGCAGACACTTACGCGCTTTTATGCATGATATGATCTTTACGTTTCTCTTGGCTTGATCCCCACGAACTTCCAATACACGATCATCCGTTATTGGAATCCGAAGTAGCTTCTCGGAACAGATAACTTCCACTCGATTGAGTGAGAGCCAATCCATTCCCACGATGATATCGAAACTGCCCAACTCCATCGGTAACAAGTCGATGGAAAATGTATGATCTATAAGTGTAAGTGGGCAGTTCCTAAGTATAGTGCTAACTGTAACTTGTTTCCCATTAGCTACTTCAATAATGTAAGGAGAGTCTAAAGTATCCTCAGTAAGACTAAGTTGTCGTGCAAAATCAGATGAAATAAAACTCTGGTCTGCACCAGTATCAAATAGTATGGATGCATAAGAGTCATGTAAAAGAAATGTACCAGTGACCACATTAGGGTCCTGACGTGCAGCATTGGCTCCGATGACAAAAGCTCGTCCACGAGGTGCTTGTGCTCCAGCTTGCACCTTCTTTGGACAGTTGCGGGAGAAGTGACCTGGTTCCCCGCAGTTGTAGCAGTCTCTGTTGTTGTTATGGCCTGGGTTCTGTGGTGGTGGTGGTAGTGCTCTTGTTGCAGTGTTGGTTGCTTGATTCACCGCAAAGCGACATTTGTTAACCCAGTGGCCATACCGGCCACAATTCGTGCACTTCCTGCATTGAGCACCAGCAGGATGATGATACTTGCAGTTTGTGCACTGGGGATATTCCCCTCCATAACCCCTAGTAGTAGGATTGACAGGTGCTGCAGGTGCCTGTCGCAGAGGGGTAACGGCTGCATAATTCTTGACAACCTTTTGTTTCTTTTTCTGATGGTACTCGGGCTTCTTCGATGTTGTTTCTTTGACTTTTCCAGCATCATCTTTTAAGACTCCAGACTTTACCATTACCTTGGTAAGCTTAGCAGAGAGGGAAATGGCTGACTCCAAAGTAGCAGGATATGAACCCAGTACAACGCTTTGTATACATGAAGGTAGTCCTGCCACATAGCGATCAATTAGTTTCTCCAAGGTCGGTACCATTTCTGGCACCAGGGCTACCAGTTCATGATAGCGGTTGGTAAAAGTCATATGATCAGCTCCCTTCATCTCATGATTCGAGAGCTCAATCTCCAGTTGTTGTAGTTCATGTTTCGGGCAAAACTCATTCCTCAGAAGAAGTTTAAATTCTGCCCAGGGCATTGCCATTGCTTCGTCTCTTCCCTTGGCTCTTATCTGTGCGTTCCACCAAGTCAAAGCTCGCTTGCTGAAAGAACCAGCTGCATAGCGAACTTTGTGATGTTCTGGACAACTGCTAATGTCCAGAGTGTTCTCCATTTTCTCTAGCCATTGGATTAATCCAACAGCTCCTTCAACTCCAGTGAAACTAGGAGGTTTGCATCCTACAAAGGATTTGTAGGAGCAATCAGACGTATGACCAGTGTTTCCACTAGCCTCTCCAGTAGTGTGACCAGAAGTGTTGCCTTGTCCTTGAATCCTGTTTATCATCTCTGGGATGACATCCTTTAGTTGACTCGTCAGCTGGGTACTCAGTAGTGTCGCCAAGGCGATAGTAGCAGGATCCAGTGTCGGTGTATTGCTTGAACCTGGTGGTGGAGAGTGCGGAGGAGGAGGAGGTGGCGGTGGTGAATCCGGTGGTGTAGGAGTCGAAGAGTGAGGAGCAGAGACTTGCGGAGTGGGTTGTTTTCTCGGCGGCATTCTGATCATAACCAAAAGAATTTGGTTAGTGCAATGATCGAATGCAGAAAACATAATGCAAACTTAAGTCTTAAGTTCTCTACATGAGGGTCCCTAAGTTATAGTCTAGGCCAAACCGTTTTAGTAAATGACCTATCATTCTCTATAACCTTGAGCTCTGATACCAATCTGTCACACCCCGAGCCGGCGGGGTTGGATCGGAGTCCCCGCCGGGCGGAAGGTTCCCGGGGCGTGATATCGCGGATGATAATCATGATGATCAGATTGTTTACATAGCATCAACGTTTAAGAATATCTAAAGCACAATCAAATGATATGTAGGATTACAAAGTTAAATTACAATAGCAATGTTCTGCAATTTAACTAAGTAAACCTAACCAAAAGAATAATGTATATATCTTGTATATGTACAAGATATCAAAAGTAACATGTGTCATCAACAAAAGTTGTGCTTCCCAAAAGTCTACTAGGTCCTCTAACTGAGCAGCCTAGTATGCATATCCAAAAGCTTAAGATTAAACCTGTTCTTCACCTGAGAAAGCATGTAAAAAGATCAAGTCAACACAACGGTTGGTGAGTTCATATAGTTTATAAGTTTAAAAATAGTTTCACAAACCTCCTTCGGTAAAACCTTAACCTCATTAACTCCACCTGTAATATCCAAGTCGGTATGCTTATATATAGGGCATATGTAAGGGAACAAGCCCTAGCCAACATCCCACCACATACTAACCCGGATATGACATTGTTGTTAATAATAATTAAGCATTTTACCTACCAAACAACTCAATCCTCATCAAAGCCTTTGTTATCTGTTTCAATGTTTTCATGTCTAATGTATTCGTACGTGTTAGTTTCTCATCATGTTTATCAAGCATCATAGATTCACACACACATAGTTTAGCAATTACATATCTCCTATAAGCAGACAAAAGCTCTGGAATACCAGTAGTTTAGCAATTACATGTCTCTTATATAGATAACAGCTTAGCATTCAACAAGTTCATGTTTAGCCTTTACATACCTCTTATAAGCGGACAAAAGCTCTGGAATACCAGACGTTCAGCAATTACATGTCCCTTATAACCAGGTAATAGCTCCGTAACGTTACGTTTATGTTTAGCCTTTACATACCTCATATAAGCCGACACAAGCTCTGGAATACCAGACGTTCAGCAATTACGTGTCCCTTATAACCAGGTAATAGCTTAGAATCGATACTTTCATGTTTAGCCTTTACATACCTCATATAAGCTGACAAAAGCTCTGGAATACCAGACGTTTAGCAATTACATGTCACTTATAACCAGGTAATAGCTGAGTATCATTACGTTTATGTTATTACATGTATCTCACCCCATAGGTACAAGCTCTGGAATACCAGACGTTCAGCAATTACGTAGCCTATGGTTAGATACATGTATGATGGCCTAATAGCATGTAATAGTTTCCAAACATCCAATCTCATGTAATAGTATCAAGTCTAATGTAATTGAATCAAGTGTCATGTATTTGTATCATGTCTCATGTAATTGAATCACATCTCATGTAGTTGAATCAAGTCCCATGTAATTGTATCAAGTATCATGTAATTGAATCGCATCTCATGTAGTAGAATCAAGTATCATGTATTTGTATCATGTCTCATGTAATTGTATAACATCTCATGTAATTGAATCAAGTCTCATGTAATCGTATCAAGTAATCAACAATTGATATTAAGCATCTAGCTTAAAGTAAAGGTTTCAATCATAAGAAATCATGATTATGTTTTAAAGCATTAAATAACATTTCAATAAAAATGTTTAACATGCTTCTCAGTCCCGAAATAAAACAAATAAGTTTGAAAGGGGACAATGAACTCACCTTAGGTCCGAAGTGCTTGACTAAATAGAATAAGAATGCACTCTCTCTTTGTTTGTATTTGATATGATGTTCACGTTCCTGTATTGATTTCATAATGTTTGTAACTTATAAGTATAATTTTGTAAGGATTTGTTGAGCGTGTAAGTGTTAGTCCTAAAGTTGACTAACACTTACGAATCTTGTTTGTGATCCGGCCCAGAATTCAATAATTTATGGAAATATGTTATTGAATCCTTACATTGTTTGTAAGTTCTTCCCTTCATTCTTAGTTTAAAAATCAAACTTTCTGAACAAGAGTTTAAGTACTTTCAAACTTTGCTAAACCACTTCTCATGACTTTTGTAATAACTCAAAACAATAATTTCATACACAAGTTTGTTATTGTTTTTAAGCGTTTGTTCACATTGTTTTGTATTCTTGAATTCATTGGGCCGGATGATTCTTTGAGCCAACCTAAATGTAATTTGGTCCCATAATCATGTGTATGGATCCTAACTCTCGCAAGTTGTTGAGTCGTATCATGTGACCTTGGGCTATTATAGCTTGGCCGATTGAGACATGGGTTTAATCAAAGAAGTTGGGCCAAAAGAAATCTATTGGGCCGAGTAGGATAGAGTATTGGGCCATCACAATGACTAAGCCTCGCGTTATGGAGATGGGCCAAAGTATCTAAGCTGGGCCGAGAGTTTATTAGGCCTAGGAAAGCACATGGGCTGCATCAAATGGGCCTAAGGAATTCTAACTGGGCCGAACTAGATAATGGTTGGATGATGTTGTGGGCTGCCATGAGTATAATGGGTTCGGGCCAATTATTGGGCCAGTCACAGCACCTAGATGGGTTCGTGGTTTATACATGGGCTAATGATAATCTAGACTTGGGTTGATGTATCCATGCTGGGCATCAAATAGATTTCGGCCGAAGTAAGATAAATAAAGGATCTACTAGGCAGCGAACCTTTAGCAAGGTTTGGTCAGAACAGGCTCGTCACCCTCATAGGGTTCGTCTAAGTTACTACATGAATGGTTCGTCACCTACATTGGTTTGTTTAAGGTTCGCCCGCCACCCAGCTCCCCATAGTTCGGCTGCGTTCTAAGGGTTCGGTCTTGTAGGTTCGCAGCTAGCCTCAACAGGGTTCGGCTGATGATGGTTCGGGGTAGGCGAAGGATAGTAGGGTTCGTTGAGCTGTGCAAGGGTTCGGCCAGCTTCTAGTCGCACGAACCCTGTGTATACCTCCGGCCATCCAGCTCCTCCATCGATCTAGTTTTTAACATGGATCATGTGCTGATGTCAAGAAGGTTCGGAACAAGGTTTTACAGTGGTCAGGTATGTGTGTATTGAAATCTAAACGGTTTGAGGTTGGTGGTCGACTAAGGGTATGAAAACCCTAATTTCAGTGGTTTTCTTTGACTCGTACCTCAAATATGGCTGGCTAACAGCTTAGATCCACTGTACTTTCTTGTGAAGGGCTTCGAGATGAACATTTAGGCGCAAGAATCACGAAATTTCATCAAGTTTTGATGAAGTTATGAAGATTTAAAGATTGTAAATGGTGGTTTTTGTGGTGATGAAGAAATGAACGGGAAGATAGGGTAGAGAGAGAGAAATCTTGAATTAAATGAGAAAAATATCCTCATTTGTTGCTTAAATACCCCACGGGTATTCGGGTCTGTTTCGGTTGCTCGGTTCGGAATTTCATCGCGTATCCGGATTGTTACGCGACTTTTTCGTAAATAAATAAAATAAAATAAAATAGTTTCTTTTAACAAATTAAATGTTTATTTATTTATAGAATTTATTTTAAGTATCGTAGTGTTTATTTATTTTTCGAATTAAATAATTTACGCGTTTAATTAATTTTCGTGTTTCGTTAAATTTATTCGCGATTTAAATTAAGATAGTTTAAGTTAAATTATTTTATGATGAGTTTCAAAATTGTAAAATAAGAAATATAATATTTCTTTGAGATTATGATCGTTCGTATCGTTATTCGTTTTCGTTATCGTTTCATCAGATCGCGTCACCATCGCGCGTATTCGTTCGAATCGTCATTCGAACGAACACGTCGATGGTTTAGCTTTCTGATTCTTGTTTTCTACTGTTAAGTTATTATTTCAGAACGTTAAACTTTCAGAATCATTCGTACAGATCGTCACCTATACGAATAACTCGTCGGTTTAGCATTCCGCAACAATACCCGTTTTAGTTTCGTTTTGTTAAACCTCACATACGTTTAGGGCAACTAATATCACATCAAGTATTTGTGTTTCAACACTGTGTTGTCTGACATGTTTTCTGACTGTTAAACCCTAAGGTTTTAGTCAGATTCAGACAATCGTTTAATAGTTTCATGCTAATCAATATGTATAAAGAGTCTAAACATAGTTTAACGAAATGTGTACCTGAATCACTGTACATGTTTACTGTTCCGATCACTGTTCCGGCACGCGTCCGGCACTGATGTTACAAGACTGATTGACCGCCGCGCCTTGACAGTGGTCAAGCCCTACTAGTCATTCAGTGTTCTTCTTGATTTAATCATCAGGACCGTTATGGATGGATGCTAAATTCCCTAGGGTATTAAGCTGTCCATAATGGTGCCTCTCAAACTTGATACTCATATACTACTTTGTGCAGGTGGAATGTTAGGTAAGATGCTTAATTATCATTAACAACAATGTCCTATGCGACTTAGTATGTGGTGGGACGTCGTCTGGGCGGGTCGTAGGCTTGACCCAGGGGTATGCCCTATATATAAGCATACCGAGTTGGATGATACAGGTGGTGTTAATGAGATTAGGGTTGTTACCTAGGGGAATACTAGAATGCTTTTGGGGGATTATCATAAACTTCTAAACACGATGCTTGTTAAACCCATATTGAAACTAATACATACAAATAACATAGACTTGGAAACTTTGATTCAATAAACAATAGCTACTTTTCACACACTAAAACTACATGAACTCACCAACCATTGTGTTGACCTTGTTTTCTTACATGCTTTCTCAGGTGACGCACAGGTATAAGCTAAGGTTCAGAATTTTGCATGCTAGGTAGCCCAACTAGAGGACCCAGCAGACTTTTGAAGAGCACATCTTTTGTAGTTAATACGAATCTCTTTTGGTATCTTGTAAGATACAAGATAGAAACATTTGATTCTTTTAGATAGGTTTACCTGGTTAAATTATCAAACATCAACATTGTAATTTAACTTTGTAATCCTATCGTAATGCTTTATTGTGCTTGAGATATTCTTAACATTGATGCTATGTAAACAATCTGATCAACCCGATTATCACTCACGATATCGCGCTCCGGGAACCTTCCGCCCGACGGGGACTCCGATCCAACCCCGCCGGCCCGGGGTGTGACAACCGCAGCCAGCAAAACCTTATTTCCTACTCAACCTCGGTTGAGTCCTTTAAAATCATTTCTTTCTCAACCGCAGTTGAGACCTTAAAACATTCATAATATTTTAGCTGAGATTCTTAAAAATCATTTACTTCTCAATAATCATTGAGACTTAACATATTCATTACATCTCAGCTGAAATTCTTAAAATCATTTACTTCTCAATCATAGTTGAGACTTAAAACATTATTTTCTTTAAAACATTCTTTATCTATAAACATTCTTTATCTGTAAACTTTCTTTATCTGTAAACATGTTTTACCTGACTATAATCAGGTTAAAATCACTTCCATACAATACTTTATACATACATACATACAATCATTTTCATAACAGAACTTTATAACATGCATATCAGCCCAAAATGATAAAACATTTAAAACAGGGCTATAAGAACTAACCTGATATCTTACAGTAGCACGATTCCTCGTAAACTGATACTAATGGTGTAACTCTGCATTAGTTTACACTTAATAAGTTATTTAGGTTTTAACCTACTGATTAGATCTTTCTGAACGTTCAATGTCAAAGACATTGTCTTGAAAGTCATCAAATAGTTAATGTTGTTGATTATAATGCTAAAAAAATTCTTAAACAGATTGATGGCTTAGAAATGATCAATCCTTATCATTGATTTCCCAGATATCATGAAATATCACAATGTAGTCTTAGAGTAGGTTTAATAACCATGTTTAACCTACTAATCTGACTGTTATCATAAACATCAGATAATCGTTCCAATAAGTATGTTAATGATTGTGATTAGTTTGAAACACTTAGATTTAACCTTTGCATTTCATAGATTAACCAAGCTAATCACCTACATTGTCATAATCAAATGGATTAAACCATTATAATCATAGTTGTGATTTCATGCAAACCGGGCATTATAACGGATCAAAACAAGGATTTAACCGTTAGAACATTGTGTTCTTCATTTCTAATCAATCCTAGCCATCATCTAGACAATAATCAACAATCCTAACTATGTCATTACGTTCAAAATCAAGATATAATCAATTAAAATCACACTAGAATGTTAAAAACTAATCATTACCTAATCAGACGGGTTTCTGCGGGTAAAACAATGATCAGAACTTGTAGATACGATCCCTGATATGATCGGTGACTTCTGATGGCTTCGAAATAGTGATTTGATGAGAAAAATTCGTCTGATGTTCGTCTGGAGCGAATATGTTCGAGATATGAAGATGAAATATAGTTTTTATGGAATCTGATAAAAGATATCAACTTATTCCACCGCCTCACCCGTCGCGTATTGCGACGAGGAGCCAAATAAGGCTTCGCGTACCGCGAAGAAATCCGAAGGATTTCAGATATTTTTGGTCCATCGCGTACCGCGAAGGATCCTCAACCACTTCATCGCGTACCGCGACGAGTCCAAAATTCCATACTTTGAAATTTTCCTTCGTTTCGCGATTCTGGACAATCCGTAACTCCGTTTCGCGCACGGTTTTCGCCCACATTCACCATTTCTCGCATACTATCATCCTGTAATAATTTCAATTGTTAATTCGACGTAGATTTTATACACGATTAAACGTGCTAATTATTCGGTTGTTACAAATCTACCCTCCTTACAATAGGTTTCGTCCTCGAAACCTGTTACATTTCAAACAAATGTGGGTAGAGTCGTTTCATCTCGTCTTCAGTCTCCCATGTAGCCTCAGATCTTTTTCGGTGTTTCCATTGAACCTTAACTTGTCTAATCGTCTTGTTACGTAACTGTTTTTCTTTCCTGTCAACAATTGCAACTGGTTCTTCTATGTAGTTTAGCCTTTCATCAACTTCAATGTCATTTAACGGCACATATGTTACATCATCTGCTAGACATTTTCTCAGGTGTGAAACGTGAAATGTCGGATGAATTCCACTCAGTTCATCTGGCAGATCTAATCGGTAGGCTACCTTACCGACCCGTGCCATTATTCGAAAAGGTCCAATAAATCTTGGGCTCAGTTTTCCTCTTTTCCTGAATCGAATAACTCCCTTCCATGGTGAAACTTTTAATAGTACTTGATCACCTACTTCAAACTCTATTGGTCTCCGTCTTTTGTCGGCATATGACTTTTGTCGGTCCTGTGCAGCTTTCATTCGCGCTTTAACTAGTTGAAGCTTTTCAGTCAAATCAACTACTGCAGCTTTGCTTCCCACTTCTTTCTGTCCTACTCCTCCCCAACACACAGGTGTCCTACAACGTTGTCCATACAATGCCTCGTATGGTGGCATTCCAATACTAGCATGGTAGCTGTTGTTGTACGAGAATTCCACTAGTGGTAAATGATCATCCCAGCTACCACCAAAATCAATAATACAGGCTCTGAGCATGTCCTCTAAAGTTTGGATAGTCCTTTCAGACTGTCCATCTGTCTGAGGATGATATGCAGTGCTGATATTGAGCCTTGTACCCATCGATTCATGAAACTGTTTCCAGAATCTTGAAACGAATCGCGTGTCACGATCTGACACTATAGAAACTGGAACTCCATGTCTTGTAATTATTTCGTTTACAAATAATTCGGACAGTTTCTCTGATGTATAAGTCTCACGTATAGGCAAGAAATGAGCACTTTTCGTTAACCGGTCTACAATCACCCAAATAGCATCATGACGTTTCGCCGTAAGAGGCAACTTGGTAATAAAATCCATAGTGATGTGTTCCCACTTCCATTCCGGGACTTCTAAAGGTTGCACATAACCATAGGGTTTTTGATGTTCAGCTTTCACTTGTGCACATGTCAAACATTTGTTTACGTACTGCATTACATTAAACTTCATACCTGGCCACCAATAGTCTTTTCGAAGGTCTTGATACATTTTCGTTGCACCAGGATGAATAGAGTAACGTGACTTATGTGCTTCATCTATAATCCTTGACCTGATGTCCCCATTTCGTGGAACCCACATTCGACCGAATCGTATCTTAACACCACATTCATTTTCTTCTAGATTTTTAACTTGACCAAAGATTCTTTCGAATCCCACATTTTCTTCCTTTAATCCTTGCCTCTGTGCATCCTTGAGTTCATTTAGAAAATCAGGTGTTATTACCAAACTGTAAGACTTAACTTGTATAGCAGAGTGTTCTGTCTTACGACTTAGAGCATCAGCTACCACATTGGCCTTGCCTGGGTGATACAAGATCTCACAGTCATAATCTTTGAGCAGTTCAAGCCATCTTCGTTGTCTCATATTCAAGTCTTTCTGTTCAAAGAAGTATCTTAGGCTTTTATGATCTGTGTAGATTGTACATTTAACTCCATATAGATAATGCCTCCAAATTTTTAAAGCAAATACCACAGCAGCCAATTCCAAATCATGTGTTGGATAATTCGCCTCGTGGGTTTTCAATTGTCTTGAGGCATATGCTATTACCTTTCCCCTTTGCATAAGTACACAACCCAAGCCCAGATAAGACGCATCTGAGTATACCACCATGTCTTCATTACCATCCGGTAATGCTAAGATAGGAGCTTCGGATAACCTCTTCTTTAGTTCTTCAAAAGCTTGGACCTGAGTTGGACCCCAATCATATTTTACTTCCTTCCTTGTCAATTTTGTCAACGGTGTAGCAATCCTAGAAAAATCCTGAATAAATCTTCTGTAGTAACCTGCTAATCCGAGAAAGCTACGAACTTCCGTTGGTGTTTTCGGAGAATTCCATTTCATTACTGCTTCTACTTTAGCTGGGTCTACCATTATGCCTTCTGGACTAATAACATGACCTAGGAACTGCACTTCTCGTAACCAAAAGACACATTTAGAGAACTTAGCATAAAGCTTTTCTCTTCTTAGCACTTCAAGTACTTCCCGTATGTGACAAGCATGGTCGTCCTCGCTCTTTGAATATATCAAGATGTCATCAATAAACACAATCACCGATCGGTCTAACATAGGTCTACACACCCGATTCATCAAATCCATAAACGCCGCAGGAGCATTTGTTAATCCGAAAGACATCACAAGAAACTCATAATGTCCATAACGTGTGCGAAAAGCTGTCTTCGGAATATCTTGTTCTCTCACCTTTAGTTGATGATACCCTGATCTGAGATCTATTTTAGAAAACCAACTTGCCCCTTGCAATTGATCAAATAGATCATCAATTCTTGGTAACGGATACTTATTCTTTATTGTGAGCTTATTCAATTCCCTATAATCAATACACATTCTCATGCTTCCGTCCTTTTTCTTTACAAACAACACTGGTGCACCCCAAGGTGACACACTTGGTCGTATAAAACCTTTGTCTAGAAGGTCTTGTAGTTGGGTCATTAATTCTTTCATCTCTGTTGGAGCCAGACGGTACGGTGCCTGGGCGACAGGTTGAGCTCCTGGCACAACATCAATTTGGAATTCGATTTCCCGATCAGGTGGAATTCCTGGCAAATCCTCAGGAAATACATCAGGAAAGTTACACACCACGGGTACGTCTTCCAATTCTTTTACTTTAATTTCTTTATCAATAACATAAGCCAGATAAGCCCCACACCCTCGCCTCATAAATTCACTCGCCTTAATCATTGAAATGACTTTAGGCGCATTAAACACTTTATCCCCGTAAACCGTTACTGATCTCCCATTGAGAGCTGTTAAGAAAATCATATTTCGTCGACAGATAATGTTAGCCTCATGTTTGGCTAACCAATCCATGCCCAAAACTACATCAAAACCTCCTAACGTAATCACAAACAACTTAACAGGGAATCTATGACCTTCTATATCAATGTAACAATCATCATCAATGACATCCGTTACTCTAGTGGATTTACCAAGAGCAGTTTCTATGTTAAAGGCATTTTCTATCTTTTTAACATTAGCACGCAGTTTATCACAAAAAGTAATAGCCACAAAACTCGTACTTGCACCAGAGTCAAATAGCACTAAAGCAGGGATATCGTTAATCAAGAATGTACCTGTCACCACATCCGGGTCTTTATCTGCCTGATCCTTAGTCATAGTAAAGGCACGAGCTTTTGCCTTTTGCTTATCACCTCCCTTGCTACTTTCAGGTTTACTGACTTCAGTAGGTATTGTCTTTGGTTTAAAACAATTCTTGCTCACATGACCGATTCCACCACAATTGTAACATTTTAGTATATTTGGACAATTATACGAGAGATGTCCAGTTTTTCCACAACGGTAGCACAAAGTAGTCCCCAGGCGACATTCTCCCCCATGTTTCCTTCCACACTTAGGGCATGTTTCAAATCCTTCCATTTTAAACCTTTTCATAGGGGGTCCTGATTTATCATTTCTGTGTCTTTTAAATTTAGGTGACCATTTTTGCTTAGGTTCTTCCTTTAATGGTTCAGCTTCAAACACATCATCCCAGACAATGCCGCTAATCTATACAGCTGATTCAAAAGTTCTGGGAGCATGCGCCTTCACATGTGTTCGGACTTTAGGTGGTAGTCCTTCCACATATAACTTCAACCTGCGTTCCTCCGTGTTTACCAAATGAGGAACCAGTCTTGACATTTCATTAAATTTTGACGTATATTGCCGATGATTCATACGTCCAGCTTTCAAAGTCAGAAATTCCCGCTCGATTTTATCAATTTCATTCTTCGGACAAAAGTGTTTCATAACTAATTCCTTTAAGTTTTCCCATTTCATGCCCTCCACATCAGCAATGGTCTTTGACTGCTTGACCGTGTTCCACCAGTGTAAAGCTTCTTCAGTAAATGAATGAGCTGCAAATTTCACAGCTTGATCAACCCGACATTCACTGATCTCAATAACCGCTTCCATAGCCGAAACCCAATGGCAGGTAGCCACCGCATCTTTCTTACCATCAAAGGGTGGAGGATTGCACCCTTTAAAAGCCTTGTAATCACATCCTTTGGGTCCCTTAATACTTGAACCACTGCCTTTATTATTGATGATCAACACCTCATCTTCATCATGCTCTATGTTAGAGTTGTTAGCTTTTTCTCCTTCCTTAGTAATTTCCTTTTCGGCTTTGGTTCTATCTGAAGGTAATAGATCTTTTAAAATTTTACGAACTTCATTAGATATTGCCTTTACCACCACCGGTTCAAGCCTAATTTCTTCCTCTTTATTTTCTTCTTCAGTGTTGACTTCAGTTTCCGCATTATTCACTGGTACTTCCTCAGCTTGCTTCTTGTTTTTAGGTGGTCGACCTCGACCTTTACCACTTCCACCTTCTCTCTTTTCGCCTGCCATTTTAGTTTTCTATACATATTGCAAACAACCATGTGTCAATCAAGGTAATAATTCAGGACGTAATAAGCATTGTAAATTGTTAATGGCGTTGATCAAGTGTAATTAACTATTTACCTCACTTATAAGTTCTAAACATTCCCAATCATGAACACATTATCATTCGCAACATCATGCTAATTTAATCTATATCTTAAACATAACAAAACTCTAAGGTCATATGCTCATGGCATCAAACTACCCTTGACTGGCATTCATTCTGTCCCATTTTCAGTCTAAGTCCAGCCATTAGGGATGACCGGATCTCTCAAACTATGGCTCTGATACCAACTTGAGAGGCCCCGAGCCCCTCGGTTGGTAATCATCAAACCCATACTCTTTATTTCATATTTACATTAATATAGTAGCGGAATTTAAGGCGATTACATAAAATACTATACAAACCTAAACAAACATTAATACATAGCTCGTATCTTTAGTAGGTTTATAACATAGCCAGTCTATGCCAGGGGTAGTCTTCAACGTATGCCATGAACCCTCCTGGTTTCCCTTCTCACACTATTCAACCTGATATGCATGTAAAACAAGTCAGCTTTATGCTGGTGAGTTCTACGTTCATTTCTTAAAAAAAAAAATCCTTATTCATTTATATCATCATATAACATAATCCAAATACATAACATACCTATTCTCATATCATACTTTCATCACATACATAGCATCATAACATACTTACATAACATACATATCATCATAACATTATTCATATAGCGAAGGAACTTCACCGTTAACTGCTGACTCTGAAGTCAAACAGGCTTGTGTAGCACAAGGCTCTTAAACTATCAACTCACAGCTGATAACTCATACATGCATAAGATTTCTTTAACACTATCAACGCGCAGCTGATAACTCAAGCATGCCTAAGATTTCTTTAACTGAACTGGCGACACACAGTCGGCAGGCCTATGTTTCCACAGGACTCTTTAACCATCAACCGAAATTGACGGCTCATACCGGTACAAGACTTCTTTACATATATCATTCGTACATAATATGGTTTAAATCATTTAAACCATCATCATCATAAACAGCTCCTTTCACCGTAGTGTTCAAGTTTTGCCCAACCGCAGCCAGCAAAACCTCATTTCCTACTCAACCTCGGTTGAGTCCTTTAAAATCATTTCTTTCTCAACCGCAGTTGAGACCTTAAAACATTCATTATATTTTAGCTGAGATTCTTAAAAATCATTTACTTCTCAATCATCATTGAGACTTAACATATTCATTACATCTCAGCTGAAATTCTTAAAATCATTTACTTCTCAATCATAGTTGAGACTTAAAACATTATTTTCTTTAAAACATTCTTTATCTATAAACATTCTTTATCTGTAAACTTTCTTTATCTGTAAACATGTTTTACCTGACTATAATCAGGTTAAAATCACTTTCATACAATACTTTATACATACATACATACAATCATTTTCATAACAGAACTTTATAACATGCATATCAGCCCAAAATGATAAAACATTTAAAACAGGGCTATAAGAACTCACTTGATATCTTACAGTAGCACGATTCCTCGTAAACTGATACTAATGGTGTAACTCTGCATTAGTTTACACTTAATAAGTTATTTAGGTTTTAACCTACTGATTAGATCTTTCTGAACGTTCAATGTCAAAGACATTGTCTTGAAAGTCATCAAATAGTTAATGTTGTTGATTATAATGCTAAAAAAATTCTTAAACAGATTGATGGCTTAGAAATGATCAATCCTTATCATTGATTTCCCAGATATCATGAAATATCACAATGTAGTCTTAAAGTAGGTTTAATAACCATGTTTAACCTACTAATCTGATTGTTATCATAAACATCAGATAATCGTTCCAATAAGTATGTTAATGATTGTGATTAGTTTGAAACACTTAGATTTAACCTTTGCATTTCAAAGATTAACCAAGCTAATCACCTACATTGTCATAATCAAATGGATTAAACCATTATAATCATAGTTGTGATTTCATGCAAACCGGGCATTATAACGGATCAAAACAAGGATTTAACCGTTAGAACATTGTGTTCTTCATTTCTAATCAATCCTAGCCATCATCTAGACAATAATCAACAATCCTAACTATGTCATTACGTTCAAAATCAAGATATAATCAATTAAAATCACACTAGAATGTTAAAAACTAATCATTTCCTAATCAGACGGGTTTCTGCGGGTAAAACAATGATCAGAACTTGTAGATACGATCCCTGATATGATCGGTGACTTCTGATGGCTTCGAAATAGTGATTTGATGAGAAAAATTCGTCTGATGTTCGTCTGGAGCGAATATGTTCGAGATATGAAGATGAAATATAGTTTTTATGAAATCTGATAAAAGATATCAACTTATTCCACCGCCTCACCTGTCGCGTATCGCGACGAGGAGCCAAATAAGGCTTCGTGTACCGCGAAGAAATCCGGAGGATTTCAGATATTTTTGGTCCATCGCGTACCGCGAAGGATCCTCAACCACTTCGTCGCGTACCGCGACGAGTCCAAAATTCCATACTTTGAAATTTTCCTTCGTTTCGCGATTCCGGACAATCCGTAACTCCGTTTCGCGCACGGTTTTCGCCCACATTCACCATTTCTCGCATACTATCATCCTGTAATAATTTCAATTGTTAATTCGACGTAGATTTTATACACGATTAAACGTGCTAATTATTCGGTTGTTACATCGTTAAGGCTTGCGAGCCGGCTTGAGCTCGATATGTAAAGCTCGAGCTCGATAACTAAACGAGCCACACTTTTGGGCTCGAGCTCGGGCTCGTACTCGTTAAGGCTCGGCTCGTTCGAGCTTTTTACCGATCCAATCTCGAGTATTTCACGAGCTGCCTTGGTTCGTTTACACCCCTAGTTCTAACACGCACTCATCCTAACCACCCAAACCCGTTTCTGAATCGTTACCCAACCCGCTCATTTTTCCAGGCATACTTAGTTTCATAACTTTAGCCATATTAGAGTCTGAAAATTAGGTTAACCATAATAAAGGGAAGTGATTGTTTTTTAGAAGTAGATATACATATTAGGATAAAAGTGACAGTAATTATGAACTTGGTTAAAGTACTTATTTTAAGATATATTTTAACTACATGTTACAATAAAAGGCATTTCTACTTTTATGATGCTTATCAATTTTTCCCTAGGTCACGCGATTTATATCCCTCATGTTGGTCGTGAGACCGGTCGGTGAGGGATTTAATGGGGGTGTTCACCATTTTTTTACTTCATGATGCTTATGGACAGTGGCGGAGTTTAGGCGAAGTTAGAGAGAGGGCGGAAATTTTTAAAACCCAGAATACAAGTTAAGTTTTTGAAGCTAGGGGAGCAAAACCATTATTTTTAGCTTAAATAACATTTCGGCCAAAAAATTAAAACTACGGACGGAAAAAGAGGGGAAAAAGAGGGGGCGGTCGCCCCTAGTCCCAATAAAGCTTCGCCCATGCTTATGAACCCTTATAAGCTAAGTTACATGTTTCGGTCTTAGGCTATGTGTTATGCTGTGTGATGGGGGCGTGAGAGGAACCGGTCACGCCCCGGTGGTGTTAGATATTTTAGTGTAATTGGGGCTAATTTTATCGATCAATATGAATTATGAAATCATTAAACAAGTTTGGTGTGGGGTGCACGCTTGTTTAAAATTTATAAATTCAATGGGCGTTCCAAGGGGGAAATGGCGGGGGTCCGGGGTCAGCGCCCCCGGTTAGCGGGGTCCAAGGGGCGGCAGCCCCTGACTGGGGTCGAGATTTTAAAAAATCAATAGAAAAATTGATTTTACGAATTTTACATAAAATTTGTTTTTACAACTTTAGTGGCGAAATTGTGAAAAACGAAAGTTGGAAAACTGCCTGGAGGCAGTTTCCAAACTCCTGCGCCCAGAAATTGATCGATCAAATACAGACTGGTTCATTCACGAATACACAACGAATTTTCATACTTGTTCTTGAGCGAAATTGAATTTTATCGATCAAATATTTGGGTGAACCACAAATAGTTTGATCTGAAAGTGCGATCCACGACTTTCAATTTCATCCGATAGTTTGTATTCTGGATTTTCTCTACAGGTGGCACCCTCCCCCCATTACACAGGGGCGTGAAGAGGGGCGTGAGGGGGCAGACGACCAGACGTGAGTGGCATCACGGGGTGAAAGAAAAAGAAAGGGGGAAAAAGGAGGAAAAATGGGGTGATGATGTGGAGTGATAGGGAAATGATGGAAGAATGATGGGTAACATATTAAAGATGATGTGGAGTGATAAGAGGGTGATGATGTTGGTTGATTATGTGGCAACTACGTAGCGCCTATGTAAAGTGATGGGGGCTTTTGCATAACACATAGCCTTAGAATTATAATTAAAGAACCCTTGTTGCCTCAAATATTTCAAAAACATATTGTTAACTATAACGAAGGTTTTACCCTAAAGTACAACATATGACTTTTTGAAACTCGAGTATGTCGCCTTTAGCATCTCTATACATATCTATACTCTAGGTATCAAAATCTACTAGTCAAGCAAAGAGAAATGAGTAAAACAAATCAATTAATTTGTATTGTTTCGCATTAAAAAAAAAAAGAAAACCATTTTTGACTCGCATTCTATGTTTTGATTTTTCCAAAAGTTCACTATGACTTTTCCCACCTAAGATTGGGGCCCGATTGAGGAAAACACGAGCTACAAATATGAAATAGACACAATAATATTGTGGATTTAAAAGGTTCAACAATGATATCATACTTATGAAAGATAAACGTCCCGTATATAATTACACATATACCATTATAGTTGAAACATATGATAAACATAAACCAATTATTTATACTATTTTAGATATTGGTTCCCTGACTTGATAAAGAGACCATATATCGCCTTATGTGCACCAAAATCATGTCATATATTGTAATAAAGCCTAAAAATATAAAATAAATTACAAAAATTCTAGCTATCTGGCTAACATTGGAAACAATGAACAAAAACAATATTTGATGATCTTGTGTTACAAACATGTCCATTTGAAAATAATGATCTTTTCCCACTAATTTATTGCACATAAATCCCATAAAATTGAATGGATAATCTAAAGTGTCAATGAACACCTCCTTTTAATCATCTAAGACCACTGCCATCCACGATTACTTCTTTGGTTGTTCGCAAGTTTTAAGATTTTGTTTCTTTTTTTAACGATCAAAATGAGCGACCGGGTGGCTGCACCAACCTTTGGTTGGTGTATTTTTTATTAATATTTTACTTTCAATTTACACAAGGTAATTTTTAATTGGTTGGTGTTATTTTTTTGGGTTAGATTGAGTTGGTTGTGAATGAGAGTGAAAAAATTAAGTTTGGTTGGTTGTATAGATTAAAGAGAGAGAAATTAATTGTTTAATGAATAATTTTGGTTGATTGGTTGTGGATGGGAGTAGTCTAAAAATCTCTACCAACATATGTATATTATATTATATTATACTAGGTTATAAACCCGTATATTACACGGGATTGGGTACAAAAACAGATACAATTAAAAATTATTTAAGATGAATTACGTAATCTACTATATACAAATACAATTTATAACTATAAATATTTAAAAATGTACTTCTTTGTATATAACATATACATCACAATCTTTTTCAAAAATGAAAGTTTCATACCTTCCCTACTCTTTACGATGAATAAAGCAACGTAAAATTGTCTATGTAAAAAACTGGTTGTTTCAATAACAAACTTACTCTTGATAGTGATTGGCCTTTACTTTTTTTTTAATGTCATTACAAAGATACCGTGAGAGGAAACTGTTTTCTTTAAAATTTAAACGGAGCCTTCTTATTTGACAATGTTAGAGTTATTCTACGAATGAATGTTCAATCATCTATATGACTTTCACATATTACATTCTCTTCAATAACATGACTTTCAAGTGAGATGATTTTTAATCAAGTCTCTGCATAAACCATTTTTTTAATCAACATTTCTTAGCAACATCACAGTGAAGCCAAACTTTAATACCAACTTGTGATTAGGCCATATTTTAATTAAAAGCGTCACAATAGGTATCTTAAAGTAGTGCGGTCTCTAAAGTTCGATCATACAAACTTTTATGATGATGTCGTTTTTTAATATATAAAGTTGATTAAGAAAAGTGATATAGTTATCCCTCATTAACCTGTTTTATTTAAAAATTTATTTAGACGAATTAAAAATGAAATAAAAAATATGTATAATAACATTTGGGTTTAAGCAAATACAATAACCATAAATATAAAGTTAATGTGTTATAAAATTTAAATTTATACAAAAAAACAAAAAAAGACATACAAAAGCCATATTTTATTAAGAAGATTAAAGAAAAATAATCCAAGATATAACTTGTTGGTGAATATCAAAGATGAATAAATTTAATATATGTATATGTATTGAAAAGAATTTTAAAAATTATATTGCTATCTAAATAAATTAAAAATGTCAAAGAAATATTGAATTTATACGTTTTAATATACATTAATAAAATGAAACTTTGGATGTTGGCTATTGTGTTTATACATGTAAAAAGAAAATGTTTAAAATTTTTTTAGAGATTATATAAGTATATATAGTAAATAATAAAATAAAAGAACTCAAATTTAGATGATTTAGTTAAATATTAAGTAACATCATGTATAAAATAATTCAAATGGGTTTTGAAACTTTTTAAATTTAAAATTTTTGAATTTTAAGTGTATTTGAAAAAGATAATTTAAATTACATTTTATTAAGGTTGAGAAATTAAAGAAAATATTAAATGAAAATAATTTTAGAAAAGTATATAATTTATTACGAAATGTACATAATTATTTTAAATTAAAAAAATTAAAATATTGAAACCACTTTATTGTATGTCGGTGAATTAAGTTTTATTTAAAAAAATAGCAATATTTGTTAACACTCATATATTTTGTTAACAATTGGAATGCATTAAAAGATTAATTATTAACCAAAATTAGTTAAAAAACATCAAAAATAGTATATTACATTTCGCTTGTAAATCTATCAAAGAATTAGTAAAGATTGATGAAACTAACTTATATGTATACAACCGTAAAAAATTAAATACATGTAAAATTAAACTTTTATTAATTTTGACTTTTTTTATTTGAATATCTAGTTTATTGGATTTAGTGATTTACAACAACAAATAACGAAAAATTAGGGTTAATTCATTTTTTATCAATTAAAATAATATTTGAAAATTGTGAATACTTCAATTAGATTTAATGTGTGATTGCCATGTGGCAAAATTAATTTGATAATTTTTGTGGTAATGACACATGTCACTTTTAAGGAGAGATTTAATGTGGTAATGACACCTAATCAAAATAATCTTCCTTTATTATAAAGTATAGATTATATTATATGGTCAATTACATATATCCCCTTTTTAAAACTATTTATTACATATTTACCCAACCATAAAACTGAAATTACATATTTTCCCTTTCTAAACCAAATATATTACATATTTATCCATTTCATTAAATAACAAATTATGAATTTCCTATTTTACCCTTAATGAACTAAATAAAAACAATTTACATAGTACTCCTTACTAAGGGGCAATTTTGGAACATGAGGATATTTGTAAGGGTGGTGTTATACACACACCCCACTGCCACACACCCCACCCCCAATACGCCCCGTAGTGGTCACTACGGGGCGTTTGAGGGGTAATCATTAGGTGGCCGTACCAATGATTCGGGTGTCAGTGTCAATGATTGGACCCTTAAACGCCCCGTAGTGACCACTACGAGGCGGCTATACGCCCCGTAGTGACCACTACGAGGCCTATACGTGACAGGGGGTGTTAAAATAAAATTTTGGGGTGTGTAGATAACCCCTCCCTATTTGTAATTTTAGTTTAACATTGGGGATATATGTAATTTTGATATTTAATAAGGGGATATATGATATTATCCCTATATTATATTATATTTGGAATATTAATACAAGTTCTTTGAAAATATTGTTCTTTGACATGGTTTAGTACTATAAACCATTTAAATATTTTATGGTGTCGTCAACACAATTCAACGTAGACAAAATTTTATATGATTATAGTTCTCGAATCATTAGACATATATATTTTACCTCAAGAACAGGGGCGGTGCTTATTGAGGGCCCGAGGGGGCCGGGGCCCCCCTGTTTTTCCGGTCAGAAGAGTCGATATAGTAGTATTTCGTCGAAAAATCTTTCGGTTCCTCTCATTTCCTTCCTAAAAATCCCTCGGCCTCCTCCGTTTTCTTCCTAAAAATCCTTCGGCCCCCTCCGTTTTCTTCCTAAAAATCCTTCAGCCCCCTCCGAGCTATTTTTCAAGCTCCGCCATTGCTCAAGAATATAGTGAAGAATTATTTGGCCCAAGAGTAACATGCTTAACGAGATCGGTGAGCAAATGTATTTGGTAAATATTACGAAACATGATATTATCTTCTTAGCACATACAACAAAATGTTGTTCTAAGATAACATGTTGCAATACTTTTTGCTTAGCTATGATTTTGTACCACGTATGCTTTTCTAACAAAGTTTTTAAGGAGACTAACATAACTGATTTAGTAGGATCAATTTATCTTATAGACCCTTGAATACCGATTTAACATTATCCTTAAAGTATCTTGTAAATTGTGTTTAATGAATTACAACATACCTTAGGGGAAGAAAATTTGTGATACATTATGTTTCCTTTGGCTATGATTTTGCCGTATAGAGTTTTCAATACAAAGGTTTTAACAATGCAACATTATGAAGCATATACTAATAAATATGTTGATGTCTTTGTTATACTCAAGAATGGTGATCATCAAATCACACATCATCCGTCACTTCAACAAAACAATTGAGTTAGTTGACATACATACATACATACATACATACATACATACATACATACATACATACGATGGTAGACAAAGATGTGTTTGACTAAGGTCAAGTATTCAACATATTCAAGAGGAGGACATCCTAAAATTGATAAAAGAATACGATGTAAAGGCCATGTATTATGTGTTGCTTAAATTAAGGAAGGCCACACCAAAGATCAAGTGAGACAATTATCTTAAAAGATTGTGTCATATACTGAAAGATTTATGTTAAGTTAAGGAAAACTTTCTACATGTTTGAACTCTTTTTTCCATAACTAAGTTTTTTTTTTTTTCCTAATAGGTATTCTTATAAAGTTTTTAATTCAACGGCATAACTATTCATTTGTATTAATACATCTTATATGTCCTGAAGCTACCAATTTAACATCATATTCAAGTATGTTGTTAAATGTATAATGAACGATGATATGTTTATAATCATTGGCATTATGTACCATCATATCTCCTATTTATTATAAAGTCAGTTACTACTTTTGTTACTGTGTATGTATAGGAGAAGGATCAAATACAAAGGGTTTTTTCAAAAGAAGGATAAGAAGAATTATGGGTCCTTGATCAAATTAATCAATGGTTGAGATCTTGTATTCCCCATTTTCACTAAAAACTTGCGTGAATTAAAGTTGAAAGGACAAAAAAACATATATGTGTTGACCTTTTTGTATGTAAATCAAGTTCTACCATTTTTCATTTAAAAATCAAATAACTTTTAAACACTTAATCATATTTTATAAAAGAGTACACCATAAAATTGAGAATTTTATTGTCTTAATTTGAGTATGACATTGTTATAGTCTTTTTCGACTTTCTTACGTATGCAGTTGGTCTTTGATTATTCATGTAAAATGACAGTCCTTGATTTTTATATAATACGGTCCATGATTGTTTGTCCATTATTATACAGTTGGTCTTTGATTATGTGTTTTAAATTACGGTCCGTTATTATAATTGGTATGTGATTTATTCAGGTAGTTTCTTGATTATGAGTGTCAAATGTCAATCAGTAATTTTATATAACACAGTATCTAATTTTAAATGTACGATAATACCCTTACGTAGTTGACACGTGACGCGTTCTAGCTTCTTCTTATGCTTCGCAAGGTTTTTCCCCTTTGTACGTTAACCCATATAGATGTATGATGGGTGCCGATGAGATGTGAAATGAAATATTTTCTCCTATTCTCGTTATTGTATCTCTTTGTTTCCGACTCAAATGAGATATTCATTTAGGTGTTAACATGATGTCACATTTAACCATATCATTATAGGTTCAAATTATATGAAGTCTCAGTTCTCGTATGGTAACTTTTTATAACCGAGAAAACTTACTTATGTGGTAAACCATCAGGCCCCCTCTAATAGCCAACTATCCGGAAGAAACAAGTAAAACATGGTCGCAAGCAACAGATCGATAGCCTCAATAATTGAATTTAAGACACATAGGTTATACGATCTCATTCACTATAACCACTATACCACTACTTTGAAGTGCGTCATACGCTAATTTAGGGGCAGAATAATTGCAGAACAAAGAGAGTTCATGTTTTTGTTGGTTAAGAAAGAAGAGAGATTTGTCGAAACTCAAAATCTTGAATTTTTCTATATTACAACCTTAGAGTTGTCCGTATCATTTTTTTTATTTCTAGAAGGAGCATTATTGTTGTTTGGACATGAGGTCTAAAATTATATGGCTAGAAATCAAATTGACCTTATTTTATTCTTTAGTTATGGAACAAGTTCCCAACTTATGATTTTATGAGGTGGATGAGACATTTCTAAAAGATAGGGTAAAATATGATTTAACAGCTGCTAAAGGATATAGGATATATAAGTTTTAATTGTTTAATAGATTTATTAAAATCACTTTTATAAATATAATAAAGTTAATTATAAATAGTCATATGATTTGTGTATAAGCAAATGTTTAGGTCTATCTTAAAAAAACTAATTTAGTTGTTAACTTGTAGTATGTTTGGGATATAACATTAATATTCGTTAAAGTTTTGTAAAATATATATCTATATTATCTATCTGTATCTATACTACATGATAAATACATGTTTTCAAGGGCCACATGTTGGTTTTATAGATAATCTAAAAATTTGATTTCTTGTATCTCTAATTTATTAAATATTTGTAAAAACATTTTATTATATTTAAAATATTTTTCGTCTTTTATATAATAAACAATAATGATTTTATTGAATTTAATAAATAATATGATTACAATATAAGTCATATCTTTAAATTCTAATAAATTACAAAACTATCTTTGAAAAATATATGATATGCTATTTAAAATAAATTACTTTAAAATTTATATATTTAATACGTGTAATATACGTGTTTTTAACCTAGTATAAAAATACACGAGAGGTTCAGGTGGAGATTGATAGCTTCAAATACATAAAAAATTATGATTGTTAATATGTATCGAAGGAAGTAAAATTTAGCCAATTCTTGCTCTAGTGAAGTGTTGTGAAGTGCTAACGTAGTAAAGAATGAGCAAGAGTTAAATGAGAGTCTTGTTGTTAGATAAAAATAAAACTAAATCAAAATTCATTGTATTTTATTTAACTAAATAAAAAAAAACCTCTATATAAACAAAGTTATTATTGCTAAATAAGTTTTTAGTGTTGACAAAGTATGAGAACCGTTGAAAAAAAAAAGTTTTTATGCTATATAACAGTGATAATTGTCGTTTTCTGAGATGTTATTAGGGATCACTTTCTAATTAAATGAGATGTTGTAACTTGTAGGGATAATAACTATCCAATTACTGAGACAAGAACATGTGATAACGACATTCTTAGTGATGTTTTAGCGATGATCCATACAGACTTTTTTTTTTTATTTTTGAACGGCGAAGGTCTCAATCGTGTGAACCCACTGTTTTCAGGCCATGTCACCAACGTCTAGTTACCTGGATCTCCCATGAGCAACCACAACCACCTCATGAGGAAACCCCACTGGGAAAACCCTCTGCCCCCCTCTTCAGACCCCTTTTTTGCTGTGAAAGGGATTTGAACCCAAGACTTCACATTTGGAAGAATCTTGGGTTACCATTGAGGCAATGCCTCGTAGGTATGATCCATACAGACTTAAAAGGAAGATTTTAGTGAAGACATATTCTTTGTTCGCTCTATTATTATTTTTTTTTTGATAGTCGCAAATCATTATCAATAACAAGATGAAGTTTTTAAAAAAACTAAATAGATTTTATTAAAAATGACTCATTCACTTTCTCTATCTTACAACAATGGATTTCTCATGAAATTTTACTTTAGATTAAAATTGGTTAAATTTGCTTAAGAAAAATTGCATTATATAATATTGGATAGAACTGGCTTATCAATGTAGATACAATCATCTTAATCTATATTTCTAAAGCAATTGATTGTGTGTACGGTCTCTAAGAATTCATGTGCCTGTTGCAATGCCTACGTAAATTTAAGAACATCGAAAGAGATGAGCTACTCACTTACCATATGTTTTTTGGTTTAGTAATCAATTTAAAACTTAAAAATCTGATTAATCTGAATAACCCGATTATTCACTATAAGAAAATGATCATGGAATAAAAGCTTTGGTCAAATACAGTGACATTGGCAAAACACTAAGATTTTTTTCCTGTGCCACTGTGTTAGGTTTAACTTTAAACGAAAATGTTGTCACTATAATTGCGTATGATTTTAGCGACTATTCTCGTGACTTCTACAATGATATACCCACTAACTTCTATAAATTCCAATAAGTTTCAAAAGACAATAAGTCGAGTATGTTTTAATACTGATATCCGTCTGCATTCCACAAATAATCAATGGCTTCGTTACCCTTGAGCATTCCACCTACACTTACTATTTAGTCACTACACACATAAGTGAGGTAACACTAATTTTAACTTTTTATCTCTTAGTCCAACGCTTTATTATCAATACTTAGCTTATGTATTAAAATTCAATTCGGCCTCTATCATGAAACACATGTCACATGTGCAGCTCATTAGTTTACTTTAAAAGGTTTATGGTTTCAATTTAAGGTGAGTACATGGATTTTCATAAACAAGATCACACATCAATATGTGGATTAACAAATGAAATATTTGTTTAGTATGTCAGATTAACGTGTTATGCTTAATCAACAATGTACAAGTGAAAGTCAAATGATCTCTCAAGTTTAGCTATACTTTTCATTTATACTTGTACTTTTGCATCTATTTTTTTCCAACCAAATTTAGACCTATGAAGCACTCATGATTTTTTTTATTACTTTCCAAATTTGACCCATCTTATAAAATTCTAAATCTAACCTGACAACATGCTTATTTATACGTATGTTTTGGGGTAAATAAAGTCATCGAATCATTAATGTATGTACAACTGTCAAAGCGGTTTTAAAGTTTCAATTTTTTTACAGTATATTTTATTTATATCTTACAACTTTAAAAATATGATATACATAAACGCGTTACTTATATTTTTATTTATCATTTTACATAAAATATAAACTTTAACAAAAAAAAATGTACATATGATTTGTAAGATACACATGTATGATCCTTTGTCAACCTTCAATAACTTCATAATCAAGGATCATGGCCCGTAAGGCGGTAAGGGGGAAAGACTTCGAGGGGCTGGTTCACCGGTCTCAAATACCGCCCGACCCGACCCGGATCATATACAACCAAACGCCTCTTATCCCCTTTCATATATTCTTCCGTTTGTCTGTTCGAAAAGCTTCGCATCAGTAAAATGGAGCATCAAGCAGTTCTGCGTCATTCATTTCTCGGAGGTAATTTAGAATCTTCAAATATGATGTTGACAAATTCACGTTTGCTTTTAGTTTCATTCTTTATGTGATTCTAGGATCTTATGATCATCGGTTTCCCCAACCCTTTTGTAATTTAGTGTATGACTTAATTGATAGCTTGTCCAGCAATTTATCAAGAAATTTTCGATTAAAACACACATAGTTCTTAAGGTGGTGTTGCAATTTTGGTGTGACAAGAGAGAGTGATGTCACTGTAAAATTGATTGTTATACTGGTAATTATTTGATTATTGTAGTAATTCTTTTCAATGGAGCTGATTCTTATGTATATGTGTGGTGTGGCTGCATCCGTGTGTGCGTGGAAAACTATGTAAAATGGTGAATATATAAGTATATAACATTAGAACAGATTACAGAAACATTAGAGGAAGAAACATAATTTGCTGAGGCCAGTGTTTGACATGTGTTTGATCTATAATTTATAATAAATTTGTTAAAGTATCATTTAATAGTTGATCAAAATATATCATTTTACATGTGTAACGGGATTTGTGAAGACATGAAGACAAACATAGGATTCTTGGACTTAGTTAATTAATTTAAACAATTGCTATGTATTTCTTGTGTATGTTGAATATTGTAATGTAAGTTGATTTTATGGTTGTTGAAATGATATTTTAATAAGAATGTTTAAATATTGAAACTTTAAAGTAGCAACATGAGCTTTTGAACAATCAGACTCGCGCTCCGACGCATTCCACCGTCGGTCGGAGTGTAACAGATTGGTATCGGAGTCATGGTTATAGGGATCTAGGTTATTAGAAATGGTGGCCTATACTATGACTAAGATAACCCCAGAATATGAGTTATCTCATATTACTTAGATATGTTCATTTGATTCTTATGTGCTACATGTTACATTTGACCTTATGTGTTACATTAAATGTTATATATTTTCTTACATAGAGGAATGCCTTAGTTTACATATGATATATACAGTAAATAATTTCTAAATAGTCACATGTCGTGTTTTATGTTTCGAAGACATCAATGTATAGGAATTGGATTGTCTATCTTAGTCCCATGATGAGACTATAGGTCTTGTTTTGAGCATCCTCTTAGGTCTGCGTTAATCTCGCCCTCTCCAAACACTACTCTGCATTTGTTTGTATCTTCATTCCATGATAATTTTATTCCTTTTCTAAGACATTTAACAACACTAAAAGGTAATTTTCATAGCATGATAACAACTTCTTGATTATTAGGAGATCGGATATTGTACTTATTTACAAGAAGAGAATGAAAGAGGAATAATATGGATTTTGGATTTCTTTTGTAGGTGGAGTGTGGTTTTCTTTAAGGCCTCGTGTGCTCTCATTTGTGAGAAGTCGATTCTTGCGGAAACATTCGACTTCAGTGAAAAATCGTCCCAAAATTTCTACTTTGTGTTTGTTAAATGAGAGTAGAGCAAAAGTGATTTATAGTGTGGCTCCTGCAATGGGTCATAACAAGGTAAATAACTTATGTTCTATTTTCAACAGGTCAATAAAAAAGTCTCTGCTATCATTTATATCTTAGTAGAATCCGTTTTGTTTTGTATAGAAATTGTGTATTGGAGAGAGTTGGTCAAGTTTTACATGATATTGGTAACAGGAGGCACATCCAGAATGTAATTCAAGGGTTCCTGCAATTGTGAGTGCTCTTGAAAAAATGGAGCTCACTCCAAAGGTAATTTACAAGAAACTTTTCCTTTTCACTTGTTTAATTAAAAATGAAATTTTAGTTTTACTGATATATGATTTATATGCTTCCAGTTTCGAGGATCTGAGATCATTCAACTTCAAGATTTTAGAATTGCTACAGTGGAAGATATTGCAAGCGTGCATTCCAGATCTTATGTTTTTGGCCTTGAGAAGGTAATAAATGTTTTTTGAAATAAATAAAAACAACAAAAGGAATGGATTTGTGATTGCTAAATACCAAAAAGCATATATACTGTTTATTAGAGGTGGCAACTTTGATATTTTTTTTCACTTAAAGCTCGGGTCTATTTGTCTTGTGTTTTTCTCCAGTGGGTCAGTCCAGTCAAACAGCTCAACGTTTGCCCAAATTGCTCTCAAATGCTTTATATAACCTAAATTGATATACATTTCAATAACAGAAAATTAATTAAAAAAAAGAAAGAAAAAGACATGTTGATGGTCCCAATCCAATGTGACTTGTTTGGATTCAGTATTAGAAAGTTATTGATTTAGATTGCCCACTCATTTTACCACTCCAACTGTTTATAGCAGTGTGGTCTCATATTACAAGCAGAAAAGTTTATTTATCTACAAGGAAAATCTATGATGGTTTCTATCTTAAGCTCATCCAACCTCAATGCTTTCCGCAACTTACTTATCATCATATGGATTTTGCATACATCATCTGGCTATGTGGACAAAATACACATATTGTAAATAGTAATGCTCTATTAGCATTTGTTAATTGTTTCCTGTAAATTTATTTTTGTAGGCAATGGAACAGGCTTCAGAACAGGGTTTTATACACATTGATGGCTCTGGACCCACATACGCCACTGCCACTGTAAGAGAATTCCATAATAAGTGTTTCCTTGAACAGTTTTGCACTAGTGCATGCACATTTATGATCACATTATATTTGTAAATAAAACTTTTTATTCATTGATTTCTCCTTTTCAACTGTTGATTCTTATAATACCATAAACAATACAGACATATCAGGAGTCATTGATTGCTGCTGGAGCAGGACTATCCTTGGTTGATCATGTGGTAATGCCTCAACTGAACGTGTTAGTGGGTCAAAGCTGACCTGTTTAACCCTTTTGAGATTACAAATAACTTAACATCAACTTATTTTCAAGCAAACGAGTTGAAATAAACACCTTTAGGATTATTATTTATTCACTAAAAAGTTTTTTTATTATTTGATAAAATTGAAGGTGGCAGAATCAAAAATCAGTCAAAGCCCTCCAATTGGTTTCGCTCTAATACGGCCTCCTGGACACCATGCGGTTCCTAAGGGTCCCATGGGATTTTGTGTCTTTGGTAATGTAGCCATTGCAGCCCGATATGCTCAACGGGTTCATGGATTAAAACGTGTTTTCATCATTGATTTTGATGTCCATCATGGGAATGGGACTAATGATGCATTTTATGATGATCCAGACATATTCTTTCTTTCAACTCACCAAGTAAGCAACAAACACACATCTATTTGTTTATTTATCTATTTTTTAAATGCAATTTAACAAATTGCTTTGATACTATGTTTTAGGAGGGAAGCTACCCTGGTACAGGGAAAATCGATAACTTAGGTTGTGGGATTGGTGAAGGAGCAACACTAAATTTGCCATTAGCAGGAGGCTCAGGTGATATAGCCATGCGAACCGTGTTTGATGAAGTCATAGTACCGTCTGCCCAAAGATTTAAGCCGGATATAATTCTTGTATCTGCTGGGTGAGTTTCTTTCAACCAAAATGGTTATCTTTGCATTTATTTATATCTTTAGAAGTAGAAGTGGCAAGATGCTCATTTAGGTCGGAATCAGGTAGTCTTTAGTACTAGTCAAAGTGAGTGGGTCTTTTGTTATGATATTTGCTATGTTACAATTGTGGTTTTGCGTTTATGTTTTGTTAGAAATTCTTTGATGAATCTTGAATAATCTGAGAGTCATGAAAGACTTTCATATTGCAACAATTCGGTGATTCACTCCTAATTTCTCAACCAGATTAAACTTAGAATTTGTTCAAGATCAAGTATGGAGAATTTGTGTGAAATTGTTTATAAACCAGAATGTGATGGCCAAAAGGAAGAATATTGTATTCAAACTCGGGGCCAGAAAAGTACCATCAAGCAATTAATTGATTTTTTTTAAGTATCAAATCTATACAAATATTGCATCATTTTGACAATAAATTTTCTAACTTTATATCATAAAAATAAAATTTTAATGAAGCAGTATTTGCTAGGGGCTCTACCCCTTGGACCCCGCCAAGGAGGCGTTGCCCCTTGTGACTCTCATTTCTTAGGAGCTTCGCCCTTTCCAGAATACACTAAAATAGCAGTGTGTTTCCGATATCATGCTTTCAGGGGGAGAAAAAAGAAGTTTCATTGAGCTAGGGCCCAAGGGTCTCTTTGAGTGCAACCTCTCTATCCAATGGGGTAGGGGTAAGAAACTAAGAATTGCCGTCATCTCACCCTTCCTATATCCTATCCGTTGAGTGAGATCTCACTGCGTATGTTATGTTTTTATTTTTAAAAAAAATTGGTGGGTCTTGTTGGGTTGGCTCGATACTACTTTAAAAAGTTGTATGCATTATAAGACTCCGGCCTCCAAGGAAGACTTTTAGAACGTTTAACCCGTGCCATACTTCCCCTTTTATCTTTATGTTCTACCCTTGCTAATTATATTTAACCTTGGGACCATTGGTGTATTTAACTTTATTTTAAGCAACCTCCTACCCTGGTTCCATCAATCTACCCTTTAAACTCCACCCTCACCACTGAATAGCGGTAAATAGCGATAAGCTACCTATATGCTACGTAGCGAATAGCGGTAAATAGCGACCGCTATTTCGTGTTTAGCGATAAAATAATATAAAAACTCAAATTACCATTCTAAACTATAAACAAATACCAAATTTCCAATTGAGTGAATTAAAACCAGAAAATAGAAAAAAGACATAAGTGTTGAGCTTATAGTAACCTGGACAGCCAACTCCAACCTTCAGCCAATTCCGTTCAATTCATCAACTAATTTTGTCCAATCGTCCAATTGGGGCGTCATTGAAGTGGGGCGTCGTCCAATTCCATCCAATCGTCTTCAACTCGTCGACAATTAGGGCGACGTCATCCAATTGGGGCGTCGGGGTCGTCGGTCGTGATGTCAACTCCAACTCTCTGCCCTTAATCGACTATTAGGGTCGACAATCAGGTACGATTTGCCAAAAACGTCGAACTCCAATTCCGCTATTTCACGCTTTTCAACCGCTAAACACCAATAGCGGGTGTTTCCCGCAATGCTACGTAGCGCGCTATAGTGCTCGCTACTAGCGCTATCGATAACCATGATCCCCTCCACCCCCACCACTGATCATCTCCACCATCACCATTGCAATCGGATCACTAGAACAGCTCCAGATGGGATGCCATTGCTGACCAGCGACCATCACCACCACAAACAGACCATCACCACGACAATCCCTATGTACAGTGGTGATGAGGTGATGTTGCTAGTGGTGGTGTTGAGGTGTTAGCCAGTAGGTAACAAGTGCAATTTGATCCACCAAACAACCAAATCCTCCGACCCCCTTCATCTCCAGTGAACCATTTCTTCTCCACGATTAACAGTCCCTACCAAACACCCATAATCCCCTCACAAACCCAAATCAGATGAATTGGCACTAATGTACTCCCATCTTCTTTCCACAGGCTACCACCTCACCATTTACGCTTGAAGTGGTTAAGCCCTTTGTTTAACTTAATGGGGAAACCAAATTACTTGACTGTTTCTGGGTGTGGGCAAAGTTGCAAGATTGCTAATCAGATCACATCGTGTGATAGATTGTTGGGTTGAGTGAAGATAAAAACTTCAAAACTTGACAAACCACCTAATCAGACCAATGATGTCTTGTCCTAGTAGTAAGATGGAGGTATGAGGGAAGTGATAGGAGACCCAAGTCTTGGGTTTGATCCTTGATCTCACCCGGTTTTACCGGCCTTTGGGTGGGTGCTTGGGTTGGGTTTTCCCCAGGAATTGGTGGGTGGTGGGATAGGGGCTTCGTCCGTCTGGACTAGTGGCCAGCTTGGGCATTCTTTAGCCATTGGAGGCCGAGTTCGGAGTACCCGGCAGTTGATTAGTTGGCCGTTCAAAAAATAAAAATAAATAAAATAAGACCTGCACTCAAAAATCACCAATTGTAACCCGACCCATTGACTGATTTGCAATGTTTGACTTAAAACCCGCTATCATAAAATGTTTGACTATCAACCAGTTACTAATTTGCAGTCAAAATTATGTTCAGATATGATGGACACGTACTGGACCCGCTGGCCAATTTCCAGTTCACAACAGGAACATATTACATGTTGGCATCAAACATCAAGCAGCTTGCAACAGATTTATGTGGCGGTCGATGCGTGTTTTTTTTGGAAGGAGGATACAACCTAGAATTTCTTTCCAATTCAGTTGCAGATTCTTTTCGTGCTTTTATCGGAGAACCGAGCATGGCTGCAAAACTTGATGATCTTGGTTACTTGTACGATGAACCGTCTATCAAGGTAAAACAAGCTATTCAGAAGATCAAACACTTGCATTCTCTTTAGAAACTTATACCCCATAGTGGTCTAGTCTTGTATATGTTTAGTTCTGTATATGCCAATGCACATAGATTAACTTCATTCACTAATAATAATAATTATTATTCTTTTTTAATGTAATGTCTTGGAGTTTTGTATAATAATACAAGTTACGAGCTCATTTATTATTATTATTGTTACTACTGTTGCTGTTGATATGACTTGAAGTTCCATAGTTTGCAGTTTGATACATTGTGGCGGAACTTAAATGATTTTAAAAACGGGACGAAAATTTTAAATCGAGAACAAAATCAATATCTATAAAAGTTTTCAACCTATTAACCAAACAATTAACACCATAGTTCTTTTAATTTAATTTTTCTCACCAAACTTTCAAAACAAAATGTATACATAGATTAAATAAAAAGAAATCTGGCTTAATAAAAGAGATATTACAAGATATTGTTGGTTCATGAAAGAATGGCAGTAGATTTCTCATGTCTATACTATCATCTCTAATTTCATGGCTAGGTTGGACACATCTATCTACTACTCATAATAAAAGAGTAACTCAAATGACACATGGCACTTAACTAGGCTGTTCATATTATTAACATGCTACGTGTCACTCAAATACCTATGCCATGTATGCTATTTTGACAAATGTCACAACCACAGCCAATAATAGCTTTAAATAATAACGGTCACTTAAATACCATCCCTAATTTATCTAAAAATTAATTATAATTGTGTATAATTGAGATTAATAATGACTTTAAATAATAACGGTTTCCAATTACTAAGCATTTCAAAACATGTCTGGTGTCTTTAAAATCATAATTTATTATAATTATTATGATTATTATAATAAGCACTATCAAAAGTTGGATTGTATTTAAAGATCCGTTATTTAACATATGGTCAATTGTGTGTTACATTATGCATGGTGAATAGTAGTGATGGATTAAAACTTCTAATTTTAACAAAGATGAAAAATTTACAAGTACAACAAGAAGTCAACAAACGTTGTGTTTAAGGAAATTTTTGAAAACTTATGAACAAATTCTTGTGACTTTTAATTTATGATGTTTTGTGTCACGTATAAGTTGTTATGTTAAAGGTAATTATTAATTATCGTGAACTATATCTCAACTCTATGTCAACCCGTGTGTTACACGGGTTACTAACCTAGTGTGTATTATATGAGTTAAATAAAAATAATAATTTAATAATATAAAATAACTACATTTGAAACAAGTAAAATAGAAAAAAAAAATTAAATCTATTGCTGTTTCTCATACATGTTAAATTATACAAACTAAAGAAAAACAAAATTTTACAACTGTTTGTAAACTTTAATATATTTCTTTACACATGTTATTTGATGTTTAATTTGTAATTTGTCATCTTTGTCTAAGTTTAGTAGTTTAAATCCATCCTTACTCTTAACTCTACATGATACAACATATAACTAATCTTGACTGGATCTTTCAAATACAACCAAGCCTTTTAAAGTGATTGCCATGGCTTTTATTTCTTGTTATCAAGACACATATTGCAAAATAAAATTGTATTCTTTCAGATTGAAAATGAATCCTTTTTATCTGAAAGTGTCACACTAATTCTAAGGTTTCCCTAAATTAGATATGCTTCTATAACATAATTCTTAGTCACATGCAGTCTGATTTTATTACATACCAACTTTCTTATAAATATTTCTTAATAACATTCATGGAACACCGACTTTTAGCTCTAGTTTATAGCTGGACAATTATTATAGTTTAAGTTAATATAGAATATCATCTAAGTATAAACTTTGCGTATATATAATGTATATATGTGTTGGGCCTTTAGGGGGCAATTTTTAAAAAGATTTGATAAATAATTAAAGAGTAGTGAGAAATAAATTTATACATATATTTCTAATTTTACATTCTTATTGAGATGCTCATTTGCTAATGTGGTTCTGGTAGTGGTAACATCATGTTCTCCATACTAAGTGTTACATTATATATATAAGGCATGTTCCTATAATCATAACGTAACATCATTATCTAACTATCTAACTATACGGCTTGTACAAACATATACGTCTTGTATTGACTCATGAAATTTTCTCTTAATCTTATTTTACCTATTATCTACGGTCGTACAGACCTGTATGCCTTGTGTATGAATCATATTTGTACGGTCCAACAGCTCTGTACGGGTCATACGATGGCCACATATGGGATGTAACAATTAAAATATCTAATATAATATGTAGAGGAAAAAAAAAGAAATAATGAAATTATTAAACTGCAAGTAAGGTAATGATTACTGATATTGAAATGTCATGATGGTCATCAGAACGAGTCCAAGGGACTAAAAACTTGTACGGTATACCCGATCCCTTTGGTAACCCTTTTCACATGCCTATTTTTATGCTTCATGTGCCATATAATCCCTTTCCTATTTAATTTAAATTCCAAACAAATCAAAACGTGATCCCTTTATGCAACTCATAATAAAAAAACGTGTATCTTTATGATATAGAAATGGAAGATGGGAGGCAAGGAAAAAGAAGCCTTGAAAACTCGTGTTTAAAGAACAACGATAACAGCAGCAGCAACAACAACAAGGAACAAGATCGGTTTTTACCAATAGCAAATGTAGGTCGGATTATGAAAAAGGTGATCCCGTCAAATGGGAAAATCTCGAAAGAGGCAAAAGAAACCGTCCAAGAGTGTGTCTCGGAATTCATCAGCTTCATTACGGGTGAAGCCTCGGATAAATGCCAACAAGAGAAGAGAAAGACGATCAACGGTGATGATATAATATGGGCTATAACGACGTTAGGGTTCGAAGAATACGTCGACCCTCTCAAACAATATCTTCTCAAGTATAGAGAGTTAGAAGGGGATAAGGTCAATAACAATGTGCCTAAGCAACATCAATGCATGGAACAACATAATGCAACAAATAGTTTGCCATACGAAAGCGTATATTCGTCTTCGGCCTTGAGCATCATGTCGCAACCGCCATTCCTAACGGCCTCTGATCAACAGTTTGTTTTGCCATTTTCGTCGAATTCGATTCAGACACAAATAAACAATCAACAAGAAAGCATTGATTCTGTTGGACATTGGTAAATGAATGTTATTCTTCACTTCATAAATATAGCTTGTAACAAGGAGTGTTTTTTTTTTTTAATTGGAATATCTCCATAACTTGTTGGTTCATGGGCCAAAATGGGAGATGACCAGTTGGCTTATTGTTCAATTTCTTGAAATTTATAAATAACTAAGTATAGGTCACCTTTGTACAAAGGTTTATTTGCATGCAAACTATACAAAGATTGCGTGATAATTATCATATATAGATGAAACTATCATGTGTGATTCATTTACCTGATAATTCAATATGTGCACAGTGCACACTGCACGGATTTATTTAACAAATATTAGCCGTTCTTACGTTATACAAACTATGTATACTTTACACATAAAAACGACTTTATGTTAGACTTCCATGCAAACTCCGTATACTTTACACACAAAAACTACTTTGTATACTAAACTTTACCAAACTAAGTATACTCGTAATTTTTTATTATAAAAAAGAAAAGGTAAAAAAAAAACAAATGAAATTCATGTTAAAGAGAGTGATTGGCATTGCAGGATGAAGAAAGAAGTTGAAAGTTGAAAAATAAAAAATAAAAAAATGGCAATCACCTTTCTTGCAAGTTTCAACATTGTAACCAACAAAAATAGAAGAAGAACGCCTTTCAAGGAAGACAAGCATATTGGTTAACCCTGGTATAAGATTTAGATTTTCAATCCTCATAACTTAGATAGATTATAATAACTCATGAACGAATATAGTACATTCATTTATATATGTTTTGTTTTCATTAAAGATTCTTATGTCAATATTAAAATATATCATTGTTATAGCATGCATGTGTAGAATTTATATGCGTTGACATATAATAAGCATCATCTATGCATGCTAAGAGAAGCTAGAATAACTATCTACGCGTTGTAACGAGATGGTACGACTAAAACTCGTGTGTTGTGACATGATTGTACTCTTTAAAAAAACATATAAAGTTAGAACAAACTAATTATAAAAATTAGAATATAGACGGGAAATATAAATTTTTGTATGTTATGATTTATGAATTTTAAATAAATAAAAAACTTAATAGAAAGAAGTATAAGATAAGTCAAAAGCAAAGCCACGTTATAAAGAATGTTCACGAAACTTATTACACATTGCATCTTACGTGCATATAGTTTCTTGACACAATATTACAGTTTTGTCCTTTAGCATCTTTGGAACTTCAAGCATGTTGTAGCTTTGCCCTTCTTTTTTTTTTTGAAACGCTTCAATCTGAAGGACTGATTTAAGCCCAAACGGGCACACATTCAACGACAGGCCCAGTCGTCACCCCTTTATCTACCAGATAAGCGGAAACCGGATAAATCCGTAAACCTTCTTCCTTACTCATGTTTAAAACCCTGACCTCAATAAGGTACAACTTATCCCATCTAATCCTTTCATACGTTAAAGCCATTTTGGAGGTCTTCTGCTTTTCTTGTATGATTGTGATAAGTGTGTATTAAGGTTTAATAATTCCTCTATCCAAAACAAGAACACGAAACAACACAAGTGACACACTAAAACAATCATTTTGTCACATGGTTAATATCGCCTATTATTAAAGGGGTTTAATATTCCTATTCTCATCAAATCAATCACTTTATTCACACGCTTCTTTTACTCGTTTCTATTTTTAAATACTTTATAAAAATAAAAAATTCAAAAAAGTAGCATTACTATTGTTAACTTTTATTAAATATATCAGTTTAATACAACTTATTACCAAGTGAGTTATCATAAACATCTTTATAAAAATCACTAGACGATAATTGGCTGATAAAGTACCGACCAAAAATTAATCCGGATTTAACTTCGTATGTAACTTTTGAAATTTAATATGCACCAAATTTTATATAGTTTTTCTATAAAAACATTTAATCATATATATACACCTGGCCCCATTTTTTGGTCACAAACTACATAATACACTGGTCATTTTTTTTCTTCTGATTTTTGGCCAATTATGACTGCTACTGCACCTAGGTCGTCCGCTAGACCCAATTTTGACCATCTTATCTGCGATTAATTGGCCAATTAAGGAAATCAAAGCATCACCGATCAACGATTAATCAGCCACCTAGGTCGTGTGTGCAATACCCTGTTTTTTTTAACGGCAATTTGGATCACTAACGGGTCATAAACCCAGACGATCAATCCACACCAATAGAAGGAAACTCACTATAGGTGAGAAAAAACCCCCTAGTCTAGCATGAAACCCTTATTTTGTCCATATCAGAACTTGAACCAATGACCTCCCAATATTGAAGCCACATGTCGTGTGTGCAATATCCTGTTAAGCTGGAGATTTCATAATCCTCATCCTTAGATTTTGCTCAAAACGTTATTTAAATTTTGCTCATGATATTTCCTTTTAACTATTTATTTACAAAAAGAGTAAATTACCAAAATTATCTCTATTGTTTAATAGCATTTTACTATTTGTCCCTATGTATGTTTCATAAATTACACAGTCTTAAACTTTAAATATTTATAACACATATAGTACTCAGGTCACATAATTACCTTCACATGCTTGATCAAATCACTATCACCTAAGTACTATATGTGTTACAAATATTTAATGTTTAAAACCATATCGGTAATTTATGAAACACATGGACCAAAAGTGAACGCTAGCAAACCACGGAAACCATCTCGGCAATTTAAACCTTACAAAAATAACATTAGACTTACCTTGTTAATTCTAACCATCGATGGTCACTTGCCAATCCTGCACCTTTTTCCCCACTCTAATATTGACCTACATATATAATAAGCCTAGTTTTGTTGACGAGAAACAAAATCAATTATAAAGACACCAATCACGTAAAGTTCGATTTGAGTTGGAATTAAGTTGTTTAAATACGTTAAACCGAAAGACGAGACGGATACAACTTTAGGTATTTTTGACACAAATAAATAAAATAAATCACATTGACTTGGTTAACAAACCTATGACCCCGCTAAATTCTTCAAAACCATAATAGAAACAAGGCAACTTCGATTTTATGATTTTGAGTTTTGAACTCAAAATTAAATTCCAGGAAGAAAAAAAAATCCACCTTTAGAGCTCAAAAAATAACCAACACTTCTATGAAATTGACATGTTTTGACATCACATGCAACAGATGATTTTGTAACAGTATTTCCAAAGTTATTTAACGTAACTTGCAGCTTGAAACTTAAGATATTTGAGGTTGAGGGTTTCAGGTGTATGAAATGAAAGAATTTGAAGATCGAAACATGTTTATGAATGTAAATTGGATGGATTGGGTAATTGAACTGAAAATTTACCTTTAAAACCTTAACCTCCTCATGCTACAGGCGCCTCCTGATGATAGATGATTTGCCCGGAACTGGATCCCTCAATTCTTCGATTCTCTATTTCAAAAACCCAGAAAGGATTTGAAGCACTTCATATCCAAGTGTACTCAATAGACTCATTTATGAGGAGGTAGTTTTGGCCCATTAAATATTAATGACTAAAATGGGTTGTAATTTTTTCTCAAACGGGTCAAACAAGTTAAGAGTATTAATGAGTAAAATGGGTTGTAATTTTTCTAAAACGGATCAAACAAGTTAAGAGTATTGATGAGTAAAATGGGTTGTAACTTTTCTCAAACGGGTCAAACAAGTTAAGGGTAGCTGAAACAGATACAGTTTAGGACCCACCAATATGTCCACTACCAGCATTCTACCCAGAAGCGATTTGAAGCACTCCATGCCCATGTATTCATAATATTTAAAAAGTATTCTTCAAGTAAAAAGTTTGGAACAAATCAATGGAATGAAGTCAATAAGGATTTTTTTTTCAAATGGGTCAAAATAGCCAAAATTCCTAAAATAGATGCAGGTAAAAACCCCAAGAAAGAATTTGAAGCACTTCATATAGGTTGAAAGCTGAGGTGGACAAAAAATAAAGGTGACAATTAGAGGTCAATATATTTTCATTATATTTAAAAGCTATATTAAAGATCAAAAGCTCGTAAAATGTTAGAGGTTGAAATTTTGGCCCATCAATGGATTGATATGTCAACACTCGACACAGGTTATTATTTGTTCTACAGTGGGTCAAAAATGCCTAAAATAGATACAGGCCAAAACTAGTCGTTTACCCAACAATTTCAATGCATATAAGGGTCCTCTCCAAGATCAAGAGTTGAAACAAAAAAAAGGGGGGTACTTTAACCCACTAATGTGATCAAGAGTCAATCTAGGTTATTATTTTTCTCAAACTTGATAAAAATAGTTATAATAGATGCAGGTCAATACTCACCAACATGTCCATTTCAAGAACTCTACATCTCTACACAGAAAGGATTTGAAGCCCCTCATGTCCACATGACCGACAGATTCATTGTATATAATGTACTCTTCAAGATCAAGTGTAAAAAAAATTGTTAGTTAGTTTTGACCCATTACTGCATTTGTGAGTCAACGAGTTATTATTTTTCTCAAACGGGTCAAAAAATGTTAAAATGGATACATGCCAAAATTTGCCAATATGTCCGTTTCAAGAAATCTACCCAGAAAAGAACAGAAGTACTTATCCATGTATACTCAATGAATTCATTATATTAAAAAGTACTCTTATAAGATTGAGAGTTAAGAAAAATCTAGAGGTAGTAATTTTAACCAATTAGATTATTGATGAGTCACAATATGGGTTATTATTTTTCTCAAACAGATCAAATGGGTCAAAAATAGATAAAATAGATGCAGGTCAATGCTCACAATATATGCATTTCCAGAAATCTACCCAAAAAGGATTTGAAGCAATTTATGTTCATGTACTCAATAAATTCATTATATTTAAAACTTCTGTTCGAGATCAAAAGTTTCAAAAAACTTCAGGGTCGTAATTTTAACTAGTTTTGACCCATTAATGTATTCATATGTGGATTATAAATTATTTATTATTTTTCTCAAATAGCTAAAATGGATACAGATCAAAACTTGCCAATATGCAATCAAGGACGTAACAGCTCCTTAACCATTGAATTTTAAAACTAAGTTACTGTTGCAATAATATTCTTTGTCATCATATATATTATTTGTTTGTATCAAACAAAAAATTTATTTGCAGTCAGCCCAGTAACTATAATGAAGTTGTAAAGTACCTGACACGGCCACCAGTGTAGGATGGTCTACGAGTTGGCCTCTGTGTAACCACGTACAGAACCAACAAACCAAACAATAAACCAACAGGAAGGTTAGGATTTTGAAGGGGGAAAAAAAACTTATGTCATAACACATCATTACAAAGAGTATAAAACTATAGAAGGTTAAAAAACTACATAAGAAATGCATCAAACATTTTAAAATACCAGTCATGGGGTTTAGCATAGTAACGACCTAAATTAAAACAAATTAAAACACTACATTTTTGGAAACAAAACAAATTAAAACACTACATAGTTTTTTAAATAGATCATAAAACCAAGTCGACATAGAAAATACAAGTTTTTTATTCTGCTAAGCAAATCATGATTTTTTTGCTAGATATTGTAAAGACTTCATTTGCATGACTGGCTGGAACTTCAGAAGAATCAGCAGAGTCCAAAACAAAAAGATTGATGCATCTATGGTTGAATCTGCACAATGAATTGTAAAAACCATAAAAACTTGATTTTAAAGACAAAATTTCCATTAGAAAAAAAAAAACTTCATGGAATAACTAAAAAAAGCTTACCCATACCCATTAAAAAAATTTTGAAATTTTTATACATGAACCCATTTTTCATAAACATTGTAAAATAAACCAAAAAAAAAGATAATAGTTGCTAGTAGAGTATATAGTTTGTACATTGAAACAAGAAATAATTACGTTACTTTCGTATACTCATATCACCTGCATAAATACATATCTGAACTGGCAGTTAACAGTCAAATTTCATGACTAGTTTTACAACAAAAAATGCATTTTCATTTTCTAGAACCTTTGAAGGGAAATCTTCGTGCAGTATATCTCATTTCTTTTACCAAAATAATAGAAGTAACTTTTTTAATTCCAAGCTAAATACCATGGACAATGTAAACTTGTAAATAAGGAAATAATATAGATTTCAGTATATGAACTTCAAATAATGTTTATGAAAATATACTTTTCTTAAAAAAGGTAACATAGAAGTTTAATGTTACTAATGAAATCAAGAAAAACTTATGAAACTTTAGGTGGATTTAACCATAAAGATAAAAATTATTCAAAAAAACAGAAACAGAATTCTTCTTCCATTTCCACTTGCGTAATTATGTGTAGTAAAAATCTGAGATCTTATCCATCAACATATATTTTCTCACATACCAATACCTGATAAAGTTAGCAAAGGCAGGACAAGACGATTAAATTAGCGGTTAGTTTTAACAAAATTCTGTTTCAAAGTTAACTATTCCAATTCAACATAATAGATTGCTGAAAAAATCAATTATACATACTTGTATCAACTTCCATAATCAGTTAATCACAATTTAACAAGCACGAAACACATGCTGCGTATGCAAAACAAATAAATCCAATCTATTAAGATCAGAAAATAAAGATGATCTCTATTTAAAAAAAAAGGAAAAAAAATACTATATATATGTTGAAATCATATTATTAAAATAACTAGTTGTCATGTCTAGCCTACAACACCAACGTGTAAGATAAAATTTTCTCTTATTTATAAGAAATGAAAATGAGAAACGCATCAGAGTTTAAAAAGCAGATGATGTAGCTTACAGCACTTCTCATATGTATTCATGGAGAATACTACAGCAGGGAAGAGTTTACTCATTTACCCTGTTGCATCTATCACCTCGAGTTTGTAGAACCCATCAATGCAAATATTTAGTCAAGACTACCCACAATGTGGACAACACTGTATGAAATGAAATTTACTAAAAAGAAAAAACTTGTAGTAACTTTCACTAGCAATACATTATAACATTTAAATTTTTGGAACAGCTTAGGATAGATATTCGTCTTATCTAAGTCAAGCACATTTGACAACTATATGCATAGAGCGGAACTATGAGCGAGGGATATCCTATGAAGCAGCCTCTCTACCCCACATTCGGTTAGAGATAAGGTTTGTCTTCCGACCCCACTAATAAGGGAGAATTTACTGGGTATGGTATGTTGTTGTATGCATATGAAAGGTTTGAAATCGAGTTCTAATGTCCTTCATGTTATGCTTCAAATGCGTTATTGAATCACTAATATAGGTTATACAATAGTTGGTTGCAGTGTGGGTTTGTATTAATCTATACTAGTCACCTACTTTAACCTGCAACCAAATTTGATCAGTATAACAAACTACAAAGAAACAAATAGTCGAATTAGACAGATATCATAATATGTAAGCATACCAATATTCCACAAACATGCCACTTTTTACTCACCTAGTGACCCTGGCCCATGTAAGATGAACCACCTTGTGGTGGCCTGCTGCCTCCTTGACCCATCTGTGGATTAGCAAATCCACCTTGCTGATAGCCACCGCCTTGATTCCCATATCCAGAACTGTTCCCAACATGTGGTATCCCCTGTGGGTTCGTAGGGGCACCAAGCCCTCCCAGAAGATTACCAATGCCAAGTCCGGCTCCCTGAGAGGCAAGGAGTGCAGTCAATGCCTGCCCCAAAACAGGAGTCAATGCCGGTGGAGGAATGGCAGGTGTGTAACCCACAGGAGGTCCAGATGATGCCATCAAATGACCTTGACCTGGACCACCTCTCACACCAGAATACTTGGCCTTTTTTGCAGGATGGTGATGATGACCACCAAACTGTGGCTGTTGATTAAAACCCTTAACCGGCTTTGGCCCATCAACCGCCTTCTGGCAATGCAAAGTATGGCCTTCATACATCTTGTGTGGCTCTTCCAACGCCTTCTTTGCACTTTCAATGCTCCTATACACAAAAAGTGCAAACCCTTTCGGCTTTCCCGTCTGCTTATCCAATCCCAATGGACCCTCCTCAATCTCCCCAAACTTCGAAAAGAACTCAGTAAGCTTCTGAGGGTCAATATCCGCCGCCACATTGCTCACAAATATCTTCCTCTGCGTATACTCTGACACTGGTGGTGCAGTTGGTGGTGGCGCAGGGACCGGCCCCGCAGAAGCCAGCTGACATGAAGTAATTCGGTTCCCAATTTTCTTCTGAGGTTCCTTCAATGCTTTCCGAGCACCTGTTCTGTGTTTGAACAGTATAAACCCGTATCCCTTTGATTTTCCAGTAACCTTATCAACCACAGCCTTACAATCCTCAATTTCTCCGTATTTCACATACTCACTAATTAGGGTTTCAGTAGTGGTATCCCAACCTAAACCGTGCACGAAGATCTTCCTGTGAGCCGGATCCGCATCGGCTATCTTCTCAACACTTCCAATCAAATCAGGGTACTTCGAAACAGCCTCTTTCATGAGCAGCACCAGTTGTTCTTTCGAAAACGGTTCCAGAAGCTTCTCTACAGGTTCTTCCGTCAAATACTCGCCGTTCGTTTCAACCTTCACTTCCTTCAAATCGTTTCCGGTCGTTTCTTCGTCGTTTTCTTCATCCTCGTCTTCTTCTTGTTCTTCTTCCTCGTCATCCTCTCCTTGCTCGTTGATTTCTTTATTCTCCTCGTAATGTTCATCTTCTTGCTCTAGCTCCTCCTCCTTCACAACGGCGACACCGGTGGTTTGTTCCTCAACGGGTAATTGATCTTCTGCCTGCGATTGCGAGGGTTGTGAAGCCCTAGTTTTTCGCTTCTTGGCCATGGCGGATTTAGGGTTTCTTTCGGGTTTGGTAAGGCTGGATGGAGTGTACACTAGGGTTCGTAAGAAAAATGTTATCCTTCGCTTATCGGATGGTCACTTTATACCAGGTTCCCTTTCACTTTTCCCCCTTTCAAAAAATCAAAGAGTACGCTTCGATCCTTCGGTTGAAATATCGCTATTACAGTATACTCGTATAATTTTTATTTCATTCGCGTATTATAAGAGTTAAATAATAAAAAAATATAATTATTAACATAAAATAATAATAAGTGTAAGTTTGAAATTTTATTTGAAAGTAACTTATTGACTTTATGTATAAATCAATAAATTAAAATAAATGTTGACGATATCAAAATAATTTTTTGTTTTAAATTTGTGTGCCAAGGTTAGAAATTTGTTTTTAAAAAGCTTTAGGTTGTAGGTTATATAGAGGTTTTTTAACCTTTTAATGAAATATGTTAAAACAAATCCAACCAATTTATAAAAGCTAATCAAAACACTTTTTGTAACAACCCTAAATTTTAGAGCAGGTTTTTTTTATTACGAGTATTAAAAGAGGTGTCAAGAATAATCTTGTGTTAAATCTATATAATTAAGTTCATTGATACATAACCAAAGCCATCTGCATATGATCACAAATAGAATATTTTGAGCCCACTAACATCAACTATAGTTAATAATTCATGTATAAAATATGAACATCGACTCTTTATGACAAAACCGGTCATATATAATAAACATATGCAAATAATTAACTCGCAATAAATTACAATACAAAGTTTATAAATTTAACCAGACACTTTTAACATATGAGAAACCCGAAAATACAAAGTTTTTAAAAATACTGAAATAATAACGTCACTAAAAGAAACATATATATATATATATATATATACACACACATACTAAGTTAAATCTCGTATATGACATGGGTTGAAAACTAAAATATTATATACTTTGTATAAAAACTTGTTTTAAAAAAATGTTTTTCATAAGAAAACCGTTTTTATAAAACTTGTATTTTTTTAATAAAAGTACATGTTTTTCGTGTTTCTTATTTTTTTTTTAAATTTTGATTATTAGAAAAAACTATATTTTGTAACTTTTATTGAATTATGTTTTTTAGTAAAAAAAATATTTTAAATTTATTAAAAAACTATTTTTTGATATGAAAGAGATATATAATAGTATTAGTCATTAGATTTATAATTATTTAAAAATATAAAGATTAATTATCATTTAATATGAGAGAATTAATTGAATATATAAATAAGTGACATGTGATAATTGTATAAGAGTACACTTGGCAACAGAAGCCTAACAAATTGACATGTGTCAAAAATTATGTTTGTTTATTAATAACTAGGTTATTAACCGGTGTATCACACTGATTTTGATATAAAATATTAAATATTTAGTATTGAAAATTTAGCGATTATAAAACGATATTTTTATATAAAATGATTAAATTACATATTAATAATTTTTTTAAGTAATAAAAAAATAATTAAAAACTTTAATCATTATACAAATGATATATGACCTTTTAATCATTATACACTGATTTTGATATAAAATATTAAATATTTAGTATTGAAAATTTAGCGATTATAAAACGATATTTTTATATAAAATGATTAAATTACATATTAATAATTTTTTTAAGTAATAAAAAAATAATTAAAAACTTTAATCATTATACAAATGATATATGACCTTTTAATGTATAATAATTGATATCTTTGAAATAACTAACATTAAAAACTTCAGTTTCTATTATATTAAAAACTAACTTTTATAAATCAATAATATAAAATATAATTTTTGTAATTATTAAAATTAAACGACTCAATTTAAATTAACGTTAAACATAACGGAACAAAAATATAACTTTTTCTATCATTTTTATTACTTCAGAATTTAGATAAATTAAAAAACGTCGTTAGATGATAAAAATCTCATTGTTTAAAAACTCCTTTTATAATATATTTTATTTAAAAAAACATTTTTTTAAGATAACTTGTTTTTTACATAAATTTTGTTTTTTGAAAATAAAATATTTCTTACTTTAAAAATTTTGATTTTAGAATATAATTTATGCTTTATAATAAAAAGATAAATAAGATATTAGTTATTAATATTATATTATTTAATAAGTGAAATAATTTATTTAATAAGAGAGATAATATAGTTATTTAATAAGATAGAGAATTAAATGGAGTGATAAGGAGTTGACATGTGGCAATATTAGTTTAAGAATGTGACATGTAGCATTAGTAATGTAGGAGGGTGACAAGTGGCAAAATTGTTACTCTTTTATTATAGAGTATAGATATAGACTAGGTAAATAACCCGTGTAACACACGGTTTGATATAAACTTAAGTTGCAATTCACACAAAAAATTAATAAAATAATATAATTACAATTGACAAGAAACATTATAAATTCAATCATTTTATCTATTTCTTTCCATAATCGCTATCATATATCTATAGTTTGCGTGATATAATAAAAGAGAAATGATAATCAATCAGGATAAATTCAAGAAAATAAACTATTATTTTTTTTATTATTTCCTTATTAACGTATATATGATTGTATTTTTATATGTACTTTAAAATATTGCAAAATTAAAACAGTTTTATTTATTCATTTACTAAATAGTTTCCCTTATATTTTAATTAATAAATATTCAAAAGAGATTGGTATAATCGTATTTTAAAAATAGTGTTAAAATAACGGATCAAAAGTGTAACTTTGACTATCATTTTTAATACTTCAATTTATAAATAAATTAAAAAACGTCATTTGTTTATAAAAATATTATTGTTTAGAAACTTCTTTAACAATATATTTTAATTTTTAAAAAATTATTTTTTAAGATAACATATTTATACATAAATTTTTTTTTTTGAATATAAAATACTTCTTACTTTAGAAAATTTTGGTTTTAGAAAATTTCGTATTCTATAAAAAAATTAAGAGTGTTTTATAATAAAAAGATAAATATTATATTAGTTATTATTATTATAATTATTTAATAAAAGAATAAAATTATTTAATAGGAGAGAAAATAATTATTTAATAGGAGAGAAAATAATTATTCAATATAAGAGATAATTAAGTGGAGTAATAAGAAATTGACAAGTGTCACTGGTGGTGTTAAGAGGTGAAAAGTGTCAATAGTGTTGTAAGGAGTTGACAAGTGGCAAAATATTTACTTTTTTTATTAGAGAGTATAGATAATATAGTAAGATAAAATATATATATGTGTATATATATATATATATATATAATTAAAAAAACATAACAAACATAAAACAAATAATAATATATAATTTAATGATTTGTAAGTAGGATTAAAAGTCTTCACATCATGCATATACTTGGCCATTCTTTATGGTTGCATGGCTATAAAACCATCAAAAACTTGTCTTGTTCCCATTACTTTCAACCACATCATGCATATATCTATGTCATCCGGGCTCGATATCAACTTAAAAAAAAAACAAGGTTTTTGGAGTGGGTATTTCAACAGAAGCAACCGCTAAATTAGCAATACTAGTACATTGTCAAAATGTAGCTTCCCTTTCATATATATTGGAATGCATGTGGGATTAAACATGAATCTCAACAAGAGCTGGGAACTAGTCATGGGTAAACTGAAAATCGACTACAGGTCCTTTGAAAAATATCATTAAAGTGTGTGACGACTTAAAAAAGTTAAACATAAACATCACCGATTTACTCCGTTGCAAGATTGGTAATGGTAGAAACTCATCATTCTGTTAGATAGCTGGACTGGTTTATGATGCTTAAAAGACACTCTCCTAACATTATTCAATCTTAAATCTTACAAAAATTGCAAGGCGGATGATCGCATAATCGGGAACTCAATAATCTGGCAATGGAAACATTAATCCCATCATCCACAGGTCCTTTTATAAATATTAATTGTGGAAGATTGGATAAAAAATCCACAGATTAGACGATGAAGACTTTTGGGATTGGAGCAGAAAATATTGAGCCTTTTTTGTTTAAATCTATCATAGATAATTTAGATTCTCTCACCCTCAAATCAACTAAATTGAAGATCCCTTGGCGGAAATGGATTCATTTAAAGGATAATGCATTCGCTTGGAGAGCAGGTCTGGATAAAATCCCCTCAAAAGAAAATCTTCAAAAACATGGAATCAATCTCGACACTTCATGCACACTATGTGGTTACACTTTGCAGTCCACTGACCACACTCTCATCCGTTGCAAGATTGCTAGCGAAGTTTGGAATAAGGTGATGAACTGGTGTAAAATCCCTAGGGATATTATCTTCACAATCAAAGACATCTTATTGACACACGATACATGACCATACCAGAAGAAAATAAAAAGCTCATACATGGCATCTTAATTACATCTATTTGGATCTTATGGAAGTCATGAAATAGAAAGATCTTTAAAAGCCACAATCTGGAAACAAAAGACATTATTGGAGAGATTAAATTGTCTTCTTACTTGTGGATCAAAAGCAGAGGAAATCTACGAAACATTGATTGGGACTCATGGAGCAGTTTCAACTTTAGGTTATATAAAAAAAAATTCTTAGGTTCTATTTGATTTGCATTGGTGTTTGGTGGCCTAGCGTCCAGGAAAAGGCCAAGTCTGGCTTTTTCGTCTGGGTTGACTTCACCAAGTTCTTTTTTTCTCTTCCGGTATGATAATATCAGATTTGTATCTTTCGGCTGAGTTTGTCAAGGTTCAGGTCTAGGAAAAGGTATCTCCCAACCGTCTTTGCCTTCTTGGCTTCACCCGAATCTACCCCACTCTTCACTCAATAGTTCTTGGGTTAATGTTGCGTTTAGTTTGGAATGTTGTATCTTTTTAATTTACTGTGTTGTATTCCTTCCTTAGCATCTTGCTAAGTAGGTTTCCCTTATTTTTATAAATAATATTGTTGGTTGTGCAAAAAAAAATCATTCAACAACCCTTAATATTGCACAAATTTGCATTGAGTATGTACTTCATGTTTTTTTATGCATTCATGCTCATATTCAAGCCTTGAAACATGATTCAAAACTTTTAAGCCCATCTTAAATTGTTGTTGTAAACATGTCTGTAAATTGTCTTAGAAGTTCAATTTGACTCACATCAAACCTTACTCAAATCTTAAAGAGCCTCATATAAGCTCTATATCGATTACTAAGTAGGTAAACTTAGAACCCGACTACTCTATTGGAAACTTGCGAAGTAAAACCATAAATTCTTCAAGTTTTTAACCAAAAAATTATCCCTTAAAAACCAATAAAAATCACAGCTTCTTTGGTGCATTTGAAACGTCTAAAAGATCACCCCAACCTCATCAAAAGGTATATAAAGCCTTACTTGAAATATTTCATTTAAAAATATTAATCTATGGACACTTGGTAGGCGCATATGATATCTAAACGACAAAACATAATTAAACATAATGTACCAGGTTACAAAACTGTTAAAATATGATTATAATATCCTGCAACTTAAAAGCTCCTAAAATTCATTGAAACCCAATAAGCCGGTAAAACCATATTTGTAGCAAACTTGTTTCTAACTTTCTATAAAAGAAATAAAATAAAATAATAAATAAATAATATATATATTTTCTTTCAAGGATCGTGTAAGGTTAATAATAATTGTTTAAAAATATAACAATGAAAATGTGAAGCATCAAGAGGAATTACAATATAAACCAAGCATCTAATAAAAGTATTTTAGTACTATAAGATTTAAATATATGTACCTTATTCATAATTAAAATAATCATACTTTGTTATAGTATTATAGAAACTTTTATAAAATAAGTTACAATATTAATACATATGGGTTTTGATTTACAAACAAATATCATTTTATGAAACCAACATATGTAGATTAGGGACGTCCAAAAAGCTCGAAGATCGAATTCGGCTTGTAGCTTGTTCGGAAAAAGATTGGATAAAGCTCAGCTTGGATAAAGCTCGTTTGTAACCAAGCCGAACTGAGCCAACTTGTTTTGTAACCGAGCCGAGTATGAGCCAAGCTCGGCTCGGCTCGTTTGTATAACGTTTATACTAAAATATAAAACTATATAGTTATTTTCAATAATAAATATACTTTGGCAATATTTTGTAATTATGTTAAAAAATTAAAAATAAAAGAAAAAAAAGAGGACAGAAATACGAAATGTATCTCAATTCTCACGAGCTCTACTAATTCCTAAATCATATTCTTAATTATCAGTTCTACATATTCATGCCTCTTCTCTCATGTGAAAACCGAGCAAAAAACGAACCAAACCGAGTTGAGGTGAATGCAATTCAAATATTAATTTATTATGTAAAAACCGAGCCAAAAAAAATCGAGCCAGCTCGGTTAAAAACGAGCCGAGTCCGAGCCAAGATTTCAGGCTCATTTTACAATCCGAGTTAGGCTCGGTTTAAATCCCAACCGAGCCTGAGCGGACCCTGGCTCGGTTCGGCTTGTGAACCCCCCTAATGTATAATCCTTTATATTGATTGACCTAATTAGCAACAAAATTATTTAACATAGGACTTTAGTCTTTCAAGCACACAACATCTCCTACGACTCAAGACATTATCAGGCAAGATTCATGTGCTTCCATTTTCTTTTGATTAAATATTTTGGGTAACTGAGGTATATTAAGATGTCATAACAATGAAGGATGAGTGTTTTAGTTCCATTTTTCAATAACAAACGTGACACACAATGTTTTGAGAACTACAAGTGAATCAAACTTTTAATTCATACTATAAAATTATATAAAAGAGCGACTGAAGAAATATTGAAAATTGAAACTCATTTTTCTTCAAACAGACGTGGATGTGAGGTCATACATATTACAATGAAGTTGATAGAAATATATAGAGACAAGAAATAAGACTTACATACAGTGTTTATCAATATCAAAAAGGCATATGAGGTTAGATACCACAAGCTAAGACACAAAATAGAAAATGGGTAGACACGAAAAATTATCTTGTTTGTTTTTCCAAACACGAAACTTTTAAACACGTAAACACAAAATGAGTCGTTAAGAAACCTGTTAACAGTTAACACTATAAATGATACGTTAAAAAACATTGTGTTGTGCTATTGGGACTCTCCCACTAAACAGACTAGTGGATTCAGGCTTCACTCATAATTTCATCTACGATAAACTTGTAGACAAGTTGAATTGTCCTTTTTGTGACATCAACATGATATGTGTCAAGTTTGCTAATGGTCACAAGTTCGTGTATGCAAGAGTGTTGTGACTTCTAGTGATTAATGCAAGGATTATGTCTTAAAACCGATGTGTTGATCCTCCACTTGGACAACTATGACATGGTTCTTGGTATTCGATGGTTGCTAACTTGGGAAATATCACGTGGAAGTTGGAACTTTAAAAACTTAACCATGGAGTTTGACATTGATTTTTTTTTTTTGAAAAAGGCAGAGCCTAGGCAAACTTTATTAAAAAGAATAAATGTACAACGAAACGGCATAGGTCCCGCACGAAGCTAGGGGCCTACCCAGAAAAGAAAAGAAACTACGTAATGTCCATAACAAAAGCATAACCACTAAACAATAACAAAAAGAGACTAGCATCCCAACCCATGTAAGTGTTATAGCCCTTATCCAAACCACATGTGTCATTCGTTGTCTTCATGTCATGTGAGAGAGTATGTTGGTGATTCATGTAGACAATAATCGTGTAACACCTCTTCTAATATTCCAAGCATGACTACATGCTCCACATATGTGAACCGTGTGCTCCATGCATGGTAACGTGTTCCATGCATGCAAACCCGCTACAACCATGCAGCTCCTTGTGGATAGTCCATTGATCAGCCGCCCATTGTAGTTGGTCCTTTCCCATGTACCCTGGGTATTCTTTGTTCTCGTGTCCATGCATCTCTCCTTGCTGCTTTCTTGTTGCTTTATACCATCCATATTGTGTTCCCCATAGGCCACAATTTGGTCATTCAAGTATAGAACCTTGCAATAACATGTCCAGCCCAATCCCGTACAATCCGCCATGGATTGGAAGGCTTTTAACATCATGCTAGCCCAGTCTTGACCATAGCGTGCTCCTATATAGTCCATCACACCCATCCATGCCCACTTTTTGTCGAAACATGCGCCCCTTCCAACAACTTTTGGATGTTTACGTAACCTGCATAGCCACCACAAAAGCAAAAGACCCAACCCATGAGTTCCCAGCCCCCCATCATCACTCACAATATATGTGTGATGATGACCTCTCGAAATCAGAGTCATTCGTGTGCAAGGTGTACCAACCGGTTTCCCTCCCAAAAATGGCTCCCGAAGTTGAGAAATTATGTCACTCACTCTCTTTTTATAGCACTCACTCTTATGAAAGGTGGTGTATCGTGTGTATCGTGTACCAAACCCCCACCCTACCTGACCCAATGGCCTCACACTTTGAGAATTTTTCCCCAAGTTCCCATCCCATCCCATCCAGCAGTCATAAACGGATATTATGACATACCAGTCTCGCGAAAAAGAGGTGTGGTGTGTGGCTTGTGTACCAACCTGTCCCCCTCCCAACTGTGTCTCCCAAAGCAGTTTGTATTTCACTCTTTCTCTCATCAAAGTAATCTCATCTCTCTTGAAGGTAGTGGTCCGTGTGTCTCGTGTACCAGCCCCCCTCCCTACCTTGCCCAGATATCTCACCTTGTCAGAATATTTCCCGTTAATCCCTTTCCATCCCCTCTGGTAATCACAAAAGTTTATTGTGTTATACCGGTCTCGCGAAAGCAGAGTGTGGTGGGTGGACAGTGTACCAACCAGTCCCCTTCCCAATTGTGTGTCCCAAAACAAGTAGTTTAACACTCTTTCCCTCATTAAACAAGTATCCTCTCTCTTATAGGTGGTAGCTCGTGTGCCAAGTGTACTAGCCCCCCGCCCTACCATTCCCATCATCCTCACTCCAAGACTGTTATCCCTCATAGAATTCTCCCCAACCCTTCCGACCACATAAATAGTATGCGTAGGGGTGCCTTGATCACCACTTAACATTTTATAGGTGTGTTCGTTACCAACCAGATTCCCACCCAAGAGAGGATCCCAATCATTTTTGAAAAGATTGACATTTTGAAAGGTTTGAGCCATATTTTTAACATTAATGTAACTGAAATATCTTCTGTCAACCTCCCCCCTCATAATCCTATCAACATTACCATTGCAATGGGTGGTGTTCTTACCCATTTCCTTTATTGAATACCACCCTTTGTTATAATAGCATTGATTGTAAGTTACCCCCCGATCGTTTTCCCATTACTTTGAGTCCAATGAGTTCCCATATTCCACACCCGACCTGCTTCCCCCTTAGGGCTTTGAACCTTATTATACTTACCATTAAGTATAAAATTTATAAGTTGGTTTTGAAAGGTGATATGTGTCCCTTTGTTTCCAGCCCAGTTCCCTTCCCATATCCCTATCCAATACTGATCATAAAACAAACCTTTCCTCCACGTGAGCTTTGTGCAAAGAATTTCCTTCTTGAGTCTTTGGTGACAATCTTTCCAACCTTTGTTCGTTCCTTGATTGCTTCTACCTTGTCCTTTAAGACATTGCATGTTTATATCCCTATCAGTATACCTGGTGACAACCTTCAAGTTGCTGCTTGTTTGATTGATATTCCCCATTCTGCGCAAGCCTTGATGGTATGAGGTGAATGCTTTAGCTTTAACCCTTGGATCCTCATGCGGACTTCAGCTTTAATAATTTCAGTAAGGTCTTCTATCTTCCTTTTTTTCCCCTGAAATAACCGTATGTTTCTTTCCTGCCAAATGTAGTAAACTGTGGCACCTACCAGTAATCTTCGAATTATACTGTAGATCCCTGAGTTATTTGGTAGGGAAGCCAGATGATTGATCAAGTCTGTCCATAAAGAAGGCGGTCTCTCCAATTTCGCCAAGTGTTTGATGGTATACCATATCTCTCTTGGGTATTTGCACTGGAAGAACAGGTGATTATGATTATCTTTCTGTTTCTCACAGAAAACACAAAACACATTGGGTGTCACTTCCCATTTCCGGAGTCTATCTTGAGTGAGAAGACGTTTTTGAATTGCCAACCAAAGGATAAAAGCATGACGAGGAATATTCTGACTAAACCAGACTACTTTGTGCCAGTTTGCTTCTGGTGCATCCCCATTTAGATCCTCAAAAACCTGCTTGGTTCGAAATGTAGTTAATTGACCCGAGTTCGTCTTCCAATTGGTTTTGTCCATTGTGTTTGCCACCAGAACCGGAGGTGGGAAGTCAAGTAGGCAGGTGTATTTCCCAGTTAACTCAGGTGGCCATCGCCACTGCCCCGCCTCAATAATGTCAGCAACTTTTGTGTGAGTTGTTAGGCCCACTCTATTTATATCCCTGATAGTTATAAAGTCACTCAGCGGGCTTAAGATATGCCAGTTATCGTACCAGACAGAAGTTTGGCTGCCATCCCCTATTTCTTTGCATATGTGCGATCTGATATCTTCCCGATATCTCAAAATGTTCCTCCAACTCCATGAGGCTCCATCCTCCACTTTGACAGACCAGAAATGGGCATCCTTTAACTTGTGTTGTTTGATCCACTTAACCCATATAGACTGTTTGTTGGTGACAATATGCCATATATGTTTCGACATCAAAGCCATGTTTTGAGCTTTCAAGGATTTAATTCCCAATCCACCTTGCCATTTGGGTTTGCATACCTCACTCCATTTAACTCTCGCTTTACCCCTACTTTGATCACTTTGAGTCCAGAGAAATTTCCTTGTGATTTTTTCAATCTCGTCAATGATGGTTGAAGGAAGCATGAAAACTGTGGCCCAGTAGACTTGCATAGAAGAAAGGACTGCTCTAATCAACTGAAGCCTCCCAGCAAACGACAAGAATTTATTGTTCCAATCTTTGATGCGTGTTTTGACCTTGTTTATAAGATGGCAACAGTCTTTGGTATACAATCGTTTAGACAAAAGGGGCACCCCCAGATATCTAACAGGAAGGTTCCCAACCTGAAAGGGGAGCAAGTCCTTTATAGCTTGTTGTTGGGTATTCCTGACATTTCCAAAGAACATAGTGCTCTTTCCCATATTTGGTTTTAGACCCGAGATGGAGCTAAAAATATTAAGTGCCGTTTGTATAACTTTGATGGACTCCATATTTGCCCCACAGAACATCATGAGATCATCAGCAAAACACATATGAGTAATTTTCATCTCCTCACACTTCCAATGGTATCTGAAATCCGGACTTTGCACAATTTGCCTCTTTAAAATCAGGTTTAGGACCTCCATAACCATAGTAAATAAGTAGGGGGACATCGGGTCTCCTTGTCTCAACCCTCTCATACCTCTGAAAAACCCATGGACCTCCCCATTCACGTTAATCGTGTAGTTGGCTGATTGAATGCAGGTCATGATCCACGATATCATGCTTGGGTGGAAGCTGAACCCTTGAAGACATTGAGCCATAAAAGAGTGGCTAACAGTATCATAAGCCTTTTGAAGGTCAATTTTAAGAGCAACTTTCGATTCGCCCCTATTCCTGTGGTAATTACGGACAAGCTCTTGAGTTAACAAAATATTGTCACTTATCAATCTTCCCGGGACAAAAGCACTTTGACACTCATCAATAATATGGTTTAGGCCACATTTGATTCGTTCACAGATAATTTTGCTGATACACTTGTATAGAACATTACAACACGCAATTGGTCTATAATCCTTCACCAGTTTTGGGTTGCCAACTTTTGGAATCAGGGAAATGACAGCTGAATTCACTTGCTTAAGAAGCTGCCCATTTGCAAAAAAATCCTGAATGGCTTCAGTAACTTCGCCACCTAGAGTAGTCCATGCACTCTTGAAAAATTTAGCAGTATACCCATCCGGTCCAGGGGCTTTATCATTGTCAATGCTGAAGATGGCTGCCTTCACCTCTTCTCTAGAAACCTCCCTTACCATGTCCGACGCCACATGTGCTGGAAGTTTCTTAGTGAACAGAAGGGCCGTGTCAACTATAGGCATAGTATTCTCGGCTTGTCCCAATAATCTCTCATAGTAATTAACAAATTGTCGAGCAACATCAACCCCTTGATATAACTGACCCAGGTCATCCTCCACAATACTTATCGTATTCCTCTGTTGCCTTTTCTTAACCACATTATGGAAGTATTTCGTGTTTTGGTCACCCTCCTTCAACCACATAACCTTTGCCCTTTGTTTCAAAAGAAGCTCTTCATCTAAAGAAGCTTGTTTATAAGCTCTAAGATAAGCAGTTTCTTCCAGCCGGAGTTCCTGATTATTGCCATCAACATCTACATCCTTTTGAATCTTGCAGAGTTCATCCCGAAGCTTTTGCACTCTTATGCTTGGTTTCCCAATGCTTTCGGCAAACTTTCTTAAAGGCCCTTTAAGATTTTTCAGTTTTTGCGTCACTCTAAACATGGCATGACCGTGAATATGTCTATTCCATTCCTGCTCAATGATTCTCTGGAACCCCTCCTTATCCACAAGGTAATTCATGAATTTAAAAGGCCTTTGTTTCCATTCTTTCTTCC